>CM077159.1:115076673-115231293 GCA_039583875.1 Platanthera guangdongensis | reverse complement strand
TCAGTCGACGAACTTCGCTCGACGAAGTGTCGAGACAGTGAACATGTCCTGGAGCCAGGCGTGTTGAGTTAGATACGGGCAAGGACACGGGCGTGTCCAGTACCCGTGTGACTCTCGGTTGTTTTCGGGGTTGTGTCGATGGAGGCACCACGGCCGACCACAAGGCTGAGTGACAGTTGGAACACGGGCATGTACGGGTCGAACACGGGCGTGTCGAATGCCCGTGTGTTGTTCCAGGCACGTCGATTTTGACGGCGGAATGGGGGACACGACCCTGGACACGGGCGTGTCGCAGGCCGTGTTTGGCCTAGTTGTAGCTTTTCGGGAACGAATCAAGGCCGTTCGTTTCTTTAATTTGTGATCCTACGGCTGGGGGTTGTTCATGATGGATATACAGGGATTTGAACCTTAGAAACCCTCATTTATTTTTGAGCGGTTCTCTTTCTAAGTTCCAGAGAGAAGGGGAGAGCAAGGAAGAAGGTGAAGTAGAGATCGGCTGTTGGAGAGGTTTTGGTGCTCCAATCGCGAGCCGAGTCCAGATCCGTGGAGGCTAGATCGTTGCGAAGGCTTTCATCGGCTTATTTTCCATGGCTATAGAAGAGGAGTCGGAAGGTAACGACACTTCTCCTCTCAGTTTTAGGATGCATGTCTTAGCATCTTTTCTTTTCTAGTTTTTGGGCACCAAACACTCAAATGAGAGGCGTTTGGGTCGCCAAGGTTCAAGAGGAAACTCCGGGTCGATTGAGTCCGTCCCCGACATGTTTTGCATTAGAGATCCACTCCGTTAGTGGATTAGGCATGGTGTGTGAAGCTGTAGTCGCGAGTGTTAGTCCGACTCGTGATGTTGCATACGAGCTTTAAGGATTCGTTAGAGATTCCGTTGCGGCAAGATGCCGTTTGTGATGTGGTGATGTTTTCCCCTTTTTCTCGAATATGTACGTGTAGTCGGAAACGGACAAGGTTAGCTCCTCAATGGGGTAGATGGTTTCCTTGGTGGACAAGGTTAGCTCCGTATGAGTGATAGATGGTTTCCTTGGTGCGCGGGAACGCTGCAGTACAAATGAGGGACTAGGGTGGAATTGTCTTGGAATGTGATGTGCCAAGGTGTGGTTGTGTCTCCGTGGTCGGCTGGCTATCCCGTGACGTGCTAGTCATGTGTGGAAAGTGTCCCGGCGAGTCTAGTCCCCTTCTGTGAGACTGACGAGAATGCCAAGCATGGGGGCAAGCCCGGGCAATGAGGCCATGAGTGGGTGGGGTCCAGCAAGGCTTCTTAGAATCGGTCAGTTGTGTTTGTTGGAATCCTGAATGAGACGTTAGAGCATACAGGCAACCTCGGGTCTAAGACCTTGAGCGGTGGGGTCTTAGCAAGAGTTCCATGTGGCGGCTTGTGTGCCGTTGGGGGAATTGTGTTTCCCTTTTTGTTTGCGGCTTTATGCCAATGGGGAAACGATGAGTACCCAAATGATGTGATGATGTGCTAGATGCATATGTTATAGGGTGCCTTGGGTGAAACCAGGGTGTTGCATTCATGTTGCATAGTAGGCCCTAATATTATATGCTCAATAGTAGAGAACATGTATGATGTTTGAGACATCCAAGCCTGTTTCTTTAGTTGCTTTCCTTGCTTATGATTATTGCATACGAAGTGATAACTTGCAGGGTTGGAGGAGTACTACGGGGTCCGTTAGGGGCGGCCGGGAGGAGATGTGTTTGTTATGCAGTTTGACGGTCAGCCTTTGCTGACCCACGTTACTAATAATTTTTACAGGGCAAGGATCGCAAGCAGATCTAGCTCGCCGGCCAGAAAGGCCTAAGCCTCATGAAGTGTTAACTTTTGTAGTAGCTACTCTTTATGACATTGTATGTTTTGATGCCCTTAGTGACAGGCTTGCATGCCAGTGGTAGACTAGGTGTGCTTATGCACTTTCAGTACTGTTGTATTATTTGAGTTTGGATTCACTCTTGTTGTAAGGCCTTAAGGCATCTTGTTACTCTTGTAGGCTGGATAACTTCTAGTCTCTTTTGTTGTTTTCTGCTGTGATGTGTTTTGAGTTTTGAGTTTGGGTAGCTATATCATTTTATAATATTGAAGCTGTGGCGTCTGTATGTTGTGGGGCCCCAACCGGACTCATATTATACGGTCATTACAGGGGAGGTGTTACAATTTGGTATCAATGCAGGTTAGATTCAAGGTCTGTGTGTAGAGAATTTATCACTTAAGAGTAACGCGGGGACCATGAGTGTCCTTATGTTTAAGTCTTGAGATTAGAGATTGATCCCTTGTTTCTTGTTTTCTGAAGAGTGCAAGCAATGAGGCGGGTACGTCGAGAGCTAGAGAAGAACTTTCGGCGAGCAGTGCCACTGCTCCAGGTCTTTTGGGCACGGGTGTAAACCAAACGGACTTCTGCCGCATGCTTGTAGAAGCGATAGTGGCAGCCCAAGCTACAGCGGCAGCTCAGGTAGCAACCCCTGCTACACCGGGACATGGCGACGGCCGTGCCAGGTGGAGATGCCAGGCGAGTGGATCCTTCGGTGGAAAGGGTGTTGCTGGACATGGAGACCGACACATGAAGTATATCCTGAGCTTCCATCCCCCGTCGTTCAAGGAGTTGGTATTGCCAACGGATGCAGATGATTGGTGGGTTCGAATTCAAGAGCTTTTGAGGGCGGTAGGTCGTAGACGCTAGAAGAAAAGAAATCTGAGTATGCGAGTTCATGTTGGAAGGAGACGCCAAGTTCTGGTTGGTGAGCCATAGCGGCCGCCAGTTCCCTGGACGCACCCCGTCAATGGAGGAATTTGGGGATGCTTTTCTAAAGAGGTACATTCCCGTTTCTACACGGTTGGCCCTTCAGAGGCAGTTTCTGCACTTAATGCTGCGAGACAAGATGGCAGACGAGTATGTGCAGGAGTTCACCCGTTTGGGTCGTTACGCGGGAACGACGTTGGCAGATGATGTAGAGAGGGGATAACCTCTTCTACAGGGACTGAGGGAGAATCTGAGGCAACCCTCATTTCCATGTAGAGAGCTGGTTTTATTGAGCTAGTTGAGGCTGCCAGGATATTGGAAAGTGATCTAGAGTGAACCAACGTGTAAGGGTTTCACTCCCAAGCAAGGGGAAGGGGAAGCCTCCCCAATCCCAGGGAAAGTCTGAAGGGAGTAGGTGGAGGAAAAAGCCTCACACTCCAGGTCTGGTGAGAGAAGAGCATGTGGACGCCTGGAGGTTCTCACTCTAGGGGACCGCCGACATGCTACAACTGCGGTAAGGTGGGGCACATAGCTCGTGTTTGTCCTCAAGGAGGAGCGGAGCAAGAGCCAAGGCAGGAGCAGACTGTGCGCTCCGGGCCCTAGTGTCGCAGAGAAAGGGAAGATGGTGTAGTCAAGCGCTTCTCGGTTCCAACCGGTGCAACCAAGGGCTATAACCTTGGACAGCAGGAAGCGATCCGCCAATCCGATGTGGTGACAGGTTTGAATTAAGTTTTAAATTTTGTGTTTCATACTTTTAGACTTTTTGTGTGATGTCTATGTTGTAGTCTTCGTATTAGTTTACGGGTACCCCACTAGGGTATTATTCGATATGGGAGCATCACACTCCTTTATTGCGGAGAGCTTCATCGGAGAATAGGAGTTGAGTCTTTCTCGGCGGACATGGAGCTGAAAGTCCGCATGCCTAATGGGTCATCCATGACCACCGGGGCCAAAGGGCGCATCTGTTGGGAGCTGGACGAAGTTGACTTCATTTTGGTAGCAGTGGTTTTACCATTGGTTGAGTTCGTTTCATTTTAGGCATGGCTGGCTTGCAGAGCTGCGCGCCAGCATTGATTGTCTATCTAATGTAGTGACACTAAGGAGCAAAGGGCAGGCGGAAGTCAAATTTGATGGCCTTTGTGGAGTGGTCTATTCCTGATTTAGGTCATGCAATTGATGCGGGCTGTTAAACAGGGTGGTGTAGCGCGGTAGTGTTATTGGAGGTTCGCCTCTCCCAGTTGTCTATTGAGGAGGTGCCCGTGGTGGCAGAGTTCAAGGATGTGTTTCTAGATGAACTTCCTGGAGCGCCTCCTCGGCGGGCGAGAGATCGACTTCTCGATCGAGTTAGTGTCGGAGGCTAGGCCGGTGTCACGTCCTCCATTTAGGATGGTACCAAAGGAGTTGGCTTGAACTCAAAGTACAGTACAGGAACTGTTGGAGCAAGGGTATATCAGACCCAGTTCTTCGCTGTGGAGCGCATTGGTGTTGTTTGTAAAGAAGAAAGACGGTAGAATGCGGCTGTGCATAGACTACCGAGAGTTGAATAAACTGATCGTTTAGAATAAGTATCAAATTCCTCGGATAGATGACTTATTCAACCAGTTGGTGGGGTCAGTGGTGTACTCAAAATTGACTTGAAGTCAGGCTATTATCAGCTGCGAATTCGGGATGAGGACATACCCAAGACTGCCTTCGGTACGAGGTACGGAACTTTGAGTTTACGGTGATGCCGTTTGGGCTGACAAACGCGCCATCTGTGTTCATGGACCTTATGAATCGAGTATTTTGGGAATATTTGGATTCTTTATGGTTGTCTTCATTGATGACATCTTGGTGTACTCCAAATCGGAAGTGGAGCATGAGACCCACTTGAGAGTGGTCTTGCAGGTGTTGAGGGAGAATCAGTTGTATGCAAAGTTCTCAAAGTGCGAGTTCTGGTTAGAGAAGGTGGCATTTTTGGGCACGTGATTAGTGTGGGGATGGTGGCAGTGGATCCAACAAAAGTGGAAGCCATCAGAGATTGGCCAGTCTTGAGGGACCGTGACGGAAGTCCGAAGTTTTCTTGGACTAGCCGGGTATTATCGGAGATTCGTGGAGAACTTTTCGCGGATGCTCTACCCTCACCTCACTCACTCGTAAAGATCATAAGTTTGTGTAGACTCAAGAGTGCAGTTAAGCATTTGAGGCACTGAAGGAGAGACTGATGATGGCTCCAATCTAAGTCTACTGCAAGGGAACGAGGGATTTCAGATCTTCAGTGACGTTCGGGATGCGGTTTGGGTTGCGTTTTGGTGCAACATGGCAAGGTGATAGCTTTTGGGTCTAGACAGCTGAAGCCTCATGAGAGGAATTACCCCGTCATGACTTGGAGTTGGCGGCGGTAATTTTTGCGTTGAAAATATGGCGACATTATGTGTATGGTGCAAAGGTGGAGATCTTCACGGATCATAAAAGCCTGAAGTATCTCTTGGATCAAAAGGACTTGAACATGCGGCAACACAAGTGGGTTGAGTTGGTTGAGTTTCTTGGAGACTACGAGGTGGCGATTCAGTATACGCCAGGTAAAGCCAACGTGGTGGTGGATGCCTTGAGTAGAAAGTACTCGGTGTGCAAGGGAATTGGATCGAAGCTCATGATGAGCGGTTGGTACGGGAATGGGAGTCCCTTGGTTTGGAATGTGTGGCGAGAGGCGAGTCCAGGTGTGGCTCGGTTGAACTGGATTGAAATGTAGAACGACTTGTTCGATCGTATTCAGGAAGCGACTCGGTTGGATGTGGAGTTTCAACCATATGTGTTGGAGGCTCAAAAGGGCGAGAGCAGCGCCTGGGAGATGATTGATGGGATTCTGAGGAGGACGGAAGGGTTTGTATACCGAGTTCGGCAAACTCCGTGAGGAGTGATGTTTGAGGCTCACTTCACAAAGTACTCCATTCACGGGCAGTCAAAGATGTACTTGGATATGAAGAAATCCTTTTGGTGGTCGGGGCTGAAGCGGGACGTAGCTTTGTATGTGAATCATTGCCAAACTTGCGCCTTGGTGAGGCCGAATATCAGAAGATGGGCGGGTTCCTGAAGCCCTTCCAATCCCTGAGTGGAAATTTGATGACATCTCCATGGATTTTGTACATGGTCTACTAGATCGCAGCAGGGTAATGATGCTATTTGGGTGATCGTGGTGGATCGCTAACCAAGGTGGCCCACTTCATCCCAAATCGGAAGGAGGACAGCGTGGAGAAGCTGGTGGAGTTGTATATTCGCAACATTATGCGACTGCATGGAATTCCTAAGAGCATAGTCAGCGATCGAGATGGACGGTTTACGTCCAAGGACTGGAGATTGGTTCAGAAGAGTTTGGGCACGAAGCTAAAGTTCAGTACGGCGTTCCATCCTCAAACTGATGGGCAAACCAAAAGAAACGAACCGTACTATGGAGGATATGCTGAGAATGTGCATTCTTGACTTTGGCAATGAGTGGGAGGATCACCTCTTCATGGTGGGAATTCGCGTACAATAACAGTTATCAAGCAAGTATAAACAATGGCACCATACGAAGCTTGTATGGGAGACGGTGTCGAACACCGATGTCTTGGACAGAGGCGGGAGGAGACACCAAAATTTTGGGGAAAAGAGGTGGTAATTGACGCTTGTGAGTTGGTTGGACCATTCAAGAGCGTATGAAGGTGGAGCAAGACCGGCAAGAAAAATACTTTAATGTTCGTCACAGGAATTTGGAGTTGCGGTAGGCGATTGGGTCTATTTGAAGATCAAGCCGTTTTCAAAGGCGTCTCGCGGATTCGCCGACTCAAGAAGTTGAGTCCAAGGTTTTTGGGGCCTTTTGAAGTTGTTGAACGGGTGGGAGAAGCAGCCTATCGGTTGGCGTTGTCCGCGGAGCTGAGTGGGTTTGCATGACATCTTCCATGTCTCCGTCTTGAGGAAATCCTGGTGGAGGCTAGTGTGGTGATCGAGCCGGCATCGGTGCCGATAGAGGAAGACTTGAGGATGCGAGTCCGTCCAATTACTATAGAGGATTCGGAGACTCGGCAGTTGCGGAATAAAGAGGTTTAACTCGTGAAAGTCCGATGGGACAACTGCGGTCGTGTGGAGCACTCTTGGGAGCGAGAACAAGCCATGCTAGAAGAGTATCCAGAGCTCTTCAAATCAGGTACCATTTAAGTTTTGTTCCCTTTTGCTTTGTATTTTCGGGACGAATTATTTTTAAGGGGGAGAGAGTTGTAACTCCCCAAAAATTTGTAGAGGGACGACCAGTGTTTCTGGCCAAGAATTGGTTTTTGGCAGGGGGCACACGGCCTGGGACACGGGCGTGTCACAGAGCGTGTCAGGCTCCAGTCTACGTTTTGGTCGTGTGAGGTCGATATTTTGGAGACGACGATCGTCGAGCAGAGAACACGGCTGAGACACGGGCGTGTCTCAGGGCGTGTCGAGCCCGTGTCGACGATCGTCCCAGGGTCGTCGGCGAATTTCACTCGACGATGTGTCGAGACAAGGCACACAGCCTAGGACATGGGCATGTCCAAGGCCATGTCAGTCAGTTGACGAACTTCGCTCGGCGAAGTGTCGAGACAGTGAACACGGCCTGGAGCCCAGGGATGTTGAGTTAAACACGGGCAAGGACACGGGAGTGGTCGTCACAGTACCCGTGTGACTCTCGGGTTGTTTTCGGGGGCTGTGTCGATGGAGGTTACACAACCGACCACACAGCTGTGTCAGTTGGAACACGGCGTGTCGTGTCGAACACGGGCGTGTCGGATGCCCGTGTGTTGTTCCAGGCGCGTCGATTTTGATGGCGAATGGGGGACACGGCCCTGGACACGGGCGTGTCGCGGGCCGTATCGGCCTAGTTGTAGCTTTTCAGGCCCGAATCAAGGCCGTTCGTTTCTTTAATTTGGGATCCTACGACTGGAGGTTGTTCATGATGGGATATACACGAGATTGGAACTTAGAAACCCTCATTTCTTTTGATGGTTCTCTTTCTAAGTTCTAGAGAGAAGGGAGAGAAAGGAAGAAGGTGAAGTAGAGATCCGGCTGTTGGAGAGGTTTCGATGCTCCAAATCGCGTGCCGAGTCCAGATCAGTGAGGCTAGATCGTTGCGAAGGCTTTCATCCGGCTATTTTTCCATGGCTAAGAAGAGGAGTCGGAAGGTAACGACACTTCTCCTCTCGGTTTTAGGATGCATGTCTTAGCATCTTTTCTTTTTCTAGTTTTTGGGACCCAACACTCAAATGAGAGGGGTTTGGGTCGCCAAGGTTCAATAGGAACCTCCGGGTCGATTGAGTCCATCCCCGATTATGTTTTTGCATTAGAGATCCACTCCGTTAGTGGATTAGGCATGGTGTGTGAAGCCGTAGTCACGACCGTTAGTCCGACTCAGTGATGTTGCATACGAGCTTTAAGGATTCGTAGAGATTCCGTTGCGGCAAGATGACGTTTGTGATGTGGTGATGTTTTCCCCCTTTTCTCGAGTAAGTACGTGTATTCGAACCGGACAAGGTTAGCTCCTCAATGGGTTAGATGGTTCCTTGGTGGACAAGGTTAGCTCTGCATGAGTGGTAGATGGTTTCCTTGGTGCGCGGGAATGCTTGTAGTACAAATGGGGGACTAGGGTGGAATTGTCTTGGAATGTGATGTGCCAAGGCATTGCTGTGTCTTCCGTGGTCGGCTGGCTATCCGTGACGTGCAAGTCATGTGTGGAAAGTGTCCGACGAGACTAGTCCCCTTCTGTGAGACTGACGAGAATGCCAAGCATGGGGGCAAGCCCGGAAATGAGGCCATGAGTGGGTGCGGTCCAGCAAGGCTTCTTAGAATCGGTCAGTTATGTTTGTTGGAATCTGACATGAGACATCAGAGCATGCAGGCAAGCCCGGGTCTAAGACCTTGAGCGGGTGGGGCCTTAGCAAGAGTTCCATGTGGATGCTTGTGTGCCGTTGGGGGAAATTGTGTGTTCCCTTTTTGTTTGCGGCTTTATGCCAATGGGGAAACGATGTGTACCCAAATGATGTGATGATATGCTAGATGCATACGTTATAGGGTGCCTTGGTGAAACCCAGGTGTTGCATTCATGTTGCATAGTAGGCCCTAATATTATATGCTCAATAGTAGAGAACATGTATGATGTTTGAGACATGCAAGACTGTTCTTTAGTTGCTTTTCTTGCTTATGATTATTGCATATGAAGTGCTAACTTGCAGGTAGGAGGAGTATCCCGGGGTCCGTTAGGGGCGGCCAGGAGGAGATGTGTTTGTTACACAGTTTGAGGTCAGCCTTTGCTGACCACGTTACTAATAATTTTTACAGGGCAAGGATCGCAAGCAGGAGCTAGCTTGCGGCCAGAAAGGCCTAAGCCTCATGAAGTGTTAACTTTTGTAGTAGCTCTACTCTTTATGAGATTGTATGTTTTGACGCCTTGGTGATCGGCTTGCATGCCGAGGTAGACTAGGTGTGCTTATGCACTTTCAGGACTGTTGTATTATTTGAGTTTGGATTCACTCTTGTTGTAAGGCCTTAAGGCCATTTGTTACTCTTGTAGGCGTGGATAACTTCTAGTCTCTTTTGTTGTTTCCGCTGTGTGATGTGTTTTGAGTTTGAGTTTGGGTAGCTATATCATTTTATAATACTGAAGCTGTGGCGTCTGTATGTTGTGGGCCCCGGCCAGACCACATATTACACGGTCATTACAGGGAAGGTGTTACACATCAGCTCTTGTTTTGGTGCAGATATCGGTTAATTTCATCTTCTTCCTTAAGATTCATGAATGGAAGAATTGGGAAGTATTTCATGTTTCAGTTGGGTCGGTGCCTGGATGTAATTCATGTTTTGGTCGCATATTACTCCTTTTTGGATGAAATGATACAACAGTGAAATGAAATATTTGATAGTGAGAATGATTTGGTGCTAAAAAATATGTGTGGTGCATCTAACAGTTTTGTGTGCACTTAGCGTAGTGCTTCTAAACAAAAAGTGACCATAGCCAAAAGTGTGTAGAATAACAATTCCCAAATTTATCGGCGGTTGACTTTGGGGCTTTCCACGTGGAGGTCACGGGCTTGTCCCTGTGGTCACGGGCGTGTTGCATGGGCGTGACTGGCAAAGCATCTAATCTTACCTCACTAGCGACATCTTGTTTGGAAAATTGAGGCAGTCATGGGCATGCACCGAATGACACGGGCATGTTAGCAAGGTATGAGTGGTGAAGGCGTCAAGTCCTTGCATCGCTGACAACCACTTGTCTGGAAGAGTTGTGGCGGTCGTGGGCATGACCAAATTGAAACGGGCATGACTGGACAACATCGAACGTCGAACGTCGAGCGTCGAGTTGGAGGCGTCGAGCGTTGAGTCAGGATTGACACGGGCATGTTGAACGCGACACGGGCGTGTTCGACAAAGTGTCGAACGTCGATCGTCGAACTGGAGGAGTTAAGCGTCGAGTCGGCCGACACGGGCGTGTCGGACGTGGACAAGCGTGTAAATATGGACACGAGCGTGTTCTAATTTTTTGATTGGTGGCGGTAGTTTTCCACATGAATCAAAGTTACACGGCCCGGTCACGGGCGTGACAGACAGGTCACAGGCGTGTACTTTGAATTTTTGACATTTTTTTGTAAAATTTTTGGAAAACAAAATAAAGCTAAGTTAGAAAAGTATATACAAAAAAGGAACATTTTATTAAATAAAAATACTAAAAACAACGATAATAATCCAAAATGACATAAAGAATGTACGTAAAAATATGAATATTTACAACTTATCGCGCTGATATCTTCACCAAACCACTAGATGAAGCCAAGTTCAACTCCTTCAAATTTGAATAGGGTATGATGAACTTAACATAGCTTCAATTGCTCTGTATGTATTTTAGTTGCAAGTGGTACTTAACCATGCAGGAAAATAAAGAATTTATGGACAAAGTGTCCAGGCGTCGAGGGCGCTGAGCCAACATCAGGCATCAAATGCACTGTGTCTAAGGGAACAGGCATCGAATGCGCTGAGTCTAGGGGATCAGGCGTCGAGTGCGCTGAGTCAATAGCAGACATCGAGTGAGTCAAATTCAATCGACGCAAATGTTCAGAGACTTATATTTACGGCTAAACTGCGGGATTATTCTCAGTTGTTGATCTCCTCATGATCCTCGAAACAGGTACGCGCCTCTCCACATTCTCAAATTAGAGGCATGTATAAATAGATTGTTGTGCGCATAGAACAAAATACATTATTCCCCGCCCTTCTCTGCCCCTTGAGACGAAACATCGAAAGCTCGAAAAATATACAGCACCTTACAGAAGCAATGGTGCCAAGAAGATTAGACTTCCCATTCGAGGGTTCAGAGCTAGTCATGAAAGGATTCAATGATGCGCCTGAGGAAGTTCAACTAGTTCTCCATCTGCTGCAGGTTTGGACCTAGAAAATGTTCTTTTAGAGCCGAACTTTGTGGAAGAGAGAAGTGCTTGAGTTGTACTTGACTGCCTCTGTCGACACATCCTACTCTAAAATCAGGTCATCCATAAGTGGGAATAAGATCATGATTGCCCCAAGATATTGATCAAGGCACTTCAACTGCCCTGGTTCAAGCCTTCTGATGATGAAGAAGAATTGTATCAAGATGATATAAAAATCAGCCCTAAAATGGTGTGGACTTTCGAAGAACTTCACTGGATTGATTTTGAGGAAAGAAAGATTGAACCTAAAGGGAAAATTCCTAGCATATGTAGTTGGGAAAGCCCTGCTGTGCAAGACTGGTTCACATGATAAGATTTTCAGGAAGATGTTTGAACTGTTGGCAAGGATAATCCTATCCAAGAAGACAGACAGGGGGAAAGTACTATTTCAGAAAATAGTTAATTGCATCCCTGATATCCAAACATGGGTAGAATTTTGTCTCTGTTTCTGCACAACAATGTTCCAGGGATCCTTAACATAAGGTTGGGAACTAAAATCCATCATATGAGGAGGATTGACTCAAAAATGCTTGATATGTGGGACAGAGTTCTGTTGCCACATGCCCAGACGGTTGAAAAAGAAGAAGAAAGTTGTTTTGATTTCTGAGGAAAGCATAGAAAGCGGCTTCTTTGAGAAGAGTGAAAAGGAGCCACATAATCCCCGCTCATTGAGTCTACTGAGAAACCAAAAGTGACATGAGTGTTCATGTATCAATATCCTCTGAACCTACTGCAAGGAACTAGTTGGCAAGAACACAGTCTGAAGAGATTATAGCTAAATCTCTGGAATTTTGTGTGGACATGAAATAGTGAACATCAGTGCAGATGTTATGGGAGAGACATGTAACGCCCCAAAAAATGCAAAAATTAAGAATTGGAAGTTAACGTGCGACGGTAGTGTTAACACTGGCATTAGCCTTTGAATTAAATCAACTGACGGAGCGGATATCTACTACGTGGCGATAGTAAAGTTAGCGCATGGAAGTACCACTCAACGCACTCAACGCTTTCGATGAAGCGTTGAGAGGAACTACCGTGGGGCTGTAGTGGGCTAGCGTGTGGCGCAATCACTCAACGCTTTCAACGCGGCTTTGAGTGAATACGGCTCGACGGTAGGAGTAAATGTGCTGTGATAGCTAGGGTTAAATAGCGCTTGTCGGTAGTAACCTGATGCACGACGGTAGTTTCCACGTGGCAGTAAGGCGGAGGTTGTTTTGGAGAGACAGTGTGATGTCGATTGGCCCAACCGACAATCTCCTATGATAACGCGTAGCGTAGTGATAGTAGATATTGTGCGGTAGTAGCCTCTAAATAAATGTTGGGCATGAGCTTGAACTATCACTTTTCTCTCTATCATGATACTTCATGTTATTGAGGGAAAGAGGCTGAGACTTAGTGTTACAAGCTTGTTGAAGGAGATCCCGTCATCAGAATCCAGAGCAGTAGTAAGATCCGTGACGAGGAAAGTGAGGTGCTCCTTTCCATCTAGATAGAAGACTTATTCATGGCTCTGAAAGATCTATAAGGGTAATGATCTTCCTTCTTGGACAAGGTGAAGTCCTCCTTTTTTCCATGTGCATGGAATCCCCCACCAAAAGGGGAGAGATCGAGGAGATTCCAATGGTCGATACGTAGTATCCCGGGTTTGGTTTTGCATATAGATCCAGAAATCATAGTACGGAATAGGCATGTTGTGTGAAGCATATCTGGACAGGTTGATCTGGATTGGTGATGTTTTATTTTGCATGTCGGAGAAGACTCCAAGAATAAACGAGTAGATTATGAGTTTTGTGGGTTGTACCTGTGAAAGAGAGTAGCAGGAAGTACTGGGGGGTACTCCAGGAAAATACCCAGAAAGTACCACAGTTTGCTATACTGTTGGATATCGGTCGAGCGACAGCGAGTATCACCGGCAATAGCTCCTAGTGAGCTCTGATTGATGTGAAAGTCCAGTGTTACTGGCATTGCAGGATGCTGCAGGGTATTCTGGATAGATGTCCAGTTATAGCTGAATCTGGAGACAGATGAGAGTTCTGTCGCAAACTCCAAGCGATAGTGGCTATTGCTGGCGATAGCTTCCAGATAGATTTGGACTTGTAGAGCCTGTCTCACTGAGACTGAGGGCTAGCAGGTGAGCTGTGAGCCTGGTGCCCAGCTATGGTTGTGAGTGCCATTGTGTGTCGATTACAAGCTTTGATCCTGGGGACCTGGTGGGAAGCAGTCGAGGAAAGACCAGAGAGACGAACGGGGAAATGGGAGGCTGACCCACGTCTTGTCGCTCGCCATGATGGCTGGGACCATCGGCGTTGACCTGGCAATTTGAGCAACAGGAAAGAGATGAACTGTACCAGCGTTATGTCATTCAGGCTGGATTGCCTAAAGTAATTGGCTTGCACTGTTGGCATAACGATAGTCTTAGGCCCCATGTCGTAAAGACTAGAATGCTCAAGTATACCATCAAGTCCGGGACTGTGCATGGCGGTGGGACCCAGAGAAATCCGGCAACGAGAATGTGCCCTGAGTACATGGAACGTTTGGTCATTGAGGCATTCATTTGTGATATATTGATTGGTGCTTATGTGTGCCTCCTTGTTTTATATCTGTTGTATAAATGCTATGCCTGTAGGGAAGGAATACCGCTGCCCCGGGTATGGGGTAGGGTCGTTATAAATTGGTCGGCTGAAAGCTGACCGTTTCTTTGTTTGTCGTCATTGTGGTGGATTGTCCTTGTGCAGGTGTTGGAGAACTGAACGGGAAAATAACAGGTTGCTTCCCCTGTTGCTATGTCGGACCTCGAAGGCTAAGAGAAGGCTTTTTAGTATTTTCATATGTGGCGGCCTGCGTGCCGATGTATGAAATTACTTTTGTAAAAGGTAACAGTATAAGGCCTTAGGGCCGTTTGACTTTGGTGTATTTTTGTAAAACATTCCTTATATATATAGTGGACATTCATATGTGCTTGAGTTCAAAAGTGAACCCTTAAAGCTTCGCGCTAGAATGTTATGAGTTAGGATTAGTGTAGTTTTGATATTAATACGTAACTCGTCGACACTTTGTTGTGGAATATGGTGTGGGTCCCTGGCCGGACCCTCTGTGTTATGTTTCATGTGACTGATGGAGGTGTAACAATTTTGATATCATCTTGTTTTGGTTTTCCCTCTGCAAATTCGTGGTTGAATTCTTTTGAGAGGTGGCGAACATGTGTTTGTGCTTACCGTTACAACAGAAAATGAACTCAAGAATGTTCACATAGGAATGAAAATTCACATGTTTTACGAACCTGCGTGTTCCTAATGGTTGTTGTTTGCCTTTTGAGTAGTCACTAAATTATGTTTATTACCTATAGGTGACTAGAAGTGGTGTGGGGCAATCTGAATCCCAACGTTCTGTAGAGAGGTGCGGCACCAGTTGAGGTGCCCACACCTCCTCCTTCTACAGAAATAGTACGCTTAGTTGTCGAGGCAGTGTTTGTAATGATTAATGCACAGCCAACTAGGTAGGTGCGACCTATGATAGTGTTAGTTCAAGTTGTTGTAGCCGAGCATGTAGCTGCTAGCAAGTGCTTGTTGAGGCTTTGGTTAAGAAGCGAGCGATAAATGGTAGCTGAAGCACTTTATGAGATTTAGTCCGCCTACATTTACGGGTGGGGGATCCCCAATGCAGGCAGAGGATTGGCTTTCACGAGTCAAGAGGATATTGACTGTGATTAAGACAGAGGAGGGATAGAAGGTCACCTTGGCCACTTTTCTGTTGGAAGGGAGGCTTGTCTTTGGTGGGTGAATTGGAGTTAAACCACTTCACGGGCAGGCTATTATACGGAGGTCTCGATGGAGGAGTTTTCGAGACTGTTCCTGTCAAAGTATTTGTCGTCATCGCAGCGAATTGCCATGGAAAATGAGTTCCAACATTTGACTCAGGGAAAGGGTAGTGTGGATGACTACCTCCATGAATTTACCAGGTTGGGATGTTATGCAGGATCTACTTTTGCTTACGAAGAGCGTAAGACCAATAGGTTCTACGATGGACTGCGAGATGAGTTGAGGTTACTGCTCTCGGGCCCGATGAACCAAGGGTTTCTAGTGTGGGTTAATACAGCTCGATTGTTAGAGAAGGACATGAAGAGGGTGCAAGTCAAGAGAGACTTGGTAGTGATAAAGCCCGAGTTCAAAATGCCTCGTCTTGGAAAGTCTGACTACCATAAGAGATGGGGTAAGAAGTCCAAATATTCTGGACAGGCTCCTTCAGCTGGCACTTCTGGAGCAACATCAGGGTGGAGGCTGCTTACATGTTACACTTAAGGCAAGCCATGGTTTTTTACTGGTGATTTTACTAGTGGACTTCCAAGGAAGGATAAGAAGGCAGGAGCATTGTATGCTGAAAAGGGAAGGCGGTGGAGTCCACGGCATCCCAACATGCTCCAGCTCAGCCGAGGGTGTACAATCTTGGCCAACAGGAGGCCATCAAACAGAGGGATGTTGTTACAGGTACGAGTAGTATATAGTTTTCATGCTTTATATACTTTATGCCTTGTGAATTGCCTATGTATAACTTGATAAGTATAGCTTTGTCCTTATTCGGGACAATCCGGAGAGGACTATTTGATACAAGTGATTCACATTTGTTTCTATCTGAGGACTTCGTATTGCGGATCAGAGTGCCTACTCTTATATCGAAAGATAGAGTGAAGGTGTTATTACCTAAACGGATGCGTGATGTATGTGGTAAGTCTTATTGTCTTGAGGTACGGATTGTACTTCGGGTTTTGGATTGGAGGCATCAGTGCTACCGATATCTGAGTTCGATGTAATCGTTGGTATGGACTGGCTCGTGGAGGGCATGCCTATATAGATTGCAACTCTAAGGAAGTCACACTGGGATAGACACTGAACGAGAGACTAAGTTCGCAAGCATGCGAGGATTGAGCAGATATTGATGTTTGCTCTCCACAGTAGTCAAATTTGTTCGGAAGTGCACAGAGTTGTTCTTCACGATGTTGGAGGCTGTTGAGATGAAGTTCCAATTTGAATGACTTTCCTATTGTATCGGAGTATGCAAATGTGTTTCCTAAGGATCTCCTTGGGTTTCCAACCTAGCAGGAGATTGACTTCGCTATCGAGTTGGTGCGAGGTACGAAACATGTGGCTCGCTTACCGTACCAAGTTGCGCCGAAGGATATAGCAGAACTAAAAGTTCAATTGCAAGAATTGCTAGACAAAGGCTATGTACGTCCAAGTTTGTCACCTTGAACTGTATCAGTCCTCTTTGTGAAGAAAAAGGATGGAAGCTTGCGTCTATGCATTGATTATTGAGAGCTGAATAAGTTGACAGAGAAGAACAAGTATCTGATTCCACTGATTGATGACTTGTTCGATCAGCTGGTAGGATTAACTATCTACTCAAAGCTGAATTAAAGTCAGGTTATTACCAGTTGAGGATTAGGGAATGTGACATTCCCAATACATCGTTTGATACACACTATGGGCACTATGAGTTCACTGTAATGTTGTTTGGGCTAACAAATGCACCATCGGTATTCATGAACCTGCTGCATGAATGTTTAGGTAGTACTTGGACCTGCTTGTGATCATCTTTATTGATGACATATTGTGTACTCCAGTCCGAAGAAGATCATGCAAATCATTTGTGGATGGTTTTGCATACCCTGAGGAGAAACAATCTTTTTGTCAAGTTCTCAAAGTGCGAGAGTTTTGGCGGTCTTCAGTGGCTTTTCATGGCCATGTGGTTAGTGGAGAAGGTATTGCAGTGGATACAGCGAAGATAGTTGCGACACGGGAGTGGCATGTATTGTCTTCATAATAGAAGTTAGGAGTTTCCTTGGGTTGTTGGCTTACTACAGGCGCTTCGTAAAGAACTTTTTTCAGATATCCTTTACCTCACACTATGCTAACAAGGAAGGATTAGAGTTCAATTGGACGCATGAATGCGTGCGGGCTTTTGAGGAGCTAAAGAGTCGTTTGACCGTGACGCCTATCTTGAGTTCTCCATGTGGTACAGACGGCTACTAGATTATAGTGATGTTTCAGGGAGCGGCTTAGGCTGTGTTCTTCTTTGTCAGAAAGTTATTTTTCTATGGCTCACGTCAGTTGAAAGTGCATGAACGGAATTATCCAGTCCACGACTTGGAGTTGGCGGCTATGATTTTTGCACTTAAGCTATGACATCATTAATTATTTAATTATATGGCGTGAAAGTTGACATCTTCATGGACCATAATAGCTTAAGTATTTATTAGATCAGAAAGATCTGAACATGGGACAGAGTAGGTGGTTGGAGTTCCTCGGGACTACACCTTCCAGATTCACTACACTCCCGAGAATGGTAATGTGGTCGTAGATGCCTTGAGTGCAGGACTACGACAAGGGAAAGTTGGGTTCAGGTGCATGTTGACCGTCTGATCCAAGAGTTAGAGGCCTTAGTCATTTCTTGTGTTGATAAGAATGCCACTACAAATGCGTGTCTGAACTGGACGGAGGTATAATATGACCTTGTAAATAGGGTTCAGCGAGCAACGAAACTCGATGAGAGTATGAAACTCTATGCAATGGATGGGTCAAATTCCAAATTCTCCATGGAAGATGGCCTTTTGAGAAAATACGGTCTTTTGTGCATCCTGAATGTGGGCAAACTATGGGAGGAATTGATGTATAAGGAACACTTCATGACGTACTAAATACACCCAAGGAGCACAATGACGTACAAGGACATGAAAAAGATGTTCTGGTGGCCAGGTTTTAAGAAATACATAGCTCTTTACGTGGCGAAGTGTCAAACTTGCGTCTTGGTAAAAGTGGAATGTCAGAAGCCTGGAGGTTTCCTGAAGTCGTTACCAATTCTGGTGTGGAAGTTCGATGATAACTCTATGAATTTAATGTACGGACTGCCGAAAATCACAGACCGCAAACGATGTCGTATGGGTAATCATTGACAGATTGACAAAAGGTATCAAATTTCATACCGAACAAGAAGGACGCTGCTGTGGAAAAGTTGGCTAAGTTATACGTGGACAACATAGTACGATTGTACGGTGTTCCTCGTAGCATCATCAGTGAGCGAGATGGGCACTTTACTTCGAATGATTGGAGGCTAATCCAATAGTTGTTGGGTACTCAACTGAAGTTCAGTACAACCTTTCATCCACAAACGGATGGTCAGACCGAGAGGACCAACAAAATAATAGAGGATATGCACCAAATGTGTGCCTTGGATTTCAGGAAGAGGTGGGAAGACCATCTCTATTTGATCGAGTTCGCCTATAATAATAGCTATCAAGCTAGAATTCGGATGGGCCCTTTAAAGCTTTATATGGTAGGAAGCATCATACTCCTTTAGCTTGGGCAGAAACAGGCAAATCGAAGTTTTATAAGCGTAAGGAGGTTGAAGATGCAAATTCTAATATATGCATGATATGTGAGCGGCTATTAGTAGCCTAGATAGGCAGGAAAAATACTACAACGCCAAGCACCGAAATGTGGAGTTTGTGGTGAGCGATTGGGTATATTTAAAATCAAGCCATTTAAAGGTGTGTCCAGGATTCGACGCTTGAAAAAGTTGAGTCCGGGTATATTAGTCCATTTAAAGTGGTTGAGCGGATTGGAGAAGTTGCCTATCCGTTAGATCTTTTGACAGAGCTAAGTGGTTTGCACGATGCGTTTCACATATCGGTGCTGCGGAAAGCTTTGAAAGAGCTGACAGAATTAGTTGCTGATGATAAAGTACCGGTCGATGGTGGGATAACGATGAAGGTTAGGCACATTTGGATCAAGGATATGGAGGTCAAGCAGCTACGAAACAAGACAATCAGGATGGTCAAAGTCTGTTGGGATAATTGTGGCCGTGAAGAGTTGTCATGGGAGAGCGAGAGCAAAACATGCAAGAGGAATTTCCTGAGTTATTTTTATAAAATCATGTTGTAAACTTGTGTGCTGTTTTTCTGTACCGATATATCAAATTACGAGATGAAATTTCTATAAGAAGGGGAGGTTTGTAACGCCCCCAAAAATCCTAAAAATGAAGAATTGGAAGTTAATGCGCGGCGGTGGGGTAGTGTTAACGTGGTGTTAGCCTTTGAATTAAATAGACTGATGGCTCGGGTATCTACCGCGTGTCAGTAGTAACGTTAGTGCTTGGCGGTACAACTCAACACGATCAATGCTTTCGACGAAGCGTTGAGAACGACTACCGCGGGGGCAGTAGTGGGCTAGTGCATGGCGCAATCACTCAACGCTTTCAACACAGCATTGAGTGGCTAGCACACGGTGGTAGGCATAAACACGCTGTGATAGCTCGGGTTGAAGTACCTCTTGGCGGTAGGTAAGATGATAAGCGGCAGTAGCTACATGTGGAAGTAAGGTGGAGGCGGTTTTAGAGAGACAAAAACGATGTTGATTGGTCCAAACGACAGCCGCCTATGATAACGCGCATGACGGTATTAGATACCATGCGACGATATCCTCTAAATAAATGTTGGGCATGAGCTTGAATTCTCAATTTTTTCTCTATCTTGGTACTTCAAGTTCTTGATGGAAGAGGCTGAGGCTTAGTGTTGCAAGCTTGGTGAAGGAGATCCTGTGATCGAAATCAAGAGTCGAAGTGAGATCAGTGATAAGGAAAGTGAGGCGCTCCTTTCCATCCGGATAGAAGACTTATTCATGGCTCCGAAAAGATATATAAGGGTAACGATCTTATTTCTTGGACAAGTGAAGTCTTCCTTTTTGCATATGCATGGAATCACCCACAAAAAGGGGGAGAATCGAGGAGATTCCAATGGGTCGATACGTAGTATCCCCGGGTTTGGTTTTGCATATAGATCCAAAAATCACAGTAAGGAATAGGCATGTTATGTGAAGCCCATCTGGATAGGTTGGTCTGGATTGGTGATGTCTTATTTTGCACATCAGAGAAGACTCCGAGAATAAACGAGTAGTTTACAGGGATCTGTAGGTTGTACCTATGAAAAGAGGGTAGCATGAAGTACTGGGGGGTACTTCAGGAAAATACCAAAAAACTACTCTAGTTTGCATAACTATTGGATATCGTCGGGCGACAGCGAGTATCGCTGGAGATTGCTCCTAGTAAGCTCTGATTGATGTGAAAGTCGAGTGTTTCTGGCAATGTAGTATGTTGCAGGGTTTTCTGGACAGATGTTACAGTTGTAGCTGAATCTAGAGATAGATGAGAGTTCTGTAGCTAATGATAGGCAGTAGTGGTTATCGTTGGCGATAACTTCCAGATATATTTGGACTTGCAGAGCCTATATCTCAGAGACTGAAGGGCTAGCAAGTGATTTGTTAGCCTGGGTGCCTAGCTATGGTCGTGAGTGCCATTGTGTGTTGATTGTAGGCTCTAGTCCTAGGGAACTGATGGGCGGCAGTCGAGGAAAGGCCAGAGAGCCGAACTTGAAAGGGGAGGCTGGCCCGCATCTTGTCATTCTCCGTGATGGCTGGGACCATTGGCATTGACCTGGCGATTTGAGCAACGGGAAAGAGCTGAACTGTACCCGCATTATATCATTCAGGCTAGATTGCCTAAAGTATTTTGCATGCACCATTGGCATAATGAGAGTATTAGGCCCCGTACCGGGAAGACTAAAATGCTCAAGTATACCATCAAGTCCGGGACTGTGGATGGTGGTGTGACCCAGAGAAGTCCGGTACACCGAGAATGTGCCCTGAGTGTACGGAACATTTAGTCATTGAGGCATTCATTTGTGATATATTGATTAGTGCTTAAGTGCACCTCCTTGTGATATATATGTTGTATAAATGCTATGCATACAGGGAAGGAATATCGCTGCCCCATGTATGGGTTAGGATCATTATAAATTGGTCAGCTGAAAGCTGACCGTTGCTTTGTTTGCCTCCCTTGTGGTGGATTGTCCCTGTGCAGGTGCTGGAGAGCCGAGCAGTAAATAGCAAGTTGCTGCCCTTATTGCTATGCTGGCCCTCGAAGGCTAAGCGAGGCTTTTTTGTATTTTCATGTACGACCATCCTGCGTGCCGATGTATGAAGATACTTTTATAAAAGACAATAGTTGTAAGGCCTTAAGGTTGTTTGACTTTGGTGTATTTCTATAAAACATTCCTGATATATATAATATATATATATATATATATATATATATATATATATATATATATATATATATATATATATATATATATATATATATATATATATATATATATATATATATATATATATATATATATATATGTGTGTGTGTGTGTGTGTATGTGTGTGTGTGTAGTGGACATTCATATATGCTTGAGTTCATAAGTGAACCCTTAAAGCTTCCGCTAGAATGCTCTAAGTTAGGATTAGTGTTTTGATATTGACATGTAACTCCGCCGACTGTCTGTGGAATATGGCACGGGGCCCCGGTCGGACCCTATGTTATATTTCATATGACGGATGGAGGTGTCACAAGACATCTCCAATGGGTGTTGTATTTAAGGGGGAGACTTCCGAGATACCTATTCTAGTTGAGGGGGAGACTATCCCATCAGTTCAAGAATAGTTAACACCTTCATTGAAAATCTACAGAAAAGAATTGCGGAAATTACAGAGGGTCCTAAAGTTGTCCAAATCTATCCTCAAGATGGGGGGCAAGTCCTAGAAAAGATAATAGAAGATGCTCCTACTGAGGGGGAGCAAGTCCAGTACTTACAAAAGAAGATTCAGCCTCCTATTAAAAATGAGCAAGCAGCTGCAATAATGGCAGAAGATACTCAGATCAACACTGTTGATCAGGATGTCATTAAGAACAAGGCTACTGCTAAGGGGGAGATTCACCCGGAACTCCCTGCTCATGATATTGTGCATGAGATTGTCTCCTCTGCTTCTGAAAAATACATTCCTGCTGCCAATGTCCATGCAGAAGAACACACTTCAGATGATGCCTGATTCAGAAGAAAGGATTCCTACTAAGAATAAGGATGAGGCAGTGTGTGTCCAAGGCACATCTGCTCAGGAAGACCAAATGTCGTCCTCCTTTCTATCCAAACTCAAAGGCATTCTAGATGATCAGAGAAGATAATTGGAATACTATATTGATGACTCCATCAAGGGAGTGAGACAAAATCTCTCTACTGAAATAAATTCCATCAGGTTTGAGGTCAACTTACTGAAGGCAAACACTGTCTCATTCTCCATGAGAGTTGCACCTGCTGTAACTTTCACTGAAAGTATGCTTCAGCAGATCAGACAAACTCAAAATTACATTATCGAGAAGTAGAACATCACATCTAGTAATATGGAGATGGTTCACAATGCTTAGTAGAAATTGATGAATAAACACATGATCATAACTGAAAGGAGAATGGATGCCTGCACACAAATTATGGATGACCATATGCATGAGGTCAAGAATCATGTTACTACAGGAATCAACATCTTGGATGAGAGGCTCAAACCTGCAAAGAACACTTTGACTGCTACTACCTCTGAAGAAGTCAGAAAGTGGGAGAAAACAAAGATAAAGGCAAAACTAAAAATGTTCAGTGGATTACTAATGTAATCAAAGGATCAATGGGTCTTGAGCCACACCAATATGATAACTTCAACCATGCTCCAATTCCTGAAATTCTATACGGTGATCAATATGGTGTTGATCAGAGTGGTGGCCAGTATGCTGAACAGAGTGGTTCTCAGTGGGCTAAACCTTCAACTGCATATGTAATTCCTACGTTCAGCCCCACTATTGTGCAGATTGTCAGGGCCAAAGACAAGTTAGTTACTGATAAAGAAGAAGTTAGGCTCAGTAAGAAGAGAAATAGAGAAGAGATAGAGTCTAGACCAGACTTTGTGCAGTGGAGTCCTCAATCAAGGACCATAATATTGTCTGCCTTGGACCATGTCAAATCCAAGAAAATTGAAAGAGGAAAGTGAAAGTCTTTAATTTAAAGGGTAGCTAAATCACCTAGAGGGGGGTGAATATGTTTCTTAGTCTTTGTGATTGTCTTTTGATCTTATCTATTTTAGGATCTGTAGTCATGTAGTTACTTTTGCTTTCAGGATAATCACACACACAACACAACAATTTAATAGTGGTTCCCCAGATTATGGGTACGTCCACTTTCCATCCCACCTTTCTAATAACTTGTTAGATAAGTCACTTCTCCAATCTCGGCTCCTAAGAGCTTACACCACGATCTCATAGGACCACTCACTCTCCTCCAAGACCTATTATAAGACCCCCACCCCCCCCCCCACCACCACCCCCACCCCTTACTCACCAGGTTACCCGATCTTATGCATAGAACTGCCGTCTTATGGTGACACTAACACACAGGCTAGTCTATACTGCAAGATGCCGATCTGGTCGGCTAGTACGATCATTCAACCTTTTTGGCCAATCATGAGAAGAAGTATAATAAGTAGTAAATCAAACTAACAAGTCCACAAGTCATAGCAAAATCATAATATATATGAAAATGAAAAGCACAATAGTCCACAATGTGTACAAAAGTAAGAAGGGCTTATACCTGATACATGCCAAATCAATACTCTCTCTCATAACAACACTATGCGGAAGCGGTAACTGAAACACTTATCATCACCTAATGCTAAGTTGTAGTAATGGTATGTGGTATCTGCTCATCATGTCCTTCCACCTCGTCCTGTTGGTCGTGTTGGAGCTCCAGCTCCTCGATCTCCTACGGTCACAATCGATCGTTAGTCATAAAGACTAAGCCATTTTGTCTTCGCCTCACCCCTGCGACTCCTAGGTACCGATCAGGAGGATGAACCGGAGAACAACGAGGGGCATAAAAAAGGAAAGCATGTGACAGTGTATCTATTTTATCACTATGCTATCATCACAGAAGTGCCTTAACTTATAAGAATGCACATACAAACTTATAAGTTAATATTTCATAAATATAACTTATCATATAAAAGAGCCCATACTAATTTATATAATAAGGATCTATGGTGCGTATGTATGATATGGTATGTGGGTTATGATTCATACAAGTGCAACTCACGCACACGACTCTGTGATCACAGACCATTAGTTCCAGCTTTTTGGAGTTAGCTTAACTCTCAGATACCACATTTATGGCTACAACAACAATGTATCGGGCATCTCCGCATCCTAGGCGGGTATACACACTACTAGTCCTAGACCCTTCATATTCCTTCATACACATCCTAGGTTCACATTCCAGAGTCTTTGCGTACTAATTTTGCTGGCAAATCCACCTGTCTTTTTGCTGGGGTGTGTGTTTTTGGGTATTGTCCTCCAGACCGCAGTATAAACAACCAACTAGCCCCCCAAACCCTCACAACTGCCAGAGTCATCGTACTGCTATCGGTGCGACAATTGGCCCAGTACCGCAAGACACACCACTAATATGTTCTATGCACATGCAAATTATTTCCAACCCGAGCCTCCAGCTCGCAAGACTAAACTCGTCCTATATCCAAACATCTGAGCCTCCAGCTCGCAGGACTAAACCCATCTTGTAACACTCCAACCCTATGTGGGTGAGTTCTCCATATTGTTCCCTTAACTTATTAGAATACCCTTATCTAATTCTTGTTATACATAACAATTTAGGGTTAGTCATTGGACTGCCCAGGGCATAGCAGGTGAAGGGCTCTCAGTGGTAATAGGAACTATGATGGGCTGAAGCCCAAAGCTCCCTTTCTCTACGATACTTACTTTTATTTATGTTACACAATATTAATACCCAACTCTCGATGTTGCTCTTGAGAGAACCTAACGACTTAAGGTATTATTGGGGAGCGCCGGTCTTCCGCCGGTCTCCATTCTAATTACTCTCATGTGACTTGCACTCTAACTCTCGTTACTATGTAGTGATCTACATGTGATACCAACCAAGGTTTCAACTTCCCAATACACCTCTCAGTCCAACCATCTATCATTTCCCTGTGGGTTTTAATGTTACATGTCAATTTTTGCTAAGCGCAAATCATGACCTAATTCTAACCCAAATGAGATGACTTTCAATTGCTTGGCCCGAAGGCCCCTAACTATTTATCATGGGTTTGTCATATACATAATATCAACCATTCAGAATTTCATCATTTTTCTAAGCATTTAGGATCATAAAGTAATTCATTTAATTTGGAGACCTAGGTCACTTTGTACATGAGCAACTATATCCAATAGTCCATTATGTCTAGATAATTTACCTGGAGTTCATCTAGGTTAAAAATAGCTATTCACCAAAGTTACTAATTTTTTCACTTGATTTACCATTCATTTTCTATTTATGTTTATAATCCCAATTATTCCATTTTCCAAATGAAGTACCTAAAATATTCTACTAAAAATTCATAACAAAATACTGGTGATTAACATTATCATAAAAATACTCCAAACAAATATTCATACCCCTAACCAGTGATTTGACCTAAAATAATTATAGGTGAATATTATTACAAAAATGCCACTACCATGATTTTCAGCATACTCAATCATCCAAAATTTTTAAATAAATTCACAGAGATTCATATCACAAAAACACGACTATATGCATTTTTCAAAAATTCTCAAGTAGTATTACCCTTATATTGAATTTAATTCCAAAAAGGGTAAAATTGTAAATCTACTAAATACACAAGATATATTCCTCAAATAGACTCATACCTTTTTTCGAAGATGTGAAATATCATATTAGGGCTTTTGTAAAAATTTTAGAATATTACAAGGTCAGTAGAACTATATATCATTTTTATTTCTAAAAGAGCTTATTTTCCAATAATTCAAAATAATGTGATTTTTGTTCCCAAAAATCCCAATCTTTCTATGGGAGGTGTAATTCATCCCTATAAGCCTCTTTCCAAAATACCATGGACATGCATTGGTCCAAATGGGCTAACTTCCCACTTTCCCATTTTTACTATTGGCACACTATTTACAAATCAACCTCCACCATGCATGTTGGATTTCCAAAACATGCAGAGGTCCAAATGGTCTGAAACTTTTACCATGGCCATATAATGACACAATGGCCATGCTAACAAAATTTGGGGGCATTTGGATAATGGGATCTCACTATATTCCTTTTATTTAATAAATGAAATTTCTATAAAAACTATAGAAAACTTCCATCCAAAAATTCTGAATTTTGTGCAGGGCCTAAGTCCAATATAAGCACATGCATGACCTAAATTTCATTGCATGAGGTCATAGGGTTTGACCCAGGCATCCATTTGAACTTCTGCACTAGCCTAGGAGCAGTCTTAGGAGTACTGTCCTACAGGGCGCTACAAAGCTCCAAATTACAACTTTAGGGTCTCAAATTAAAGGTGAGACATAGATCTACCTTTTTCTTGTTGGACGTTATTTCTAGAAATGCATCTAATAGACCTAAATATTTTATGCAAGTTGATAGTTCAACTATGATAGAAAAATGAAATCAATTAACATGATCCATAGTTTAATATTACATTTAGATGGACGACATCAACACAACTTCCCCAATGAGTTGATGGTCCAGATCATCCCGAGCTATAGATCTTTGATCTCCACTCTCCAGGCCATCCGACCACCACCACCACTAGCGATTGTCACCACCACCTCCGTTGAGGTGGCGGCTAGTGTTTCCCGGCGATATGGCCGCAGGAGGTGGCTCCTCCGTCGAACTCGAGTAAGGAGAAATGCTAAGAAATAAAATATCATCTTCCTCACATGGTATCAGGCTTAATTGGGCCCAATATCTCTCCTTTAAGAACTAGACGGCTAGAACTGAGGGAGGGGAGGAGAAATGAACATGTAGTCGCACTTGGCGGCGAGTACAGTGGAGGAGAGCCATGGCCGACAACTTCTTTGGCTATCTCCTTTCTCCATCTATTGATTTCCACTCCTCTGGACTCAATGAATATGATGGTGGCCTTGGTTTTTGGCTGGGAGTGGATGGTTTAAGGACTTTGAATAAGGGGAGTGGTTGGGAGTGGCGGGGCATGGTGGGTCATGGCTTGTCGTCCTTGAGCACGGTTCTCCTTACTGCCAAGTATCACTATTATATTGGACCATCCAATTATTACTTTATCTAGCTCTTGATTGAAAGAACGGTGAAAGTGAGGGATAGATCAATTTTACCCTAGAGGGGGGTGTATAGTGTATATTAAAATTTTGATTTTTTTTAGATTAGTTTAGAAAATTTTATATATATAGATAGACAGATTAAAAGTCAGAGCACACAAATAAAAGAAAATCATCAAACACAGATGACACAAGGAATTTTATAGTGGTTCCCCAATAAGTCTGGGTACATCCACTCTTCTACCACCCTAGTAGGAATCCACTACAGGTTTTTGATCAGGTACCCTACCACCAGAAGATTTATTTTCTAAGTGAGATCTAGCAACCCTTTGACAGTGGATCTTTAGGGTGTAGGCCTTCAAGAGTTTTGATACTCTCTAGTAGAACTTTTTGACATATATGAAATATGTTGTCCCTTGGAGAGTCTAAAGCGGAATGTATAAGATTCAAACTATATATGACTATCCTTGTTATCTCTGGTGAAGCAGCAATCTCTTATATAAGTGTTGTCAGGAAGATTTCAATTCGAAATAAACCATTCTAAAACGTCTGAATAATCCTTGAGATTTATAACTACTCTTGGTAATAAATTTAGAATTAAACTATGTGATTAATCCATATTTAATGCTGCCTGAAACGGCTATATTAATTAAGAATATTTAGCATTAAATATCAGAGTTGTAACTGATGCAATTAATCCATTTAAAATCATTCTGCTTTCTGAAATTGAAAACTACCTGAATCGTTGAACTGAGTAAAGAATTTGTCGACTTGAGCTGACCTTCGTCGAATAGAGCCTAGATGAACTGAGCAATATATTCATCGAGCGGAGCTCTACTTTCGTCGAGCTAAGCCTGGAGTCCATCGAACTGAGGTTGGCTTTCGTCGAGCTAGGTTTTTGAGCTGAGAACAAAATTCATCGAACGGAGCTCAGCGATCGTCGAGCTAAACTCAGAGTTAGGAACTTGAGTTCGTCGAACTGAGCTCACCATTCGTCGAACTGAGCACGGCTTTCGTCGAACAGAATTCTGAGTTCGTCGATGTGGAGTTCTCTGGAATTCTTCTGAAGGAGCAACACTGGAAATAAACCTACGACCCTAGACTATATATATTGGGTCAAACTAATCATCCTAAACAAATAATAAATATCCTAGCCCAAATCAGTAATAGGATTCAAATAATCTCCCCCTATTTGGGATAGGATACTATCAAAAATAGAAAAACACAAAGCAAAAATAATCTGCTAGAATTATAAAATTTTCAGCAGAAATAAGGAAAGTGCTTTGTAAGTTCAAAAACAATAACATGGTTTAAAAACATAAAATAAGAAATCAAGAGTCTTTCTTAGGAGCTTCAGAGGGAGAATCTAAAGATAATTTGGTGAAGACTAGCTTTCTGTTTGGATCTTCAGCTTCCCTTTGGCTCATCTTTAAATCTTAAGAGCCAATAATCCTCAGAGAGGTAGTTCTAGGAACTACTGCCTCTGGATGCAGATTCATGTACCTGTCAACATTGAATAAACTTTTCTTTGAATATCTGTCAAGCTCCTTTTGCCTATATGAGGACATGGTGGTGAACTGTGAAGTGTCCTTTCATTCTGCTCTAGCTTTCTTAATATGTGAAAGAGCAACTAGCTCTTTAAACCTTTCCATTCTGAAATCTGGATCCATCTCTGGATCATATACCGATGAAGGTGTCCTCTCTTGACTTGATTGTTGTTTCTGACTACTTTGACTTGATTGTTGTTGCTGTATGCTGTGAGAATCTGACCTTGAATGTCTATCCTGTCTAACCTGAGAAGATCTTGAATAATGATGAGATGCAGGCTTTTGTGAAGAAGAAATATTACCAGATGACCCTGCAGCTAGAGGAGGAGGTCCTATCCTATACCTTGGAGGTGAAGAATATCTCCTCATCTTCTTCCTATTTTTCATCTCATTCTTGGAATATCTCATCCAGCGTGGAAGGTCTGGAGTGAGAGGAATTCCATGCAGAATGTAGTATGGAATATTTGCTGTAGCTAAAGGTTGGGGAGCAACCTTAGCTGGAGCCTTCTTGTTTAATTTCCTTTTCTTAGAGCAAGAGTCATCTGACTCATCAGAATCTATATCAATATTTGATTGTTCTTCTAGTGGCGGATTGTATAAATCATCTATCTATTTTAATAAATTAGTATGTTCAACAATCTAATCCTTTGGCTGTGTATGCACATCATCTGTATCAACTTGTATATATATACTATCATTTTCTTTTTCCATATCTTCATTAAGAAGATCATCAAGATTTGGCATTGGAGATTCATCCCATGCAAATTTGGGAGGAGAACAAGCCTGCTCCATAAGATCTACTATATTATTAGTTATTTCACTTTGAGGGACTGGATTAGAACTAGGAGACTTTATTATGAGACTGGATCTCCGTTGTTCTAAAACTGTGGAATCAACAGGAGCAGTATAACATACTAATACTTTAGAGAAAATCTTCAAAAACTGGTAAGGCGGGTAAACTGGGAACATAACCATACTGTAAATCAAATACTGATAACAAAGAATGCAAGTTAACTGTGGGATTAATAAAAATATCACCAACAGTAATTATTTCTGGTTCTACTGACAGCACATCCTCAGCTGAAAACATTTCTGTATCTGAAACAAAAATAGATGCAGTTGTAACCTATAGAACTTCAACTGAAACTAGAACATTTTCATTAAACATCTCCCCCTGCATAGATCCAGGGAGACCTGAATCTAGGCCCTCGGAAGAAGGGACAATTTGGAGAGAATCAATTCTAGAGGAAAAAGCAGAAATAGAAGCTATAACAGGAGCTAAAGATTCATCTAAGAAATTCTTGAGTGTGGGAGTAATAAAATCAAGAAGATTAGCAGTAATGGATGAAAAATCTACATACATAAACTCGGATGGAGACTGAGTAGAAGCAGAGGATGGATTGGAAGAAGAGGGAATGGAAGTGTTAGCACAGTTTGAACAAAGATAGAAAGCTTGAGGAATGGAGGTAGTATTGATGACAGGAGGAATATCATCATGAGTGGCATCAGGAATTATCTCCTAGATGGGTGAGTATGGTGGAGATATATGAGATGGAGTTGAATGTGGTGGAGATGAATATAGTAGAGAGAAGTGAGGAGGAGATGAAAGTAGTGGAGATGAAGATGACTGATGAATGGGGGAATGTATATGAAAGGATGTGGATGGAGTATCTTCAAATAAATGGTGTTGTTGATGTGATTGAGGAACTGGTGAAGTGGTAGTGAAGGCTGAAGATGGAACTTCTTCTGGTAAATTGGGTTGTTGAGAAGGTCGAGTGGAGGTTCTAGGGGAATGGTGTGGAGATGGTTGAGGAGAAGAAACATGAGGAGCAGTGACCTCTTCTGGGGTTGAGAGAGTGGCTGGAATAGACCTTGTGCTTACTGAAGCAATCCTATAAGAGGTAGCTCTGGATGGCTTAGGGATTACCCTCTCCCATCTTCCAAATAAGAAAAAAGTCAGCCTCTTGGAAGCATTGATAAAAATGGTCTGAGAGACCAAGAGTTCTAGACACTTTGTCTGCAAGAAAATTCCTAAAATCCTTCCATAACCGACATCCTTCTTATTAATCTTCTTTTTAATTGAATCAAATAAAATTGTTCCCTAGTTAACATTTTTCTGATTAACTAAGGCACACATCAAAAGGAATTGATGACTGGTTACATAGTCATGGGAAGAGTGTTTGCCCAGAATAACCTTTCTAACAACATCAGCTAAGAATTTATATTCAATAGAAAAAATTTTCTTCTGCAGGAGGTTAGGGTGTCTCGTTCTATCTAGCATTTCATCAAATTCAGTACTAGATATCTCTATATGTTCACCATTAATACAATCAAAAACTTCAGATAAAATTTCTGGTGTTAGAGGAACATGACTGCCAGAGATAGTTCCAATAATAGTTGTATGATCAAGAATTCTTACTGTATGAACCCATTCCTTGATCTCAGTGACTGGGAGTTAGATCCTTGTGGTTATAAACTATCGCAGATTCTGAGTCTCAAAGTGTTTCAGAATGTCCTGTAAAACTTGATCAGAATGAGTGAAGGAATCCATGTCTATATCAAATCCAGAATTAAATTTCATCATAGAGAGAGTCGCCTGAGAAATCCCCATTTTCCTACAAGATAGAGAGATCAAGTGCAAAGGAAAAGGAAATGGAGAAAGCGCGGGATAGAGTTCGATGAAAACCTAGTTATAAGTTTTCAAAAGTCGAAAAGGCAAACTCTGTCTGATGAAAAAATAAAGCATTGAACCCTATTCGATGAAAAATTTCACACAAATAAAAGCATTTTGTCAATCTCTGGTCGATGAAAGTTTGCGAAAGAATGGCATTTCATCGAGCTCCAATCGATGAAAGGTACATGAAACAGAAAACTTGATCTTCGTTCAACGAAAATGTTTATAAAGAAAGTTCGGCATTCTCCATTCGATGAATGTTCCATGAAATGTTCACAGTTCGTCGAGCTACATTCGACGAAAGGTGGACAATTTGTCGATCTCAGAACAAAAGTCAAATTATAGAAAATGTGTTTCTTTTCATCTAAAGGTTTAGTGAATATATCAGCTTTCTGAAAATCAATAGGAATAAATTCTAGTTGAATTTTATTCTTGTCTACATTATCTCTTATAAAATGATGACTTATTTTAATATGTTTAGTTCTACTATGGAGTACTGGATTCTGTGTATAGAAATTGCTCTTGTATTATCACAAAAAATAATTGAATTAGTTAAGTTATAACCATAATCTAGTAGCTGATTTTGAATTCACAAAATCTGTGAACAACAACTACTGGCTGCAATGTATTCAGACTCAGCAGTAGAAGTAGACAAATAGGTATGCTTCTTACAAAACCATGAAACAAGCCTATCACCAAGGAACTGACAAGTTCCTGATGTGCTTTTTCTGTCAACCCTTCATCCAGCATAGTCAGCATCTGAGAATCCAGTTAACTTAAATCCTGACTTAATAGAATACTAGAGTCCTAGATTAGGTCAACTTTTATATATCTTAAAATTCTTTTTACTAAGGTTAAGTGGGATTCTTTAGGATTTACTTGAAACCTAGCATAAATACAGGTTGCAAACATTATATCTGGTCTACTTGCTGTTAAATATAATAGAGACCAAATCATAGACCTTTATGTTTTCTGATCAACAGGCTTACCCTGTTCATCATTATCAAAAACAACATTAGTAGGCGTATGTGTTTTCGTAGCTGAGTCATCTGATATCCCAAATCTTTTAATAAGCTCTTTAGCATATTTAGACTGAGATATGAAAATGTCATCACGTGTTTACTTCACTTGTAAAACAAGGAAGTAGGATAGTTCACTCATGCTACTCATTTCAAACTTGGATTACATCAGATCAAAGAATCTTTTGCATAGTTGGAATCAGTAAAACCAAAAATTATATCATCAACATATATTTATACTAGTAAAGTTTTAGATTTATGATTTCTAAAAAATAATGTTTTATCAATCATGGCTCTACTAAATTTATTTTCTAAAAGAAAGCTAGCAAGGGTCTCATACTAAGCTCTCGGATCTTGTTTAAGACGATAAAGGGCTTTTTTAAGTTTAAAAACATACGAAGAGTGAGTTGCAGAGATAAAACCTGGAGGTTGTTCAACATAAACTTCCTCTTTGAGTTCTCCATTTAGAAAAGCACTCTCCATATCCATCTGATACACTTTGAACTTCTTGAATGCTGCAAATGCAAGAAATATCCTGATAGCTATAATCTTGCAACAGGAGCAAAAGTCTGATCATAATCTATGTTTTCCTCCTGTGAATACCCTTGAGCTACCAATCTAGCTTTATTTCTTACAATAACTCCTTGAGCATTTAACTTATTTTTGAAGACCCACTTGGTTCCAAGGATTGGATAGTCTTTGGGTCTTAGAACTAAGTACCAAACTCTATATCTATCAAACTAATTGAGTTCCTCTTGCGTAGCAATGATCCAGTAGGGATCTTGTTCTGCATCTTTTATGGATTGAGGTTCAATCTGAGAAATAAAACAAACATGCATCTGATCTTGATTCAATTGATTCCTTGTTTGCACACCAGTTGATATGTCTCCAATCACTTGAGATCTAGGGTGATCTCTAAGTGTGACAAAGTCAACAGGTGGAGTTGGTTCTTCAATTAGTTGTGGTGCTAGTTCATCTGGTGGAATTTCATTAGTTTCAACTTTTTCAGCATAAATCTCTGCATCATCTTCATCACTAACATCATCAGCAATCTGTTGAGAAGGATACAATGTATCCTCTTGTGTTAGGATTAATTCATCAAGTTTCTCACACATATTTGGTACCTAAAAAGAATCTATGGTAGAAGTGTTCTTCTCCTTATAAAACATGTTAGTTTCATCAAAAGAAACATGAACAAATTCTTCAATCTCAAGGGTAGATTTATTAAAGACCATATAAGCTTTGCTTACTTGAGAATATCCAAGAAATATTCCTTCTGTATCTTTGGCTTGAAATTTCCTTAAGTGTTTTTTTTCATTATTGTGTATGTAACATCTACATCCAAAAACTTTGAAATAACTAACTTTAGATTTCTTATTCTTAAGTAATTCATAAGGAGTCTTACCCCTCAGTTTATGAATCAAACTCCTATTAAGAACATAGTTTGTTGTGCTTAATGCCTCTGCCCAAAAGGATAGGGGTAAGTGAGCATCTGTAAGTAATGTTCCAGCAGATTCAATTAGAGTTCTATTTTTCCTTTAAACTATCCCATTTTGTTGAGGAGATCTAGGAGCAGAAAAATAATGCCTGGTACCTTCTTTCTCACAGAATTCTTTCATCAGAAGAGATTCAAACTCAGTGTCATGATCACTTCTGATCAATACAATCTGAGTAGAATACTCAATCTTGATGTTCCTAAGAAAGTTTGTAAGAACTTCAAAGTTATTTGACTTGTTTCTAAGAAAGAATACCCAATTGAATCTAGAAAAAATCATAAATAATCTCTAAAGTATAAGACTTTCCTCACAAACTTTGTACTGCAATAGTTCCAAAAAGGTACATATGTAGCAAGTACAAAATTTTGGGTGAATCACTTTTAGAAGTGGATTTGAAACTATTTTTGGTTTGCGTAGCTAACTGACAAGCCCTGCAAAGTCCTTCCTTCTTATAAGAAATAAAAGGTAGTCCTCTGACAAGGTTGTCATTAGATAATTTAGCTATAGTTCTATGGTTTATATGTCCTAATCTCTTATACCATAATTCATTAGTTTTACTAAACCGATTAAATAGTCAAATTCTAGATTTTGCAGAGTTGAAATTAACTAAGTAAATATTACCCTGTCTAATCACAGTTAAAACAATTTTGTTATCATGAGATATAATAGAACATAAAGTCTTATTAAAGGTTACCTGATAACCTTCATCACATAATTGACTTATGGAAATAAGGTTATGCTTGAAACCTTTCACATAAGCTACCTCCATGAAGGCAACTTCTCCAACTTTGGCATTCCCATAGCCCTTTGTCTGGCCACAGTTGGAGTCTCCAAAAATGACTTCAGGTCCAAGCTTAGCTTTTAAGTCTTTCTGATTACCCTTTCTTCATGTCATATGTTTTGAACATCCACTGTCCAAATACCACAGTTCCTCTGTGGTAGTATAGTTATTTTCCTGCATTAAAACAAATTAGTTGTTTTTGACCCAGGTTACCTTGAGTCCTAGTTTCTTGACATAATAATAATTAGAAATATAAGAACATTCAGGTTGATCCTTATAACCAAGTTGATGATATCTCCTAAGAGGAATGATCCATTGAGTAAAAAGATTTGTAAATTCTTGTGTTTAATTAAAATTTTTGTTTTGAAATTTTGGGTTTGACGAATAATATTGAGTTCATCAAGCTGAGTTCGATGAATGGAAGTAAGTTCGTCGAACTCTATTCACAGAAAAATAATGTTCATTTTTTGTGTTCCACGTTCGTCGATCGTAGTTCGACGAATCATACTGATTTCGTCGAGCACCATTTCCTGTGTTCATAGTTCGTCGAACACTGTTCGACGAATAATATTTATTTCGTCGATCTCAGTTCGACGAATTTTGTTGAACATAGGTTTTATGAAAATTTTTATTTTGATTTGGTTTTTGTAAAGCTTCTAGAACTTCATCTTCTAATTTTTCTTTTTCTTTTGCAGAAATAAATTTGACTGGTGCAGATAAAATGTTTTTTTGTAGTAGGAGAGGTTACTGGATGAAGCTCCCAAGCTAAGTTTAGCATTTAGTATGGCATTGACTATGCTTTTGATATCCATCAGTTTGATACTTCTCCTATTAAGAGATTCTTCAAACTTTTTGGTCTCACATAATTTGTGTTCTAGTGAAATTAATTGTTCCTTAAAAATTTTCAAATCTTCTTTAAGTTTTACATTTTCTGAGGATAATTTATTAAATTTAGTTAACTTATCTCTAAGAAATTTTATCACCTTTTCAGATTTTATTAAATCATTACATAGCAATTTAAAATCTACTTTAAACTGATCAGAGGTCAAGTAAAAAGTTGAGATTACCTATTCCTCTTCTGATTCTGGTTCAGAATCTGAATTGTTGAATGATACATTTATTGTCATCAGACAGACTTCTTTAGCTTTTGCCTCTTCTTCATCCTCACATGTGCTGGATGAAGATTTAGATTCTATTTCACTCCAAGTTTCAGCTACAAAGCCTCTCTCCTTCTTTTTGTGTTTGCTGGAAGAGGATTTGTGTGAGTGCTTCTTAGAGTTCTTCTCCTTCTTCTTATCATTCTTCAGATTTTCAAGACACTCTGGAAGAATGTGTCATGTTTTCCTACAACCATAATAAACAATTTCTTTAGTTGGTGTTTTATCATACCTTGGTTTGTCTTTGCCTCTGGAAAATCTTTTTTTGAAGTCCTTCATGTCCATCTTGTAGAATCTCTTATCTAAAAGTTCCATAAGATCTTCATTCTTTGGAAGGACGTCTGCTTCTTCTGTTGCTTGGAAAGCTATGCTCTTCTCCTTCTTTACTAAAGGTGATGTCCTTTGTTCAGCTTCCCTTGTTTTGATGAACTGCTCATAAGATTTGATCTTGCCCAACAAAGTCTCAGTAGAAATCTCATTAGCACTTCTGGCTTCTCTAATTGATCAGATTCTTGAATCTCATATGCTAGGGAAACACATGAGAATCTTATCATTGACCTCTGTCAATGTAATATCTTTTTCCAAAGATTTTAACTCATTAATAATGAGACTGAGACTTATGTACATCTCAGCAACTGATTCACTTTCACCCTTCTTGAAATTCTCATATTGAGAAATCAAGTGGGATCTTCTGTCTTTTCTCTCATCAACAGATCCAACAACCATGTTAGTGAGTGAGTCCCAGATGTCTTTTGCTGAGGTGCATTCAGCAACTTTCTTAAAGATGCCATCATACATTGTTTGAGCTGATATGTTCATAGCCCTAGCATCAGCATTTTTAGCCTTTTTATGGGCTTCATTCCTTTCTGGAGGTGGTACAGCATTGGTACTTGTTGTTGCTAATGGTAGAGGTGGACCTGTCAAAATTATGTTGTAGATATCTTCATCAATAGAATTCATATAAAGTCTAATCCTTGCTTTCCATAATGCAAACCTATTTAGATTGCATATAGGAGGTCTAGTGCTTGCATACTCTTTATTTTGTGACATGATAAATAATACAAACTTTAAGTAAAATAAGATCTATCGGGATCTTTGTTGGTTCAGGTGTTAGCCTGTAAAACAACCAACCTAGCTCTGCTACCAATTGAAAGGCAGGGATAGATCTATTTTACACTACAAGGGGTGAATAGTGTATATTAAAAATTTGATTTGTTTTCAGAGTATTTTAGAAAATTTTATATATATAGATAGACAGATTAAAAGTCATAGCACACAAATAAAAGAAAAGCATCAAACACAGACGACACAAGGAATTTTATAGTGGTTCCCCAAAAAGTCTGGGTATATACACTCTTCTACCATCCTGGTAGAAATCTACTACAGGTTTTTGATCAGGTGCCCTGGTACCAGAAGATCTATTTTTTAAGGGAGATCTAGCAACCCTTTGAGCTTTTGATCAAGTGCCCAAAAACCAAGCTTAAGTCTTTTGATTAGGTGACTTAGGAACCAAGAGGTTAACTTTTGAAGGGAGTTATAACCCTGTGCACAGTTTAGTAAGTAAACTAAAAATTGATGTTGTCTTCTCTGTCAACTGTCTCTGAGAAGACTTTAGTGGATGTTGTTGAAGCAAAAAAGCTCCCCCTGAGTTGAGTAGAATTTGTGATCAAGGGAGAAGCTTTTCTTCAGGGTGTAGGCCTTCAAGAGTTTTGATCCTCTCCAGTATAACTTTTTGACAGATATGAAATGTGTTGTCCCTTGGAGAGTCTAAAGTGGAATGTATAAGATTCAAACTATATATGACTATCCTTGTTATTTCTGGTGAAGCAGCAATCTCTTATATAAGCGATGTCAGGAAGATTTCAATTTGAAATAAACCATTCTAAAACGCCTGAATAATCCTTGAGATTTGTAACTGCTCTGGGTAATAAATTTAGAATTAAACTCTGTGATTAATCCATATTTAATGTTGCATGAAACAGCTATATTCATTAAGAATATTTAACATTAAATATAAAAGTTGTAACTGATGCAATTAAGCCATTTAAAATAATTCTGCTTTCTGAAATTAAAAATTGCCTGAATCGTCGAACTGAGTAAAGAATTCGTCGACCTGAGCTTGACCTTCGTCGGATGGAGCCTGAATGACCTGAGCAATATATTCATCGAGCGGAGCTCTGCTTTCGTCGAGCTGAGCCAAGAATTCGTTATGAAAGTGCAAGCTAGATCTGATATACTCTAGAGGGGGGTGAATAGAGTATGGTGCTTAAAGACCTTTTACAACAGTTGTTGTAATCTGAGTGAACAGGGAAGCAAATATTAAATCTAATCACAGCTGCTATCTAATTACAATCTACAAAAGAACTAATCACAGATCCTAACTAATCACATATCCTAACTAATCACAGATCACAGCCAGAAACAAAAAAAAAGACAAGCAAGCCAGAAGACACAAGGAGCTATAGTGGTTCCCCTAAACTTGGGTACATCCACTCTTCTACCACCCTAGGTAGGAATCCACTACAGGATGAGTTGATCAGGTGTCCTGGGCACCAATGAGCTTTTGATAAGGTGCTCAAAAACCAAACCAGATTTTTTGATCAGGTGTCTTGCCACCAATGAGCTTTTGATAAGGTGCTCAAAAACCAAGCACAAACTTTTGAAGGGAGTTTGAAAACCCTTTACAGAGATGGGGATGAGAGAGTGATGGAAGTCTTCTCTTTCTCAGAGCAGCTGAGAAGACTATGTGGATTCAGTGATGTTGTCAAAGCTCCCCCTGAGATCTGTAGTTGATCAGGAAATGAAGCTTTGCTGTAGGGTGATAGGACTTCAGAAAGTTGATCTCCAACAATTGATGATTTCAGCAACAGCTGAAATATGAGGTGTCTGGAGTCTTGAATGATGATGGCCTTAAACACTTGAATTAAAGGAGATCTGAAGATTTCAGATTTGTTGATCTCCTTTTGGTGATGGTGTTCTTGTGAATTCTTTTAGACAGAGAATGTCTACAGCTCTTTCTCCTTTTCTCTTGTGAACAGTTGGTGTTGAGAAAGATGTTGTTCCAGAGAAAAATTTTGTTGATCTACTTCTTATGTACTCTCTACAGATTATTTTTCTTATTCTCTGGTGAGTGATTCAAAAATCTTGTCTTTAATTTATTCCCTTTTTGCTGAATAGAAATGATCCTCTATCAAGAATAGTCGTTAGCCTGTCATTAAATGACTTCCTTAATTGCAATTGTCTTCTGGGGGAAGTCCAAAGAAACATTCCTTGATAATCCCTTGAAACTTGGTCCAGAATAAATGAAAATGGCTACAAGATCTTCTGAATTAATTGCTGACAATAACTCCTTAACTGTTCTGAATTTGAATCTTGAAAGTCATTTAACTCTTCAGAAAAACATCGAACTGAGCTCTACTATCATCGAACTGAGCTCAGCGATTAGGACTTAGACAGCAACAGAGATCGTCGATCTGAGCTCAACTATCGTCGAACTGAGCTCAGATATAGAGAATCAATACTGGAGTCAAGATCGTCGAACTGAGCTCGAAGATCGTCGAATGGAGTTCGATGATTTGTTGAAGTTGAGCTCAGCGATCGTCCAAAGGAGTTCGACGATCCGTCGAAGTTGAGTTAAACGATCGTCGATTGGAGTTCGGCGATTCGTCGTACTGAGCTCGACGAAATGACTTAGTCTCCAAACTGAAAAACCTTGGTCTTGAGGGCAGCTTCCAAACCTAACTACTAACCCTTAGACTCATTTCTAATTGACCTTTAGATCTATACAATGAGGTTAAAAACAGGTTTCCTAAAGACATAGTGATCCTGACCCAAATTAGTAATAGGGTGTTACAACAATCTCCCCTTATTTGGGTTAGGATTACTATTTACAGAATTTGAAATAGAAGCAACAATATACAAAGCAAAAATACAATAAACAAGACAGCAGAATCACAGATATAACTCAGATAGAAATCAGAAATCAGAATAATTGTCACCTTACAGAATTATTCCTTCTCCTTGCTCTTTATAAGTTTAATTTCTCTATTAGGATTAAGAGCTTCTTTCTTTGACCTTCTGTCATCAGCTGCACCTAAAGAGGTTTGTTGTTTAGGCCTTGGTACCACAGCTTCAGGATGCAGCTCCATATATCTTTCAGAATCAAAAAATTTGCTTGAGGCATATCTTTCAAGTTCCTTCTTTCTTTGTTCAGACAGTGTAGTAATGCTGGAGGTGTCCTTGCCTTGCTCTCTGGCCTTCTTGATTTGATCTAAGGGAGCTAATTCTTTCATTCTGGCAGTCCAAGCAGTAGGATTATTTTCTGGATCCTCAAAGGGCACTCGAGGCTCATATCTGTTGGAAGGATTATCTATAGGAGCTCTGGATGAGATTACTTCTTTCAACTTGTAGGGAAAAGGACCTGAAGTTGTATCTGATGAAGCTTGTCCTTCCCTAGAGTAAGGGTGTTGCCTTGAATAGCCTTTGGAGTAGACTTGGAATTCTCTCTGGCTTCCTCTATAATTTCCTCTTCTTGATTGAGAGCCTCTGGACTGGCTTCCCCTATATTGAGATCTTGCATGAGGCTGATAGGGGGTTTGGCTTTTAGTAGAAGGATGAGCAGCTGAGCTTCCACCTGCACCTGCATCAGGAGGAGGTGGTGGAGGAGGATGTGGATGATGAAACTGAGAAGATCCTTTCTCATAGTTCCTCTTCTTCTTCATAGCTTTTACTTGGTTCTTGGAATATTGCATCCAATGTTCAGAAATGGGGCAGTCATGAAGAATGTAGTAGGGAATGTCATTTGTATCTTTGACTTTGGCTGGAGGCACCCTTTTCATAGCTTTGCTCCTTGCCTTTCTTTTCAGGGCTATGGTGGCAGAAAAATCATCAGAATCAGTCCTAAATACATCACTTTCAGAGCTTTGCTCATCATATAAAGCATCAATCTTTTTCAGATACTCTTTCTGAAGTTGGGTTGGAGCAGATGAGACAGCAGTTGTAGCAACAGCAGACACAGCAGATATAGTACTGGCAGATGTTGTAGCAGCAGCAGTAGTAACAACAGACACAGAACTTTCTGGAGCAATACTTGCAGAAGATATAGCAGCAGTAATGACAGTAGTGACTGGGGCAACAGCAGATACAGATAAAACATTTTCAGATACAACAACATCAGCAGTTTCAGATATAATAGTTTCAGTAGCATCAATATCACCAGTAATAACATCAGCAATAACAGTAGTCTCAAAGTCATATGCCTCTGTCTGCATATCCTCAGAAACTGGAACATCAGCAGCATCAGAACAAACAGAAACAGCAACATTTTCAGCAGCATAAACTGAATTTACAAATGTAGTTATAACACTGGTGTCACAACTTGAGAATGGCACAATGGCCTTGGAAAGATCTTCTGAGGGCTGGACTGTATTACTCACTGGAAGACAGCTGAAATAAATTGAATCAAAAACTGATAATAAGGACCTGAGGTCCACTGAGAAGACAGCAACTTGAGGTGGTGTTGAAACTGGAGCTTGAGGTGAAGAGACAGCAGCAGCAGCAGGGACTGAAGAAATAGCAGCAGACAATCTCTCATCTTCATGAGGCATCTCCCCCTGCCTAGATTCAGAGAGAGCTGGATCAAGGAACCCAAATGAAGGGATTGCCTGAGGAGGAAAGATGGAGGAGAGCCTGGCAGATAAGTCTGCAACTAACTGTAGTAGAGGAGCCAAGGAGGTCTCCAACAGAAGTGACAGCCTGGGAGCTATCAGTTCATATAGTTTGTCAGCTAAGGCAGGAATATCTACTTGCTCAGCAGGGACTTGAGCAGAGGTAGAGAAGGATGGAGAAGCAACTGGAGATGTTGGTGGACAGCTGGTGGATGGTAGAAGTGAAGGTTGAGGTGTGGGGATTGTCGAAATGGAAGACAGTGGTATGGAGATAGAGGGTGTGAATGAGGGTTGATCAATGATATCTTGTAGGAGTTGTTGATATGAGGTGGATGAGGAGGATAGATCAGGAGGGGATGAAGGTGAATCATCCACGAAGGAATCATCAAGAAGATTGAAAGATGGAATGTTGGATGATGTGTCAATGTCTTGTTGAGGGTAGTGGTGTAATGCATGGAAGATTTCCTCTATTATTGGAAGAGTTGGGATTGGAGATGGAATTGATGTTGGAGATGGGCTGGAAATGATGATGGTGGATGGAGTTTGAATGGTGGAGGTGACTGGTGGAGATGGAATAGGAGTTGGAGGAGGGGAAGAAGCAGCAGGCAAGTCATCTGCAGGGGCAGAGACTTGAGGGGAAGAGACTGATACAGTCCTTGTGCCTGAAGTTATGCTTGCAGAGGGCCTGCTGGGCTTCACTATCTGCCTGTCTCATTTGCCAAATAGGGCACAGGACAGCCTCTTTGAGGCATTGATATGCATCCCAGAGGAGACTAGCAGTGCAGGGCATCTGTGTTGGAGAAACAGCCCTAGGATCCTCCCATAATTCACAAAGTTCTTGTTTATTTTCTTCTTAATCAGGTCAAAGAAGACCTCTCCCCAGTGTAACTGTTTCTTATCCACAATGGCACCCATCAAGCACAGCTGATACCTGGATATGGTATCATGTGCTGAATGCTTGGCCAACAAAACCTTTCCCACTTCATCAGCTAAAAATCTATATTCCACAGCAAAGTTCTTTTTCAGCAGTTTGCTAGGGTTAGCATCAGAGTGACCCATTCTTGCAAGTAAATCAGAAAATTCTTCTCCAGATAACTCAGCAGAATCTCTTCCAGAACTTAATTCAAAAACCTCTGTCAGAACAGCAGGAGTCAAAGGTACCTGGGTTCCAGAAATTGAACCAACCACTGTGTTTTGGTCCTGGTTCTGGGCAGTGTAGACACACTCCTTGATCTCATCAGCAGGCAGTTTGATTCTGGTGGACATGATGGTAACAAGCTTTTGCTCTTTGAACAGTTCCAGAATGTCTTGAAAAACCTGATCACTGGTGTTGAAAGACTCCATGTCTATATCAAATCCGGCATCGAACTTCATTGCGGCTAGAACAACAACTGAGACGGTCATTGTTACCTGCAAAAATCAACAAACAAAACGACCAAGTGTAGAGAAGTTTGGAGGGAAAGAGAATTTTTGCAGAGAGATTGAAAGCGCAAAAGGAGAACGACGGCCGAAAAATGAATTTTATATTAGGGTTCGACGCAGAAAAGGAAAGATCGTTGAACTCAGTTCGACGATCGGGGCTTATAAAGGAATCTAAAATGTCTTCAATATCATCGATCTCCATTCGACGATATTGGAGAGCGTCGAGCTCCGGTCGACGATAGTTTAGAGAACAAAAGCATCGAGCGCCGTTCGACGATCGCTGACCTGAAAGATAGTTGAGCACTATCTGAGAAGTGCTGAACTTAGATCGACGATTTCGGAAAGCATCGATCTCCGTTCGACGATCTGGGGGAAAATCGTCGAGCGTAGTTCAGAGACCAGAAATACACTCTAGACACTAGAAAAATCAAGATGTTTGTCTAGTCTTGGTCAAATTTTAAAGCTTCAAAATCTTGGAACTTATTTTAGACTTCCTCCATCTAACATTCCAAACTGATTTAGGAAGAAGGTGTGTTTCTTTTCATCCATGGATTTGGTAAAAATATCTCCCCTTTGCAAATCAGTTGGGATATATTGAAGTTCAATTTTGTTCTTCTCAACATTATCCCTTAAAAAGTGATGCCTAATTTCTATGTGTTTTGTCCTACTATGGAGGACTGGATTTTGAGCTATAGAAATAGCACTGGTGTTATCACAAAAGATTTTATACTTCTCTAAGTTGTAGCCATAGTGTAGGAGTTGAGTTTGAATCCACAATATTTGTGAACAACAACTGCCTGCAGCCATATATTCAGCTTCAGCAGTTGAAGTTGACACAGAAGTTTGTTTCTTGCAAAACCAAGAGACAAGTCTGTCACCAAGAAACTGACATGTTCCACTGGTGCTTTTCCTGTCAATTCTGCATCCAGCATAATCAGCATCAGAAAATTCAGTTAAATCAAATGCTGAATCTTTTGGATACCAGAGACCTAGATTTGGACAACTTTTAACATACCTGAGAATCCTTTTTACTAATGTTAGGTGTGACTCTCTAGGGCTCACTTGGAATCTAGCACATATGCATGTAGCAAACATTATATCAGGTCTACTAGCTGTAAGGTACAGTAAAGAGCCAATCATTGCTCTATATGTTGTCTGATCAACAGGTTTCCCATGTTCATCAGCATCCAATACAGCATTAGTAGGCATAGGTGTTTTCATACAAGATGCTTCAGACATAGCAAATTTCTTGACCAATTCATTTGCATACTTGGTTTGAGAAATGAAGATGCCTTCAGCATTTTGTTTGACTTGCAATCCTAGAAAGAAGGCTAGCTCACCCATGCTACTCATTTCAAATTTAGAATGCATTAGGTTGGAGAACCTTCTGCACAAATTTGAATCAGTAGAACCAAAGATAATATCATCTACATAAATCTGTACTAGTAGGGTATGGGACTTATGGGTTCTAATGAAAAGAGTTTGGTCTACTCTACCCCTTATAAATTCATTTTCTAGAAGGAAGCATGCTAGGGTCTCATACCATGCTCTAGGAGCTTGCTTGAGACCATATAATGCTTTGTTCAATTTAAAAACATAATCAGGATAAGTTGGAGAGATAAAACCTAGAGGATGTCTGACATAGACTTCTTCTTTGATGTCTCCATTTAGAAATGCACTTTTTACATCCATCTGATATACCTTGAAGCCTTTGTGTGCTGCATAAGCTAAGAAGATTCTGATGGCTTCCAATCTTGCAACTGGTGCAAAAGTCTGGTCATAGTCTATGCCTTCTTCTTGAGAGTATCCTTGAGCAACTAGCCTTGCCTTGTTCCTTACAATTACTCCTTGATCATCCAATTTGTTTCTGAACACCCACTTTGTTCCAACAATGGAGTGATCCTTAGGCTTGGCACTAGTTCCCAAACTTTGTTCCTTTCAAATTGATGCAACTCTTCTTGCATTGCAATGATCCAGTGTGGATCTTGCTCTGCATCTTGAATGGATTGAGGTTCAATTTGAGATAGGAAGCAAGTGTGCAACAGGTTTTGGTTGACCTGATTTCTGGTTTGCACACCAGCTGAGATGTCTCCAATTACTTGGGAAATTGGATGGTCTCTTGATGTTACTAAATCAACAGGGGTGTTGATTGTTCACCAACCTGTGTTGTTGTTTCCTCTTGTGGTACAACAACTGGCTCTTCAAGTTGTTTCTCTTCAATATGTTGAATGCTTTCTTCATCTTCACTGCTTTCCTCTTTTTGAGTAACCTGTAACCTGTTCAAATCTTCAGCAAGAGAATGTACCTGCAAAGGTTCTATGGTAGAAGTGTTCTTCTCCTTGAAAGACATGTTAGATTCATCAAATGATATGTGAACAGATTCTCAATTTTAAGAGATGATTTATTATAAACCCTATAAGCCTTACTGATCATGGAGTATCCCAGAAACACTCCTTCATCAGCTTTAGCTTGAAATTTTGCTAAATATCTCTTGTCATTATTATGTATATAACAAATACAACCAAAAATTCTAAAATAATCAACTTTAGGTTTCTTCCCTTTGAGTAATTCATAGGGAGTCTTTCCCTTTAGTTTATGTATTAAACTTCTGTTCAGCACATAGTTGGAGGTGTTCACTGCCTCTGCCCAAAAAGATAGAGGAAGGTGAGCATCTGACAACAATGTAGTGGCAGATTCAATAAGGGTTCTATTTTTCCTTTCAGCTACCCCATTTTGTTGAGGAGTTCTAGGAGCTGAGAAAGTATGCCTGATCCCTTCACTCTGACAGAACTCTTGCATAAGAAGAGAATCAAACTCTGTCCCATGATCACTTCTGATCAGGGCAATGTGAGTATTGAACTCAATCTGTATACATTTGAGAAACTCTGTCAAACACTTAAAGTTATCAGACTTCTTCCTCAGAAAGAACACCCATGTGAATCTAGAGAAGTCATCTACAACTACTAAAGTGTAAGATTTCCCTCCTAGGCTTTGTACTGTAATGGGTCCAAAAAGATCCATGTGTAACGGATACAAGATCCTAGGTGAATCACTCTTATTAAGTGATTTGAAACTATTTTTAGTTTGCTTGCCTAATTGACAAGCCCTGCAGAGTCCTTCCTTCTTGTAGGGGCCAGAAGGTAGTCCTCTAACAAGGTTGTCCTTGGATAGCCTAGCAATGGTTCTAAGGTTTAAATGTCCTAGTCTCTTATGCCATAAAACATTAGGTCTACAGACAGAATTAAACAGGCAAATGTCTACATCTGTTGAAAGAAAATCTACTAAGTAGATGTTACCTTTCCTTTTACCTGTCAACACAGTTGTGTTGTCCTCTGACTTGATCTTGCATGAAACTTTGCTAAAAGTTACTTGGTAGCCTTCATCACATAGCTGACTGATGCTTATCAAATTGTGCTTCAGTCCTTCCACATAGGCTACCTTCTTGAATGTCACTGTCCCAATCTGGACTGCACCATATCCTTTAGTTTGTCCAAAGTTTGAATCACCAAATATGACTTTGGGTCCAAGCTTGGCTTTAAAGGATGTGAGGTTGTCCTTGTTTCCTGTCATGTGCTTAGAGCACCCACTATCCAAATACCATTGTTGGTTTGATGTTGGATAGGTCTTCACCTGCACATAAAATAATTCACTTGTTTTTGACCCAGTTTACCTTGGGCCTAGGTTGATAACCTTTAAACTCAGAAATAAAAGACATCCCAGGTTGACTCTTATAACCTTCAGGATGATATCTCCTTGGAGGTATTATCCATTCAGTATAAGGGTTAAAGATTTGGGATGAAGGACCCCTAGGATTGGATTTTGATTTGCCCTTGAAAGAATTTCCAGAGCTCTGATCTCTGTTCGACGATCGTGGAGCTGCGTTCGACGATCTTGGGTCAGATCGTCGAGCTCCGTTCGACGGTCGACTGTGGCAGAGTTCAGGAATTAGAGATCGTCGACCTGAGTTCGACGATTTTGCCTGAGATCGTCGATCTGCGTTCGGCGATCGTCGAGCTCCGTTCGACGATTTCTGCTGGAACTTGGTTTTCTTAGGCAGATCAGAATTTTTCCTAGCTACCTCTACAACTCCCTTCCCTTTATCAGAAATGAACTTGATTGGGGTTGTTAGAACTATAGGTTGGCTGGATGAAGCACCCAAGCCCAGTGTACTATTGAATCTGGAGTTCACTGTGCTTGTGATGTCCATCAGCTTGATACTTCTCCCATTAAGGGATTCTTCAAGCTTCTTGGCCTCTGATAGCTCACCTTTCAGTGAAGCTATCTGCTCCCTACAGCACTCCAACTCCTCAGAGAGTTTGAGGTTTTCTGACTTTAAGATACTATGTTCAGATAATTGATTTCTGAGAGAAATAATTTCCTTCTCAGATTTTAGTAAGTCTAAACATAATGCTTTAAACTCAGACTTAAAGTCCTCAGAATTGAAATCAAAAGAACTAATTACCTGGTCCTCTTCAAGTTGAGTCTCTGAGTCTGACTCTGACTCTTCTGCATCTGAATTGTGTTGAGAGGCATTGATTGCCATCATGCAGAACTCCTTCTCTTCAGCATCATCTTCATCATCACTGGAGCTGGATGAAGCTTCTGACTCCTCTTCAGTTTCACTCCAGGATTCAGCAACAAATCCCTTCCTTGTGTGTTTGTTCTTGCTTGAGGAGGGTTTGTCATTGCCATTCTTCTTGAAGTCTTTGTCCTTTCTTCTTTCTTTCTTGTCCTTTCTGTCCTTGTTTTTGTTTTCTGGACAGTCAGGTACAATGTGCCCTAGTTTCCTACAACCAAAGCAAACAATTTCTTTATTATTTGACTTATCATGGTCCTTGTATGATCTCTTTCTGAAGTCCTTTCTGGTCATCTTGTAAAATCTTTTGGCCAATAGACTAAGCAGCTCATCATTGCCTGTGACTTTGTCTTCAGGCTGATCTTCAGTTGCTTTGAAGGCTATTGTCTTTTCTTTCCTTGTGGCTGGTGAGGCAGCCTTCTGCTCTTCTTCTCTGTTCTTAATGAGCAGCTCATAAGATTTGAGCTTGCCCAAGAGAGCTTCTGTGGTGATCTCATTCAGACTTCTAGCATCCTTGATTGTCCAGATCCTTGAGTCCCAAGTGCTTGGGAAGCACATTAGGATTTTGTCATTTAGTTCAGTCAGTGAGATCTCTTATCCAGAGTCTTCAGTTCATTGACTATCAAACTGAGTCTATTGTACATATCTCCAACTGACTCAGCTTCTCCCTTCTTGAAATTCTCATATTGGGATATGAGGTGGGATCTCCTGTCCTTTCTTTCATCAGCTGATCCTGAGACTATTTCAGTGAGCTTATCCCAGATTTCCTTTGCTGAATTACATTCAGCCACTTTTTGGAATATGTCATCAGACATAGTCTGGGCTAAGATGTTCATAGCCCTTGCATCTGCTACCTTCCACTTCTTGATGTCAGCATCTGTTCCTGATGGAGGTGGAACAGCATTTGTACTTGTGTTCTCTGGAGGTCTTGGACAAACTGTCAAAACAGAATTAAAAATGTCCTCGTCAATAGAATTCATGTATAATCTAATCCTTGCTTTCCAAAGTGCAAACTTAGACAGATTGCACACTGGAGGTCTGGTGCTAGCATAATCTTTGTTTTGGGCCATGATTTGTGAAGAAATAATCTAATAACAAAAAAAAAAAAAAGCAGATCTAACTAGAGGGATCTTAGGGTTCAGGTGTTAGCCTGTGCAACCACCAAGGTGTGGTATGTTTAACCAACCTCGCTTTGATACCAATTGAAAGTGCAAGCTAGATCCGATATACTCTAGAGGGGGTGAATAGAGTATGGTGCTTAAAAACTGTTTACAACAGTTGTTGTAATTTGAGTGAACAGGGAAGCAAATATTAAATCTAATCACAGCAGCTATCTAATTACAATCTACAAAAGAACTAATCACAGATCCTAACTAATCACAGATCCTAACTAATCACAGATCCTAACTAATCACAGATCACAGCCAGAAACAAAAATAAAGACAAGCAAGCCAGAACACACAAGGAGTTATAGTGGTTCCCCTAAACTTGGGTACATCCACTCTTCTACCACCCTAGGTAGGAATCCACTGCAGGATGAGTTGATCAGGTGTCCTGGGCACCAATGAGCTTTTGATAAGGTGCTCAAAAACCAAACCAGATTTTTTGATCAGGTGTCTTGCCACCAATGAGCTTTTGATAAGGTGCTCAAAAACCAAGCACAAACTTTTGAAGGGAGTTTGAAAAACCCTTTACAGAGATGGGGATGAGAGAGTGATGGAAGTCTTCTCTTTCTCAGAGCAGCTGAGAAGACTATGTGGATTCAGTGATGTTGTCAAAGCTCCCCCTGAGATCTGTAGTTGATCAGGAAATGAAGCTTTGTTGTAGGGTGATAGGCCTTCAGAAAGTTGATCTCCAGCAATTGATGATTTCAGCAACAGCTGAAATATGAGGTGTCTGGAGTCTTGAATGATGATGGCCTTGAACACTTGAATCAAAGGAGATCTGAAGATTTCAGATTTGTTGATCTCCTTTTGGTGATGGTGTTCTTGTGAATTCTTTTAGACAGAGAATGTCTGCAGCTCTTTCTACTTTTCTCTTGTGAACAGTTGGTGTTGAGAAATATGTTGTTCCAGAGAAAATTTTTGTTGATATACTTCTTCTGTACTCTCTACAGATTATTGTTCTTGTTCTCTAGTGAGTGATTCAAAAATCTTGTCTTTTATTCCCTTTTTGCTGAATAGAAATGATCCTCTGTCAAGAATAGCCGTTAGCCTGTCATTAAATGACTTCCTTAATTGCAATTGTCTTCTGGGGGAAAGTCCAAAGAAACATTCCTTGATAATCCCTTGAAACTTGGTCCAGAATAAATGAAAACGGCTAAAAGATCTTCTGAATTAATTGCTGACAATAACTCCTTAACTGTTCTGAATTTGAATCTTGAAAGTCATTTAACTCTTCAGAAAAACGTCGAACTGAGCTCTACTATCGTCGAACTGAGCTCAGCGATTTGGACTTAGACAGCAACAGAGATCGTCGATCTGAGCTCAACTATCGTCGAACTGAGCTCAGAGATAGAGAATCAATACTGGAGTCAAGATCGTCGAACTGAGCTCGAAGATCGTCGAATGGAGTTCGACGATTTGTTGAAGTTGAGCTCAGCGATCGTCGAATGGAGTTCGACGATCCGTCGAAGTGAGCTAAACGATCGTCGATTGGAGTTCGACGATTCGTCGTACTGAGCTCGACGAAATGACTTAGTCTCCAAACTGAAAAACCTTGGTCTTGAGGGCAGCTTCCAAACCTAACTACTAACCCTTAGACTCAATTCTAATTGACCTTTAGATCTATACAATGAGGTCAAAAACAGGTTTCCTAAAGACATAGTGATCCTGACCCAAATTAGTAATAGGGTGTTCCAACACGTTGAACTGAGGTTGACTTTCGTCGAGCTAAGTTTCTGAGTTGAGAACAAAATTCGTCGAACAGACCTCAGCGATTGTCGAGCTAAACTCAGAGTTAGGAACTTGAGTTCATCAAACTGAGCTCATCATTCGTCGAACTGAGCTCGGCTTTCGTCGAACAGAATTCTACGTTCGTCAATATGAACTTCTCTGGAATTCTTCTGAAGGAGTAACCCTGGAAATAAACATATGACCCTAGACTATAGATATTAGGTCAAACTAATCATACAAAACAAATAATAAAGATCCTAGCCCAAATCAGTAATAGGGTTCCAACAAACCAGGTCCAATAGGTCAATTGGTGCTCATTCTAAAAATTTGGTTCCACCTGTACATGTGAACCAGTAAACACAGTTTTTAGACCGAAAAATACTCTAAGTACAAAAGAGTTGAGTGGTGTTGAGACCACTCAATGCCGCATTGAGTGGCAATGAGACCACTCAACATCGCGTTGAGTGGCGTTGAGTGGTCTTGAGACCACTCAATGCCGCGTTGAGTGGCATTGAGACAACTCAACGCCGCGTTGAGATCACTCAATGCCGCGTTGAGTGGCGTGGAGTAGCATTGAGGCCACTCGACGTAGCGTTGAGTGGTGTTGAGAGAACTCAACGCCAATAATTCCATAATATTTTCTAAGTTAAATTCGTCGAGGCGCATTGAGATCCTCAACGCACATGACGCTTTGTCGAATGATGTCGAGTTCACTCGACTCACACGACAGTTCCCGTGCCTGAGTCAATTCTATTGACTGAAATGTGCGTGAGAGGCCTAGCGCGAAATGGAATGTTACACCTACAGCTCGGGTACAAAGCCCTATAGCTCAGTGATCCAAAGATCACCTATCTCAGTCCTAAAGGCCCTATAACTCAGGCTGGGAGGATAGCCTACCTTAGAGAGAATGACTCTCCTACAGCTCGTGTAACATTCCATTTCCATTTAGACCGCTCTACTTACGTTGGGTTAGGATATGTGGTGGGGGCATGGGTTTAGGCTAGGTTTGAACCTTGGAGTTAGGGTGTAGTCACATGGGACCCACTATAGGGCGCAAGATAACCTAAGTAAAACCAGCCCAAATTGGGGTCCTAGACACACATAGATTCCGCCGTTGCACCCCTAACCCTAATACCAACCTAAGGGAACCGTAAGCGCATATCACTAAGTCACTTATTGACTCAGGTTGACCCAAGTCAACCCTTAACCTTAAATTGGTCAAACCCACACCTAAGAGCCCAATTAGTCCAAGTGGGGCACCACCATTGCCCAACCCAAGTTGGGAGGTACTGTTTGGTCCATGACCATCAAGTGGGGTCAACCCACTCATTAAGTTGACAAAGGCAACCCTAGAAGTCAACTTGGTCAACCTTAGGCCTAAAATGGGAAAAGAATGAACCAAGCCCACTCCTCATGGGCTAAACCCATGAGCCAAGGCCCATGACTAGCCTAAAGGTTTAATGACAACCCCTACCCTCCTAAAATTGGAGAGAGAATGCATGCATGGGGGCAATTTGGGCTTTTTGGAGGAAAAGAGGAGAGAAAGGAGGAAGAGAGGAAATGGAGGCCATGTGGCCCTCCTACTCTCCGCCTAAGCTGCTGACTGAGGTCCTCAAGTTTATTCCTGCAAGGTGGAGGAATTTGGGACACTTGATGGCCAGGAGGAAACTCCAAAGCATGGTCGGACACCCCCCCCCCTTAACTCCAACTTCTCCCACAGCCACCCCAAGCCAAATCCGAGCCCACCATCAGCTTCAGGAGGAGGAAACAAGTAGAATTTGAATACTAGAGCGAGGCTTTTGCTGGAGAAACAAGGAATTGGGCTAGTTCGTCGGAGCAAGCATCGGCCATGGAGCACCGCCACCGCACGCGCCGCCAAGCCCGGCTGTAGGTCTGTTTCACCTCACCTCACCCCGTGCTAGCTTTCTAGCTCAATTAGGCGAGACATCGGGCTCAATCGAGCCCAATAACATGGGAGAAAGTGTGAAATTTACCGAGCTTTTCTTCTTGATCAGGATCGCCAGAGGAGCCGCCTCTGGCAGCCTCACCGCCGAGAAACGCTAGCCACCACCTCAACGAAGGTGGTGGCACTAATCGCCGGCAGTGGCGCCGGCTCAGGTGGCCGGAATTAGCCAACAAACATGACCTAGGAAAAGGCAATCTCAGCCGTTGGCTTTTTTGGGACGATGAACAGATGTCGTTCATTTTTATTCTGAATTAATTATTAATAATGATTTTAATGAATAGTGTTACTTTTGTCACACATTTACAGTGACCTTGCATGCTAAAAATAGGCCTCTTAGATGCAATTTTAGAACCAGACATCAACATGAAATTTGTAGGACTAGGTCTAACCTTTATTTTGACACCCTAAACTTGAAGTTTGGAGCTGTAGGGCTCCCTGTAGGTCCAATCTATCAAGACTAGTCCTAAGATAAGGCATTTCTAAAATAAATGCCCGAGCCAAACCATAAGTCACCATTACTTCAAATTTTGGCCAGGCTTGAGTTAGGTATAGAACTAATGTCTGACTATAAATGAAAATTTTTTGTCATAATATTTCTATAGTATTTGATAAAATACTAAAATTAAATTAAGGGTATTTTTGGAGATATGTGGGTCCAAATACCCCCAAATTTGGGTGGGATATTCATTGTGCTAAGATAAATTAGATAAAAATTTCAGGTCATTTGGGCCTCTGCATGTATGGGAAATCCCACATGCTTGAGTTTGGTATATTCAAATTTGGAGTGCCATTAGTAAAATTGGAAAAATGTGAATTTAGCCCAATTGTGTCATTGCAAGTCCATGAAACTCTAGACAGAGGCTAATAGGAGTGGATTACACCTCCCATGAATTATTTGGGATTTTTGAGATCACAAATCCCATTATTTGAAATTATTGGAAAATATGTCAAGTTGAGAAATAAATTGGAAAATAGGGTAATTAAATTAATTAAATTATGGATTTTTTGACACAAGCTTTGGTAGGGCAAGGTACACTCCTGGAAAAATTTATGTCACTATTTATAAAAGTTTCCTTAGGTTTCAAGTAAAATTTACCATTTTTGTCCTTTTGGAAATTAATTGAAAATATGGGAAATTTTGTATTAAAAATTATGAAAGTTTTTACAGTTGCTTATTATTATTTTTTGGTTCCTGATAAATTATTTGAGAATTTTTGGATGTCCTATATATTAAAAACTCTAATAATGGCATTTTGGTAATATTCCATTAATGGGCATAAGATAGGTCATATCATGGTTTAAGAATTTGAGAATCTGTAATTAGTATTATTTTATCAATATGATCACCCACTAATTTTCTTAAGACTTTGGTGTCAGTGGTTGAGGTACTTTATTTGAAAAATGGTTGGATTGGATTTTATTTAATAAATAGGAAATAAATAGAAATTTGCATGAAAATATCATGAGATATCATAGGCAGCAATATTTAACCTTATTAAACACCTAGTGAAAACCTTAGGTAGGTTGAACCAATAATTGTAATACTTCGTGTTAAAGGTGACCCGGTCGCACAATTAAAGAGATTAATTTAGGCCCCTTAATCCATGGGAAAATAACGAAACCTAGTTCAATCATCATCATGCGTCATAACAATCATAATATGTAATTAGGAATATTTGACCCAAGAGTTTGGATGACACACCATACGGGTCAACATTAGGTCATGGGTGCGCTTAGCAAAATATATCTCGTGCCACTGGGACCCATAGGGGATACAATAGAGAGATAAGTTGGTGACTAGATTGGGAAGTCAAGCCCTGATTGGTGTCTAGTAGGTCTCTTTATATTATCGAGTGATGGAGTGCAAGACCTCAAGGATAGTGGCTAGAACGGAGACCGGCGGAAGACCGCCAATTCCCTGATAATAACTAAATTCATTAGGTTCGTTCCAAAGTAACAACGATGGTTGGGTATGGATCATGGGTAGACACCAAATAAAATAAATATCCTTGCGAAAGAGAGCTTTGGGATTTCAACCCATCATAGCTCCTAGTGCCCTCGAGAGCCCTTCACCGGGCATGCCTTGGGCAGTCCCGGGATTAACCCTAAACTGCTAGGTTTAACGAACACTGGACAAGAGTAGTCTAATAGGCTAAGACATTGTGGTTGATTCTCACTCGTGATGGGTTTGAGGGATTCTAAATAAAGGCACTAATATGCAATCTCACACGTGATCGGTTGAGGGATTCAGAATAAAGGCACTAACGTGCAATCTCACCCGTGATGGGTTGGAGGGATTTTGAATAAAGGCACTAATGTGTAATCTCACCTGTGATGGGTTGAGGGATTCTGAATAAAGGCACTAACGTGCAATCTCACCCGTGATGGGTTGGAGGGATTTTGAATAAAGACACTAATGTGCAATCTCACCCGCGATGGGTTGGAGGGATTCAGGACGGGTTGGTCCTGCGGGCTGGAGGCTCGCGTTGGAATATCTTGCATGTGCATAAACTTATGGCAGGTTATACGGTACTCGGCAAATCGTCACACCGATGGCAGTACGGTGGCTCTGGTGAGGTGTGATGGTTCGAGGGGTCAGTGGGATGTTTTACGCTACGGTCTGGATGACGATCCCCAAAAATGCACACTCGACCAAAAAGACTGGTGGGTAGCCAGTAAATAGTACGCAAAGACTCTAGAGTGCACTTAGGACGTGTACAGAGGCATATGGGGGGTCTAGCTATGGTAGTGTGTATACCCTCCTAGGAGTGGAGACGCTCGCTCCACTTCCGCCGTAGCCACAACGGTGGTACCAGAGAGTGATGCCAGCTCCGAAAAGTGGGAACCAAAGGTCTGTGATCACAGAGCCGTGTGTGTGAGTTGCACTTGCATGAACCATAAAACGCATGCATATCATACATTCATAACTAGGTCATATGCACCATAGATCCTTATCATATAAATTAGTATGGGCTCTTTTATATGATAAGTTATATTTATGGAAACCTTAACTTATAAGTTTGTATGAGCATTCATAAAAGTTAAGATACTTCGGTGATGGTAGTAGTAGCTTATTTTACTTGCTGTCTTTACTCAGCTTACTTTCAGTACTTGTTTACTTACTGCACTTACTTGTTTCTGTTCAGTTCTTCTTTCTTTTCCTATACCATATATATATATATAACTGCTAGAGTAGAAATATTGGATACATATATACTTTTTAGTATAGTTCCACTATCACCTGTTTCCTTTGCTATACCCCTTATTGTCCTCCGCTTCTTCCTCCCGCCCGGTGCCTAGGAGTTGCGGGGGCGAGGTGTGGAGGAAATGACTTAGTCTTTTTTGACTAACGGTCGATGTGTCCAATCATTTTAGGACCTCGAGTAGATGGAGTACCAGTGGGATGAGGTGGCAGGACGTGAGGAGATGATACCACCACTACCTACTATTACTGCAGCCCGACATCAGGTGGGATGAATTTTCTGATGATAGCATAGCTTCAGCTTATTGATATTTGTGAGAGAGAGATTTGTCATTATGTACTGTGCATAAGCCCCTTTTTCTCTATTTGATGAACTCATTCTGGACTGGTGTACTTCCATTATTATTTGATAGTATTGTGACTTGTGGACAACTTGTTTCTTTATACTGATTTTACATCTTTCTCTCTTTTGGCCGCACAGGTTGTAACACCCCAGTTTTGCAAGAGGTTTAGTCTGCAGTTCTGGAAAAATTTTTGGGTTTCTGGCAGGAGGCACACGGCCTGCGACACGGGCATGTCGCAGGGCGTGTCGAGGCCGTGTCGACACTCGGCCCAAGTGTCGACACTTTCGCTCGACAAAGTGTCGAGAGTGTGGCACACGGCCTGCGACACGGACGTGTCGCAGGGCGTGTCGAGGCCGTGTCGACACTCGGCCCAAGTGTCGACACTTTCGCTCGACAAAGTGTCGAGAGTGTGGCACACGGCCTGCGACACGGGCGTGTCGTAGGGCGTGTCGAGGCCGTGTCGACACTCGTCCCAAGTGTCGACACTTTTGCTCGATAGGGTGTCGAGACTGGGGCACACAGCCTGTGACACGGGCGTGTCACAGGGTGTGTCCCGCTTGGTCGACGATCTTCGCTCGACGTTTTTCCGCGGTGTCGACACAAAGCCTGTCGACGGGTGTCGAGACTTGGCACACGGCTTGGGACACGGGCGTGTCCCAGGCCGTGTCATCTCTCGGGTTGGTTTCCGGGCCGTGTTGTTGGAGGCACATGGCCGGCCATACGGCCGTGTCACTGGGGACACGGGCATGTCGGGGTAAACACCGGCGTGTCGGTTGCCCGTGTGCGATTCCAGGCGCGTCTATTTGAGACGGCGAATGAGGCACACGGCCCTGGACACGGGCGTGTGCCAGGCCGTGTTCGGCCCAGATTTTCTATTTTCCAGGCGAATCGCGGCCATTCTTTTTCTGGTTTTGTGATCTAACGGTTCAGGCCATCTCATGGGAAGTTAAGTCCGATTTTAGGGTGGAACCCTCATTTGTTTTCCAAGTCTTCTCTTTCTAAGTTCTTGAGAGAAACTAGAGCAAGGAGGAAGGAGAAGAAGGTCTTGGGCTGTATGGAGAGTTTCGGTGCTCCAAATCGCGAGCCGAGTCCGGATCCGTGAAGCTTAGAGCGTTGCGAAGATTTCCATCCGGCTATTTTTTTTGCCATGGCAAGGAAGAGGAGTCGGAAGGTAACGACATCTCTCCTCTCGGTCCTTAGGATGCATGTATTAGCATCATGTATTTTCTTTCTTTCTAATTTATGGGCACCAAACTCTCAAATGAGAGGGGTTTTGGTTTGCCAAGGTTCAAGAGGAACCTCCGGGTTGATTGAGTCCGTCCCCGGCATATTTTGCATTAGAGATCCGCTTCGCTAGTGGATTAGGCATGGTGGGTGAAGCCGTAGTCGCGATCGTTAGTCCGACTCGGTGATGTTGCATACGAACTTAGGGATTCGTAGAGATTTCCGTTGCGGCAAGATGCTGTTTGTGTTGTGCTGGTGATTGTCCCGTTTACTTGAAAAGGTACGTGTAGTCGAACCCGGACAAGGTTAGCTCCTCGTGGCGGTAGATGGTTTCCTTGAGGGACAAGGTTAGCTCTGCACGAGTTGGAGATGGTTTCCTTGGTGCGCGGGAACGCTGCAGTACAAAGAGAGATTACGATGTATTTAGTCTTGGTTTGTGTTGTGCCAAGGCGTGGCTATATCTCCGTGGTCGGCTGGCTATCCCGTGACAGGTGCGTCATCTGTGGAGAGTGTCCCGGCGAGACTAGTCCCCTTTTGTGAGACTGACGAGAATGCCAAGCTTGGGGCAAGCCCGGGCAAAGAGGCCATGAGCGGGTGGGGTCCAGCAAGGCTTCTTAGAATCGGTCGGTCTGTGTTTGTTGGAATCCTGGCATGAGACATCAGAGCTTGCAGGCAAGTCCGGGGCTAAGCCCACGAGCGGGTGGGGCCTTGGCAAGATTTCCTTGTGGCGACCTGTGCGCCGTTTGAGGGAGAGGTGTCTCCCTTAGTGTTTGCGGCTTTATGCCAATGGGGAAATGTGAGTACCCAATTGATGTGATGTTGTGCTAGATGCATACGCAGTAGGGTACCCTGGGTGAAACCCGGGTGTTGCATTCATGTTGCATAGTAGGCCCTTTTCTTTATATGCTCAACCAATAGAGAACATGTTTGATGATTGAGACATCCAAGCCTGTTTTAGTGTTCTTCTGTTTATAGCTATTTTTATTGCATATGAAGTGCTGACTTGAAGGTTGGAGGGTTCCCCGGGGCCCGTTAGGGGCGGCCGGGTGGAGATGTGTTGTTACACAGTTTGAGGTCAGTCTTTCCTGACCCACGTTACTAATAATTTTTACAGGGCAAGGATCGCATGCAGGATCTAGCACGCTGGCCAAAAAGGCCTAAGCCCATGAAGTGTTTTTCCCTCTTTTGTAGCACTACATTGATGATGATGTTTGTTTGAGACTCTTTTGTCCAGCTTGCATGCCGAGGTAGACTAGGAGTGCTGAGCACATTCATGATTGATGTATTATGTCTCTTTTGGACACTTGATGTTAGGCCTTAAGGCCATTTGTTTTACTCTTTAGTGGTGGATAACTTCTAGTCCTGTTTGTTTCCGCTGTGTTGTGCAAGTGTTTTGAGTTTGGGTAGTTATATCAATTTATAATACTAAAGCTGTGGCGTTCATATGCTGTGGGGCCCCGGCCGGACCCATATTATACGTCCACTACAGGGGAGGTGTTACAATTTGGTATCAGAGCCAGGTTAGATTCAAGGTTAGTGCGTAGAGAAGTTATCCACATAAGAGTAACGCGGGACCGTGAGTGTCCTTATGTTTTAGTCTTGAGATTGGAGACTAATCCCTTATTTCTTGTTTTCCTGAAGAGTGCAAGCAACGAGGCGGGCACTTCAAGAGCGAGGGATGATCTCTCGGCGAGCAGTGCTACTGCTCCAGGCCTTTTGGGCACGGGTGTAAACCCGGCTGACTTCTGTCGTATGCTTGCAGAAGCGATGGTGGCAGCCCAAGCGGCGGATGCAGGCCAGGAAGCAACCCCTGCTACACCGGACACGACGACGGCCGTGCCAGGCGGAGAAGCCAGGCGAGTGGAGCCTTTGGCAGAAATGGTGGTGGTAGGACATGGAGACCGACACATGAAGTATTTCCTGAGTTTCCATCCCCCGTCCTTCAAGGGTGTTGGAACGCCAACGGATGCGGAGCATTGGTGGGTTCGTATTCAAGAACTGTTAAGGGCGGCAGAGACGCCAGAGGAAAAGAAAGCTGAGTATGCGGCGTTCATGTTGGAAGGAGACGCCAAATTATGGTGGGTGAGCCTTAGCGGCCGCCTGTTCCCGGGACACACCCCGTCAGTGGTAGAGTTTGGGGACGCTTTTCTTAAGAGGTATATTCCAGTTTCACGGTTGGCCCTGCAGAGGCAGTTTTTGCATCTAATGCAGCGAGACAAGACAGTGGATGAGTACGTGCAAGAGTTCACCCGTTTGGGTCGTTATGCGGGAACGACAATGGCGGATGATGTAGAGAGGGATAACCTCTTCTACCAAGGGTTGAGGGAAAATCTGAGACAACCCCTGATCTCCATGAAGAGGGCGGGATTTAATGAGCTAGTTGAAGCCACCAGGAGTTTGGAGAATGATCTGGAGCGAACCCAACGTTGAAAGGGTTTTACTCCCAAGCATGGGGAAGGGAAGCCCTCCCAATCTCATGTAAAGTCTGATGGGAGCAGGTGGCGGAGGAAGCCTCACACTTCCAGGTCGGGTGAGAGGAGCACTTGGACGCCTGGGGGTTCTCACTCTAGGGGACCGCCGACGTGTTACAACTGCGGGAAGGTTGGGCACATAGCCCGTGCTTGTCAGCAAGGGGGAGCGGGGCAAGAGTCAAAGCAGGAGCAGTTTGTGCGCTCGGGCCCCAGTGCTGCAGAGAAAGGAAAGATGGCGGAGTCGAGCGCTTCTCGGTTCCAACCGGTGCAACCAAGGGCTTACAACCTTGGACAGCAAGAAGCGATCCGCCAAACCGACGTGGTGACAGGTATGAAGAAAATTTAAGTTTGCATCTGTGCTTCATACTTTTAGACCCCCCTTTTTCGTGTGTTGTCTTGTTGTAGGCTTCGTGTTAGTTTCTGGATACCCCGCTAGGGTATTGTTCGATACGGGAGCATCGCACTCCTTTCTTGCGGAGAGCTTCGTCCGAAGGGAAGGAGTCGAGTCTTTCTCGGCGGACGCGGAACTGAAAGTGCGCATGCCCAATGGGTCATCTATGACCACCAAGGCTAGAGGGCGCATCTGTTGGGAGCTAGACGGAGTTGACTTCGTTTTGGAAGCGGCAGTGTTGCCGTTAGTAGAGTTCGATGTCATTTTGGGCATGGACTGGCTTGCAAAGCAGCGCGCCAGCATTGATTGTTTGTCCAAGGTAGTGACCCTAAAGAGTAAGGGGCAATCGGAAGTCAAATTTGTGGGCCTTTGTGGAGTAGCCCATTCCCTAATTACTGCCATGCAAATAATGCGGGCGGTTAACCAGGGAGGTGTGGCGCTGGTAGCGTTGTTGGAGGTTCGTCTCTCCCAGCTATCTATTGAGGAAGTGCCTGTGGTGACAGAGTTCAGGGATGTGTTTCCGGATGAACTTCCTGGAGCGCCTCCTCGGCGGGAGATCGACTTCTCGATCGAGTTAGTGTCGGAGGCTAGACCGGTGTCACGTCCCCCATTTAGGATGGCACCAAAGGAGTTAGCGGAACTTAAAGTACAGTTACAGGAACTGTTGGAGCAAGGGTATATTAGACCCAGTTCTTCAACATGGAATGCACCGGTGTTGTTTGTAAAGAAGAAAGACGGTAGCATGCGCATGTGCATAGACTACCGAGACCTGAATAAATTGACCGTCAAAAATAAGTATCTGATCCCTTGGATAGACGATTTGTTCGACCAATTGGTGGGGTCAGTGGTATATTCGAAACTGGACTTGAAGTCAGGCTACTATCAACTGCGAATTCGAGATGAGGACATACCCAAAACTGCCTTTGGTACAAGGTATGGACACTTTGAGTTTACGGTGATGTCGTTCGGGTTGACGAACGCACCATCGGTGTTCATGGATCTGATGAATCGAGTATTTCGGGATTACTTGAATTCATTTGTGGTTGTCTTCATTGATGACATCTTGGTGTACTCCAAGTCTGAAGTGGAGCATGAGACCCACTTGAGAGTGGTCCTGCAAGTGTTGAGGGAGAACCAATTGTTTGTAAAGTTCTCAAAGTGCGAGTTCTGGTTAGCCAAGGTGGCGTTTTTGGGCCACGTGATTAGTGGTGATGGGGTGGCAGTGGATCCAGCGAAAGTGGAGGCCATCAGAGATTGGCCGGTGTTGAGGACCGTGGCGGAAGTCCGAAGTTTTCTTGGACTAGCCGGGTATTATAGGAGATTCGTGGAGAATTTCTCGAAGATAGCTCTACCCCTCACCTCACTTACTCGCAAAGACCATAAGTTTGTGTGGACCCAAGAGTACAGTCAAGCATTTGAGGCCCTGAAGGAGAGGCTTATGATGGCTCCAATCCTGAGTTTACCGCAAGGGACCGATGGATTTCAGATTTTCAGTGACGCATCGGGATGTGGTTTGGGTTGCGTGTTGGTGTAACATGGCAAGGTGATAGCTTTTGGGTCTAGACAGCTGAAACCTCATGAGAGGAATTACCCCGTCCATGACTTGGAGTTGGCGGCGGTAATCTTCGCGTTGAAAATATGGCGACACTATGTGTATGGCGCAAGGGTGGAGATCTTCACGGACCATAAAAGCCTGAAGTATCTCTTGGATCAGAAGGACTTGAACATGCGGCAACGCAGATGGGTTGAGTTTCTTGGAGACTACGAAGTGGCAATTCAGTATACGTCGGGTAAAGCCAATGTGGTGGCGGACGCGTTGAGTAGAAAGTACTCGGGGCAAGGAAATTGGATCGAAGCTCATGATGAGCGGTTGGTACGGGAATGGGAGTGCCTCGGATTGGAATGTGTTGCGAGAGTCGAGTCTAGCGTGGCTCGGTTGAACTGGATTGAAGTGCAAAACAACTTGTCCGATCGTATTCGGGAAGCGACTCGATTGGATGTGGAGTTTCAACCTTTTGTGTTGGAGGCGCAAAAGGGCGAGAGCAGCGCCTGGGAGATGATTGGGGGAATCTTGAGAAAGGATGGAAGGGTTTGTGTACCGCAGTTTGGCAATCTCCGTGAGGAGTTGATGTTTGAGGCTCACTTCTCAAAGTACTCCATTCACCCAGGCAGTACAAAGATGTACTTGGATATGAAGAAATCCTTTTGGTGGCCGGGGTTGAAGCGAGATGTAGCTTTGTATGTGAGTCGTTGCCAAACATATGCCTTGGTGAAGGCCGAATGTCAGAAACCGGGCGGGTTCCTGAAGCCCCTTCCAATTCCTGAGTGGAAATTTGAGGACGTCTCCATGGACTTTGTGCATGGTTTGCCTAGATCGCAGCATGGTAATGATGCTATTTGGGTGATCGTGGATCGCCTAACCAAGGTGGCTCACTTCATCCCAAATCGGAAAGAGGACAGCGTGGAGAAGCTGGTGGAGTTGTATGTTCGCAACATTGTGCGACTGTACGGAATTCCTAAGAGCATAGTCAGTGATCGAGATGGACGGTTTACGTCTAAGGACTGGAGATTGGTTCAGAAGAGCTTGGGCATGAAGCTGAAGTTCAGTACGACGTTCCATCCTCAAACTGATGGGCAAACGGAGAGAACGAACCGTACTATGGAGGATATGTTGAGAATGTGCGTTCTTGATTTTGGCAAGAGGTGGGAGGATCACCTCTTCATGGTAGAATTTGGGTACAACAATAGTTTTCAAGCCAGCATAAAGATGGCGCCATACGAAGCTTTGTATGGGAGGCGGTGTCGAACGCCAATGTCTTGGGCAGAGGCGGGAGACACCAAACTGTTGGGAAAGGATGCGGTCGTTGACGCTTGTGAGTTGGTACAGACCATCCAAGAGCGTATGAAGGTGGCGCAAGACAGGCAAGCAAAATATTTTAATGCTCGTCACCGGAAGTTGGAATTTGCAGTTGGTGATTGGGTTTATTTGAAGGTCAAGCCGTTCAAAGGCGTCTCACGGGTTCGCCGACTCAAGAAGCTGAGTCCAAGGTTTTTGGGGCCTTTTGAAATTGTTGAGCGGGTAGGAGAAGCAGCTTATCGGTTGGCAATGTCCGCAGATTTGAGTGGATTACATGACATCATCCACATCTCCGTTTTGAGAAAGGCCTTGGTAGAGGCTAGCGTAGTGATTGAGCCGGCATCGGTGCCGATTGAGGAAGACTTGAGGACGCGAGTCCTTCCAATTGCTATAGAGGATTCGGAGACTCGGCAGTTGTGGAATAAAGAAGTCAAACTCGTAAAAGTTCGATGGGACAACTGCGGTCGTGAGGAGTTCTTTTGGGAACGAGAACAGGCCATGCTAGAAGATTATCCAGAACTCTTCATGTCAGGTACAATTTAAGTTTTTGTGCCCTTTTGTTTTGAAATTTCGGGACGAAATTCTGTTAAGTGGGGGAGAGTTGTAACACCCCAGTTTTGCAAGAGGTTCAGTCTGCAGTTCTGGAAAAATTTTTGGGTTTCTGGCAGGAGGCACACGGCCTGCGACACGGGCGTGTCGCAGGGCGTGTCGAGGCCGTGTCGACACTCGGCCCAAGTGTCGACACTTTCGCTCGACAAAGTGTCGAGAGTGTGGCATACGGCCTGCGACACGGGCGTGTCGCAGGGCGTGTCGAGGCCGTGTCGACACTCGGCCCAAGTGTCGACACTTTCGCTCGACAAAGTGTCGAGAGTGTGGCACACGGCCTGCGATACGGGCGTGTCGTAGGGCGTGTCGAGGCCGTGTCGACACTCGTCCCAAGTGTCGACACTTTTGCTCGACAGGGTGTCGAGACTGGGGCACACGGCCTGTGACACGGGCGTGTCACAGGGCGTGTCCCGCTTGGTCGACGATCTTCGCTCGACGTTTTTTCCGCGGTGTCGACACAAAGCCTGTCGACGGGTGTCGAGACTTGGCACACGGCTTGGGACACGGGCGTGTCCCAGGCCGTGTCATCTCTCGGGTTGGTTTCCGGGCCGTGTTGTTGGAGGCACACGGCCGGCCACACGGCCGTGTCACTGGGGACACAGGCGTGTCGGGGTAAACACGGGCATGTCGGTTGCCCGTGTGCGATTCCAGGCGCGTCGATTTGAGACGGCGAATGAGGCACACGGCCCTGGACACGTGCGTGTGCCAGGCCGTGTTCGGCCCAGATTTTCTATTTTCCAGGCGAATCGCGGCCATTTTTTTTCTGGTTTTGGGATCTAACGGTTCAGGCCATCTCTTGGGAAGTTAAGTCCGATTTAGGGTTGGAAACCCTCATTTGTTTTCCAAGTCTTCTCTTTCTAAGTTCTTGAGAGAAACTAGAGCAAGGAGGAAGGAGAAGAAGGTCTTGGGCTGTAGGGAGAGTTTCGGTGCTCCAAATCGCGAGCCGAGTCCGGATCCGTGAAGCTTAGAGCGTTGCGAAGATTTCCATCCGGCTATTTTTTTTGTCATGGCAAGGAAGAGGAGTCGGAAGGTAACGACATCTCTCCTCTCGGTCCTTAGGATGCATGTATTAGCATCATGTATTTTCTTTCTTTCTAATTTATGGGCACCAAACTCTCAAATGAGAGGGGTTTTGGTTTGCCAAGGTTCAAGAGGAACCTCCGGGTTGATTGAGTCCGTCCCCGGCATATTTTGCATTAGAGATCCGCTTCGCTAGTGGATTAGGCATGGTGGGTGAAGCCGTAGTCGCGACCGTTAGTCCGACTCGGTGATGTTGCATACGAACTTAGGGATTCGTAGAGATTTTCGTTGCGGCAAGATGTCGTTTGTGTTGTGGTGGTGATTGTCCCGTTTACTTGAAAAGGTACGTGTAGTCGAACCCGGACAAGGTTAGCTCCTCGTGGCGGTAGATGGTTTCCTTGAGGGACAAGGTTAGCTCCGCACGAGTTGGAGATGGTTTCCTTGGTGCGCGGGAACGCTGCAGTACAAAGAGGGATTATGATGTATTTAGTCTTGATTTGTGTTGTGCCAAGGCGTGGCTATGTCTCCGTGGTCAGCTGGCTATCCCGTGACAGGTGCGTCATGTGTGGAGAGTGTCCCGGCGAGACTAGTCCCCTTCTGTGAGACTGACGAGAATGCCAAGCTTGGGGCAAGCCCGGGCAAAGAGGCCATGAGCGGGTGGGGTCCAGCAAGGCTTCTTAGAATCGGTCGGTCTGTGTTTGTTGGAATCCTGGCATGAGACGTCAGAGCTTGCAGGCAAGCCCTGGGCTAAGCCCACGAGCGGGTGGGGCCTTGGCAAGATTTCCTTGTGGCGTCCTGTGCGCCGTTTGAGGGAGAGGTGTCTCCCTTAGTGTTTGCGGCTTTATGCCAATGGGGAAATGTGAGTACCCAATTGATGTGATGTTGTGCTAGATGCATACGCAGTAGGGTACCCTGGGTGAAACCCGGGTGTTGCATTCATGTTGCATAGTAGGCCCTTTTCTTTATATGCTCAACCAATAGAGAACATGTTTGATGATTGAGACATCCAAGCCTGTTTTAGTGTTCTTCTGTTTATAGCTATTTTTATTGCATATGAAGTGCTGACTTGCAGGTTGGAGGGTTCCCCGGGGCCCGTTAGGGGCGGCTGGGAGGAGATGTGTTGTTACACAGTTTGAGGTCAGCCTTTGCTGACCCACGTTACTAATAATTTTTACAGGGCAAGGATCGCATGCAGGAGCTAGCACGCCGGCCAAAAGGCCTAAGCCCATGAAGTGTTTTTCCCTCTTTTGTAGCACTACATTGATGATGATGTTTGTTTGAGACTCTTTTGTCCGTCTTGCATGCCGAGGTAGACTAGGAGTGCTGAGCACATTCATGATTGATGTATTATGTCTCTTTTGGACACTTAATGTTAGGCCTTAAGGCCATTTGTTTTACTCTTTAGTGGTGGATAACTTCTAGTCATGTTTGTTTCCGCTATGTTGTGCAAGTGTTTTGAGTTTGGGTAGTTATATCAATTTATAATACTAAAGCTGTGGCGTTCATATGCTGTGGGGCCCCGGCCGGACCCATATTATACGTCCACTACAGGGGAGGTGTTACACATGTTATATGATCGTACTAGCCGGCAGAATTGGTGTGTTGTAGTGTCGACTAACCTGTGTGTTAGGGTCACCGTAAGGTGGTGGTTCTGGGCATAAGACCGGGTGCCTCCTTGGTAAGGGGGAGGGGTCATACAAACTGGTATCTCTTGAACAAATGATCATAAGAGAAGAAGTCCACAGCACTGGACCACCCCGCTCGAGCATTAGTTTGCGGACAAACTATGCAGTAGAAGCAATGGTGTGCCCATGTGTAAAAAGTCACATAAAACAGTCCACATAAGCAATGAGTTAGGCCAATTCTAATATAAACCTTACCTTTGTATAGCCTCCACAGGTCGCCGTACAGCAAAATGTGGTTTCTCCCCCTCCGGATCGCACCCCTTTTCTACAGACAGAGATGGGCCAGACCCTGACGACCATTCTTGAGGTCTTTAGAGCCCAGCAGATTCCATCACCGCTGCCAAATCCGGGATCAAACTGGCTGAGTGCATTCAAGAGTTTATCCCCGCCTATGTACCACGGGACGGAGAATGCGGTAAAGACCGAGGAATGGCTCGAGGCCATAAATGAGATGCTGGCAGGCATCAGCTGCCCTGTCAGCCAGGCAGTTCATTTGGAAACTACTACACCGGATGCCCATGCAAAGAGGTGGTGGAAGTCTATGATGGACTCCACCTATGCAGATAGGGATCTGTCAGATATATCTTGGGAGGAGTTCAGCGAGGTATTCTTGGACCATTTTGTGTCCAGCACGGATCGGGATGAGTTAGAAGAGAGGTTCTTGAACCTCAAACAGGGGACCAGGTCTGTGATTGAGTACCAAAGGGAGCTTTCCCACCTTGCCAGGTTTGCGGGGATACATGATTCAAATGACAGGAGGTATGCCAAGATATTCTATCAGGGCCTTAGAGACGATTTGAGGCAGGCCCTACTGTTCATCTCTCATGGCACTTTAGCTCAGATCATCGAGATGGCCAAAAATCTAGAGCCTGATCTGCTGATGGTGTAGAACAGAGGAAAGAGACCGCTGGATGGGTTGTTCTTCGGGGAGAATAGTCGGGGCTCACTGAGAGGCAGAATCAAGAGGCACAAGAGAGGTGGGGGACGTTATCCTCCCAACTATAGGCAGGAGCAGAGACCCCCTGCAGCACTAGCTCCTCCACCACCACAGACACATGGCCAGATGAGACAAGATGATTGTGGCCAGTGACCGATAGTTTGTTTCGGGTTCCATCAGCCGGGCCACATTAGATCTGAGAGCTCGCATCAGTTTCGTCCACTCCCTCCTCCACCTCGTCCACCTCCGGTGGCCCCTCCAGTACAACAGGGCCAAGGTCGAGGACGAGGTCGAGGTCGAGGCTGATGTCGAGGACCTTTTGGCCGAGGTAGAGGACAGGAGCAGATGTACGCATTAGACCTCGCCGAGCCGAGGAATACTGAGGAAGTCATCACAGGTATATAACTTATGTTATGAAATTAAGACATTTTTTATATTATTTTACATAGTCTTGACCTTGGATTATAACTACCCATTTGAAACTCAAACAACCTCAGACAGTCTTTATCAGCGGCAAGTCCGCTCATACGCTGTTCGATATGGGTGCTTCGCACTAGTTCGTGTCAGAAGCCTTTATGGAAGGATTGGATGGTGTGGAACGATTCACGGGCTCGATGATGAGAGTGAGGCTACCTGATGGATCGGTATTACTATCATCTGCCAAGTGCAATATGGAGGCAGAAATCGGTGGAAAGACATTTGAAGCGCCCACAATGATCCTAAAGATGCCAGATTTCGACTTGATCTGGGGCATGACTTGGTTACATTGTAACCATGCCTAAATCGATTGCACGTCGAGAAGGATCATATTGAGGTACGGGGACTCCCACGTCATCGTCGAAGGTATTAGACTTGTCTCCCATCTCTTATTATCATCTGTACAGGCTGTCAAAGCCCACAGGCAAGGAGAGGAAGTATACATTATCTGCTTCGAGATGGCGGTAGCAGAGGCTTCTATTGTGGACATTCTGATGCTTCGGGATTTCTCCGACGTGTTTCCGAAGAAATTGCCCGGATTGCCACAGGCCAGGGGAATGGACTTCCGCATTCAGTTGGTGCCAGGAGCGAGGCCCGTATCTCGGGCACCATACAGGATGGCCCCAAAGGAGCTGGCAGAGTTCAGGACACAGCTACAAGAGCTGCTAGAATCAGGATTTGTCTGACCGAGCTCATCACTATGGGGAGCACCTGTATTATTTGTCAAGAAGAAGGATGGCCCCCTGCGTCTCTGCATCGACTACTGGGAGCTGAACCGGTTGACGGTCCGGAATACATACCCGCTACCCCGGATCGACGAGCTTTTTGATCAGCTTCAGGGAGCTTTCTGGTTCTCCAAGTTGGATTTGAGATCCAGTTATTATCAGTTGCGGATCCAGGAGGAGGACATTGTGAAGACGGCTTTCAGTTCCCGCTATGGATTGTACGAGTTCACGGTGATGCCTTTCGGGCTCACGAATGTGCCTTCTGCATTCATGAGCTTGATGAACCGCATCTTCGAGCCCTACCTAGACAGATTCATTACAGTCTTCATCGATGATATACTGATCTACTCCCGGACACAGGAAGACCATACTCAGCATTTGGCCTTGGTTTTGGGGAAGCTGAGAGAGCACCAATTATATGCTAAGTACTCCAAGTGCCAGTTCTGGCTGCAAGAAGTGGCATTTCTGGGGCATACAATCAGTGGGGCAGGGTTGGCCGTGGACCCAGCCAAGGTACAAGCAGTTAGAGATTGGCCACGACCAAAGTTAGCGTCGGACATACGCAATTTCCTGGGGCTCGCAGGATATTATCGCAAGTTTGTGGAGGGGTTCTCGATGATAACATTCCCCCTCACGTCCTTGACGAAGAATTAAGCAGCTTTTACATGGACGGAGAAGTGCGAGGCAGCATTTCAGGAGCTGAAGGATAGGATCACCTCTTCCCCCATCCTTGCACTTCCATCTGGGAAGGAAAGATTTCACATATATACTGATGCCTCATATTTGGGGATGGGTGCAGTCCTGATGTAGCACGGACATGTCATCGCATATACTTCGAGGCAGTTGAAGAAGCATGAACAGAATTGCCCCGTACATGATTTAGAGCTCGGGGCGGTGGTATTTGCATTAAAGATTTGGAGACATTACCTATATGGGGTTCATTGTGATATCTTCTCAGACCACAAGAACCTCAAGAATGTTGACACGCAGAAAGACCTGAACCTGCTCCAGAGAAGGTAGTTTGAATTATTATGCGATTATGATTACACCATGCATTATCATCCGTGGAAGGCGAAAACCGTGGCAGATGCCTTGAGTAGGAGAGCCAGCACCTCAGTACCAGAGCCTCGGGTGATTTCCATGGAGCTGCTGCAAATGCTAGAGGATATACATATTTTTGTCATTTCCTATTCCGAGCCGGAGACCTACCGGGAGTACTTGAATTCTCTGATCGTGGAGTGTGATATATGAGAGCGCATCAGGGTACAGCATAGGTTAGATGCAGCTTTGGTGCCGGTGTTCAGGGTCCTGGAAGGGGGCAAGTCAGGTGATTATTCCTTGGTTGATGACATCATTCATTTCCGTGGTCGTGTTTATATACCCACAGGAGGTGGTATCCGGGAGGATATACTCAGGGAGGCACACAGCTCTCGGTACTCAGTGCACCCCGGTATCACTAAGATGATAACGGATCTGCGGAGGAGCATGTATTGGCCGGGAATGAAGAGGGAGATCATCTTCTATGTAACACACTGCGAGGCATGCCAGCGAGTAAAGGCAGAATGCACGAGCCCCAGAGGGTTGCTACAGTCACTACCGGTCCCTAAGTGGAAGTTTGAGGATATTGCTATGGATTTTGTGCAAGGATTGCCTCGCTCCCACTAGGGGCACGATTCTGTTTGGGTCATTATCGACAAACTGAACAAGGTGGCCCAATTTATACCTATCAGGAAGGACAACCCAATTACTGTTTTGGTGAGGTTGTTTGTGGAACAGTTCGTCAGATACCACAGCGTCCCAAAGACGATTGTCTCGGATCGTGACAGTCGATTCACTTCTAGGGAGTGGAGAGCGATGTATGCGTACTTGGGTTCTCAGCCTGCTTTTAGCACCGCTTTCCATCAACAGAACGAAGGTCAGGCAGAGCGGACCATCAGTACCATGGAGGATCTGCTACGATTGTGTATATTGGATACGGGGAGGCCTTCGGGGAGACTGTTATCACTGGTCGAGTTCTCCTACAACAACAGTTAGCAGGCGAGCATTGGGATGACACCTTATGAGGGTCTTTACGGGAGGAAGTGTCAGACACCGCTATATTGGTTCCAGGATGAGGACCCCAGGGCACTTGGATTGGAATATATTGAGGATACGGACGCTCAAACACGAGTAATCAGGGACCGTATGCTGGAGGCTCAGAGTAGGTAGGCTAAGTACTATGATGCGCGACATCGGAAGGTGGAGTTCCAGGTGGGGGACAGAGTGTTCTTGAAGATACATCCAGTGCATGGTGTTTCTCGGGTACGGAGGCATAAGAAGCTCAGCCCTCGATATATGCTGCCATATTTGATTCTGGAGCGGATCGGACCCTTGGCCTACAGGCTGTAGCTGCTGCCAGAGCTAGGGACCTTGCACGACGTCTTCCACGTCTCTTCGCTACGGAGAGCTCTCCTTCGGCCAGAGCAGCATATCACCACTACAGTAGGCCCGTTAGCATCTGATAGATTAGTCTGTTTAGAGCTGCTCCGGATCGATGATACCGCGGTCCCAGTGCTGCGGAACAAGAAAGTTCCCCTAGTGAAGGTATTGTGGTCCAACCATGGACGGCAGGAGCACACCTGGGAGCCGAGGGATCTGATGCTAGAATGGCACCCATAGCTTTTTACCTTAGGTAGCACTTTAATTATTGCCTAAAGAACTTAAACTTTTATGCTTGAAAACCCCGTAGGCCCGAACTTAAATTTCGGGACGAAATTATTTCTTTTGTTTATTGGAGTTTGTAACATTCCATTTCCATTTAGACCCCTCTACTTAGGTTGGGTTAGGACATGTGGTGGGGGCATGGGTTTAGGCTAGGTTTGAACCATGGAGTTAGGGTGTAGTCACATGGGACCCACTATAGGGCCCAAGATTACCTAGGTCAAACCAGCCCAAATTGGGGTCCTAGCCACACATTGATTCCACCACTGCACCCCTAACACTAATACCAACCTAAGGGAACCATAAACCATATCATTAAGTCACTTATTGACTCAGGTTGACCCAAGTCAACCCTTAACCTTAAATTGGTCAAACCCACACCTAAGCGCCCAATTAGTCCAAGTTTGGCACCACTATGGCCTAACCCAAGTTGGGAGGTACTTTTGGGTCCATGACCATCAAGTGGGGTCAACCCACTCATTATGTTGACAAAGTCAACCCTAGAAGTCAACTTGGTTAACCTTAGGACTAAAATGGGAAAAGAATGAACCAAGCCCACTCCTCATGGGCTAAACCCATGAGCCAAGGCCCATGACCAGCCTAAAGGTTTTATGAAAACCCCTACCCTCCTAAAATTGGAGAGAGAATGCATGCATGGGGGCAATTTGGACTTTTTTGGAGGAAAAGAGGAGAGAGAAAGGAGGAAGAGAGGAAATGGAGGCCATGTGGCCCTCCTCTCTGCCCAAGCTGCTGACTGAGCTCCTCAGGTTTATTCCTGCATGGTGGAGGAATTTGGGGACACTTGGTGGCCAGGAGGTTACTCCAAAGCATGGTCGGACACCCCTCCCCCCCCCCCCCCTTAACTCCAACTTCTCCCACAGCCACCCCAAGCCAAATCCGAGCCCACCATCAGCTTCAGGAGGAAGAAACGAGTAGAATTCGACTACTGGAGCGAGGCTTTTGCTGGAGAAATAAGGAATTGGGCTAGTTCGCCGGAGCAAAAATCGGCCATGGAGCACCGCCACCGCACGCGCCTCCAAGCCCGGCTGCAGGTCTGTTTCACCTCACCCCGTGCTAGCTTTCTAGATCAATTAGGCGAGACATTGGGCTCAATCGAGCCCGATACCATGGGAGAAAGTGTGAAGTTTACCGAGCTTTTCTTCTTGCTCGGGATCGCTGGAGGAGACGCCTCCGGCAGCCTCACCTCCGGGAAACGCTAGCCACCACCTCAACGAAGGTGGTGGTAATAATCGTCGGCGGTGGCGCCGGCTTAGGTGGCCGGAATTAGCCAGCAAACATGGCCCAGGAAAAGGAAATCTCAGTCGTTGGCTGTTTTGGGACGATGAACAGATGCCGTTCATTTTTATTCCGAATTAATTATTAATAATGATTTTAATGAATATTGTTACTTTTGTCACACATTTACAGTGACCTTGCAAGCTAAACATATGCCTCTTAGAAGAAATTTCAGAACAAGACATCAACATGAAATTTGTAGCCCTAGGTCGTACCTTTATTTTTACACCCTAAACTTGAAGTTTGGAGCGGTAGGGCTCCCTGTAGGTCCAATCTACCAAGACTGGTCCTAAGCTAGGGCAAATTTTAAAATAAATGCCCAAGCCAAACCATAAGTCACCATGACTTCAAATTTTGGCCAGGCTTGAGTTAACTATAGAACTAATGTCTGACCAAAAATGAGAATTTTTGGTGAGAATATTTCTATAATATTTGATGAAATACTGAAAATTAAATTAAGTATATTTTTGGAGATATGTGGGTCCAAATACCCCCAAATTTGGATGTTCATTGTGTTAAGATAAATCAGTGATAAAAATTTCAGGTCATTTGGGCCTCTGCATGTATGGGAAATCCCACATGCATGAGTTTGGTATATTCAAATTTGGGGTGCCATTAGTAAAAATGGGAAAATGTGAATTTAGCCCAATTGGGTCATTGCAAGTCCATGAAACTCTGGACAGAGGCTCATAGGAGTGGATTACACCTCCCATGAATTATTTGGGATTTTTGGGATCAAAATCCCATTATTTGAAATTATTGGAAAATATTTATAGTTGAGAAATAAATTGGAAAATAGGGTAATTAAATTGATTAAATTATGGATTTTTTGACACAAGCTTTGGTTTCAAGTAAAATTTACCATTTTTGCCCTTTTGGAAATTAATTGAAAATATGGGAAATTTTGTATTAAAAATTATGAAAATTTTTACAATGCCTTATTATTGTGTTTTGGTTCCTGATAAATTATTTGAGAATTTTTGGATATCCCTATATATTAAAAACTCTAATAATGGCATTTTGGTAATATTACTTAAATGTGCATAAGATAGGTCAGATCATGGTTTAAGAATTTGAGAATCTGTAATTAGTCTTATTTTATCAATATGATCACCCACTAAGTTTCTTAAGACCTTGGTGTGAGTGGTTGATGTACTTTATTTGAAAATGGTTGGATTGGAATTTATTTAATAAATAGAAATTTGCATGAAAATATCATGAGATTTCATAGGCAGCAATATTTAACCTTATTAAACGCCTAGTGAAAACCTTAGGCAGGTTGAACCAATAATTGTAATACTTCATGTTCAAGGTGACCCGGTCGCACAATTAAAGAGATTAATTTAGGCCCTTTAATCCATGGTAAAATAACGAAACCCAGTTCAATCATCATCATGCATCATAACAATCATAGTATGTAATTAGGAATATTTGACCCAAGAGTTTGGATGACACATCATACGGGTCAACATTAGGTCATGGGTGCGCTTAGCAAAATATAGCTCGTGTCACTGGGACCCACAGGGGATACGATAGAGAGATAAGTTGGTGACTAGATTGGAAAGTCAAACGTTGATTGGTGTCTAGTAGGTCTCTTTACATTATCGAGCGATAGAGTGCAAGACATCAACGATAGTGGCTAGAACGGAGACCGTCGGAAGACCGCCGATTCCCCGATAATAACTAAATTCATTAGGTTCGTTCCAAAGTAACAACAAGGGTTGGGTTTGGATCATGGGTAGACACCAAATAAAATAAATATCCTTGCGAAAGGGAGCTTTGGGATTTCAACCCATCATAGCTCCTAGTGCCCTCGAGAGCCCTTCACCGGGAATGCTTTGGGCAGTCCCAGGATTAACCCTAAACTGCTAGGTTTAACGAACACTAGACAAGAGTAGTCTAATAGGTTAAGACATTGTGGTTCATTCTCACCAGTGATGGGTTTAAGGGATTTTGAATAAAGGCACTAATGCGCAATCTCACCCGTGATGGGTTGAGGGATTCTGAATAAAGGCACTAACGTGCAATCTCACCCGTGATGGGTTGGAGGGATTTTGAATAAAGACACTAATGTGCAATCTCACCCGTGATGGGTTGATGGATTCTGAATAAAGGCGCTAACATGCAATCTCACCCGTGATGGGTTGGAGGGATTTTGAATAAAGGCACTAATGTGCAATCTCACCCGCGATGGGTTGGAGGGATTCAGGACGGGTTGGTCCTGCGAGCTGGAGGCTCGGGTTGGAATATCTTGCATGTGCATAAACTTGTGGCGGGTCATGCGGTACTGGGCCAATGTTCACACCGATGGCAGTACGGTGACTCTGGCGAGGTGTGATAGTTCAAGGGTCCAGTGGGTTATTTTACGCTGCGGTTTGGAGGACGATCCCCGAAAATGCACACTCAAACAAAACGACTGGTGGGTAGCCAAAAAATAGTACGCAAAGACTCTAGAGTGCACTTAGGACGTGTATAGAGGGATATGGGAGGTCTAGGCCTGGTAGTGTGTATACCCTCCTAGGAGTGGAGACTCCCGCTCCACTGCTGTCGTAGCCACAACGGTGGTACCAGAGAGTGACGCTAGCTCCGAAAAGTGGGAACCAAAGGTCTGTGATCACAGAGTCGTGTGTGTGAGTTGCACTTGCATGAACCATAAAACGCATGCATATTATACATTCATAACTAGGTCATACGCACCATAGATCCTTGTCATATAAATTAGTATGGGCTCTTTTATATGATAAGTTATATTTCTGGAAACCTTAACTTATAAGTTTGTATGGGTATTCATATAAGTTAAGGTACTTCCGTGATGGTAGTAGTAGCTTATTTTACTTGCTGTCTTTACTCAGCTTACTTTCTTTACTTGTTTACTTACTGCACTTGTTTCTATTCAGTTCTTCTTACTTTTCCTGTACCACATATATATAGAACTGCTAGAGTAGAAATATTGGATACATATATACTTTTTCGTATAGTTCCACTTTCACTTGTTTCCTTTGTTATACCCCTTGTTGTCCTCCGCTTCTTCCTCCCGCCCGGTGCCTAGGAGTTTCGGGGGCTAGGTGTGGAGGAAATGACTTAGTCTTTTTGACTAACGGTCGGTGTGACCAATCATTTTAGGAGCTCGAGGAGATGGAGTACCAGCAGGACGAGGTGGCAGGATGTGAGGAGCTGATACCACCACTACCTACTACTACTACTGCAATCCGACGTCAGGTGTGATGACTTTTCTGATGATAGCATAGCTTCCGCTTATTGACATTTGTGAGAGAGAGATTTGTCATTATGTACTGGGCATAAGCCCCTTTTTCTCTATTTGATGAACTCATTCTGGACTGGTGTACTTCCATTATTATTTAATAGTGTTGTGACTTGTGGACTACTTGTTTCTTTGTACTACTTTTACTTCTTTCTCTCTTTTGGCCGCACAAGTTATATGATCATACTAGCCGGCAGAATCGGCGTATTGCGTTGCCGACTAACCCGTGTGTTAGTGCCACCGTAAGAAGGCGGTTCTGAGCATAAGATCGGGTGCCTCCTTGGTAAGGGGGAGGGGTCTTACAGCTCGGGAACAAAGACACTACCTCAGATCCAAAGGATCCTACAACTCAGGCACAAGTGCCCTACAACTCAAAGAGAATGACTCTCCTACCTCAGGCTCAAAACCCTACCTCAGATCCAAACTAGATCCTACTCTTAGGCCAAAGCCCTACCTCAGATCCAAATTGGATCCTACTCTAAGGCCAAAGCCCTACCACTGATCCAAACTGGATCCTACTCTCAGGCCAAAGCCCTACCTCAGGCACATAGGCCCTACCCTCGGATTTACAAGCAGATCCTACCTCAACCTTTATAAATCAGGCCTACAACTCCGATCCAAAAGGATCCTACAGGATGAAAGAGGGTTGGTGAAATATGACTGCGTAGATATGATCTCTGAGTCTACCTTCCTGGGCTGAGTGAACTCAGCCCAACTTTGACTCCAGGGAAACAATCCCTGAGCCTACTGCTTCCTGAACTGAGAAAATCTCAGCCCTATCTTCTTCTTCACAGCACTAGAAATTGATCTTCAGGATTTACTCTGCTTGGGCTATGAAGTGTCTTGCAGAGCAATAACTTTGAACTTGCTATGCTTCTTCCCTACCTGGACTGAGTAGAATCAGCCCAGTCTTCTTCTTCTTCACAGCTTCCAAAAAATATTCTTCAGAAATTTTCAGTTGGAACTGTAAAGTGGCTACAACTAGGGTTAGCCCTTGCTGCACCTTCTTTCTCAGAGATTCACTCTGAACTTGTTGTTGATGGTGAAGATGACAACCATTAACTTTTATTTGCTTCCAACAGCTGCAGCTAGGGTAAAACCCTGCAGCTTCTTCTTTTAACTCGGCAATTTCTCCTGAACTAGCTGTAGCAAGTTAAGATAGCTATAGCTAACTTGTATCAGCTTTCAGATCAGCTGTAGCTAGGGTTTTGCCTTGGCCGCTATAAATACCTCAGAGATATCTCTGATCTTGTTGTTACAGGTGAAAGTTGCAATAGCTACCTCTTTGAACTTTCGGATCAGTTGATTGAACTTGTTCTTCATGCTCTTCAACAATAGCTAGAGGAAGAAGATGATGTCAATTGCCTTTTTAAAATAATCCTGGAAAGTTATCATCTTCTCGCCGATCTGATTTCTGTTATTCCTAATTTACAATGGCTATTACAGCAGTAAGACCCACAATAGTTGATAGTTGCAACCATACTTTAACATCAAAAGTCATACAGTAGGCTTGCGGTGCTGTTTGTCACATTCTGTAGCCATCCCGCAATATTTTGAATTTTGCTGATGTCAGCACCTGCTGACTTAGTCAAATTCAAACACTTTAGTATATGCGCTGAGTGAATAAGCTTCACTCAATGCCAAAACACATAGATAGATTTTTGTCTTACTCAGGCATTGAGAACATTGAGTGAACGAGCTTCAATAAATGCTTTTGGCCTTAGCCAATCTTTCTGCATCTCAGGCATTAAGAGTGTTGAGTGAGTCTTCAACACTCCACGCTTTTTGCCTTAGCCAATATTTCTATACCAGTAGGCGTTGAGTCAGCCTTCATCACTCAACGCCCAAGTACTTAGACAGATTTTTGTTACTAGGGGTTGAGTGAGCCTTCATCACTTAACGATAAAACCCTTAGTTGCATTCCTGAATGAAAGCATTGAGTGTAGCTTCATCACTCAATGCTTTCTGATTTAGCCTTTTATTTTGATGAGGCGTTGAGTGAATATCCTTCACTCAACGCTTTTGTATTTAGATAGATTTTTTGTCAGCTTAGGCATTGAGTGTGTTGAGTGAGCCTTCATCACTCAACGCCATATAAACTTTTGTAGTCTTAACTCCTTAAATGTCGAGTTAGACTTCATCACTTGACGCTTCTGTACTTAACCAGATTTCTTTAATGTCAAAGATAAAGTTTTGACTATCTGAGCTTTACTCAAAGCTTTTTGTAGTACGGTGTTGAGTGAACTAGCTTTACTCAATGACTATGGACTTATCCACTTTCCTTCCTTGCCAATGCTGAAGGGATTTGACTGTCCTATCTTCTCTCAGAGCTTTTTTGGCAACTGGCATTAAGTGAGCTTGCTTCACTTAATGTTCTTGGACTTAACCACATTTCTTTTCATCTAGCGTTGAGTGAGCTGTCCTCAAACAACGTCTATGGACATAGATAGATTTTATATCTCTCCACTTGTCTACCTTATGACCACCTATCACAATCACATAGACAACCTATTTATCCTTGTTCCAAGGAACATCCTGCACATGATGAGCTTAACCAACATCAAACACAACAATGCTCTTAGTTATGATGGTGATGCCTCTTCAAATCAAATCAAGGGAACATTGAGGGCAATAATCCCAACAATCTCCCTCTATTTGAAGAAGGCAGAATACTCATCAATACTAAGAAGCATTTACACATAAGGCATATAAATTGATAGGTAGTTGTAAGCTTTCTCATACCACATTCAAATTTGAAGCAGCTTTTAGCACACCTCAATGCTAAACGCTCAAGTGGAGGACTTTTCCTCAACCCACTTGATGGTGGAGACATAACATGCAATGACTCAACATTTCCCTCTTCATGTTACTTGAAAGTTTCCAAGTAACATGCACTAAATTAACATGACCTAGTCATTGTCAAGTACTGCTTAATGGCTCAACATTGCACTCTTCATGTTACTTGAATGTTTCCAAGTAACATGCACTGACTTAACATGACCTAGTCATTGTCAAGTACTGCTTCCACATTGCCCTCTGGGTATGTAATGTACACCATCTCCCTTTTTGTTATGCCACTGGAATTACTCAGTATTGTAATTGCTCTACTCAGTATTGCTCTACACCTCCCTCTAGGGTAGAGGTTATATCCTACCCCTCCCTGTAAGATCTAAACAGATCTTCTACTCCTCCCCATTTAGGGTTTAAGGTATTGCCTACCTCCTCCCCTTTCTGGCTTCTTTAAAAAAAGAAATTTCCTAATGAGGGAGGTGATAGCATCAAGGGGGAGAATAACTCTTGATGTTATACTACTTGATAAAATCCATTATTGATGCCACTTGAGAAATTATCCTCGTGATCAAACTATTTCACTAGGAGTCATATCTTTATTGTTGATATATTGATACAACATATCACTGCAGTCACTTGAGTTAGCTGCAAACATTGTTCTACTTGACCCAATGCCACTCATATACCACTTAAGGCTTCATGCAGAATGCAACTGTAGTAAGGGAGGTGCTAGCTTTTCCTCTTATCCTGCAACATCATATCTTTGCAACAGCAGCAGTGGCTGCACAACAGAAGCCATACACTAGGGTTGATCTCACCCTCAAACTATGCATAATCTTGAGAACCTACTGATTAGATGTGATGATCTTTGATCCACTGTAGCTGCTGGCTGCCTGTTAACAGGAAGTTGAACTTGTTCCTACAACTTTTGGATTTGCTCCCCCTCAACATGAGCATCTTCACTTGCTCCCCCTCAACTAAAGCATTTGATGTCATTCGCTTTACTGGACACTTGAGTTCATCTTAGTCTTGATACCACTTGATATCACTTGAAAGACTTATCTACCTGCAAAAAGGGTGAGTTCTGCAATAGAAATATTACATGGAGCAACTGAAGCTATACTAAGTTCAACATACCCAATTCAAACTTGAAGGTGTTGAACTTGACTTCATTTAGTGGCTTAGTGAAGATATCTGCCACTTTCTTGTCTGTGGGGACAAACTCAAGTCAGATGTCTTCCTTTACCACATACTCTTTAATAAAATGATAACTAATCCTTATGCATAGTCCTACTATGAGATATAGGATTCCTAGCAATGGGATTTAACTAGTACATGGGAATGTTACTTATCTCAATGTTGTAGACCTGGAGTTGATGTTGGATTCACAAAAACTATGCACAGTAGCTCCCTGTAGAGATATACTCTGACTCAGCAGTGGATATAGCCACACTGGCCCTGCTTCTTACTGCTCCAATGACATCAGTCTTGTAACGCCCCGAAACTCAAAGGAGCAAAGGGGGACGTTTTGGGCCAGTTTTGGTTCTGGCTGAAGGCACACGGCCTGCGACACGGGCGTGTCCCAGGGCGTGTCAAGTGTGTGCCGACACTTAGTCGCGAAGTCGTCGAGTTATACTCGATGATTCGTCGAGAAAGGGCACACGGCCTGCGACACGGGCGTGTCGACCCGTGTCGACACTTAGCCGTGAAATCGTCGAGATATACTCGACGATTCGTCGAGAATGGGCACACGGCCCGCGACACGGGCGTGTCGCCGGGCGTGTCGACCCGTGTCGACGATCGTCAAGGTGAAATCGTCGAGATTCACTCGACGATCGTCGAGACAAGGCACACGGCCTAGGACACGGGCGTGTCCAAGGCCGTGTCATCCAGTCGTCGAACTGCACGCGACAAAATATCGAGACCTTGTACACGGCCTGGGGCCCAGGCGTGTCAATTTGACACGGGCAAGGACACGGGCGTGTCCTAGAACCCGTGCAGTGCTCGGGTTGAAAACGGGAGAAAATCATGGGGTACACGGCCGGCTACACGGCCGTGTGAGCTGGAACACGGGCGTGTCAGCTCGAACATGGGCGTGTTCGATACCCGTGTGAGGGTCCAGGAGATTCGATTTTGACGGCGAATGCGGCACACGGCCCTGGACATGGGCGTGTGCCAGGCCGTGTTCGGTCCAGATTGGGCATTTCAGCCCCGAATCAAAGCCGTTCGTTTCCTTGATTGAAGATCCAACGGCTGGGGATGGTTCCTGAGAGGATATACCCGGGTTTGACTTAGAAAATCCATCACTTTCTTACCTTTTTCATCTCTCCAAACCCTTGGAGAAAGAGGAGAGCCTTGGAGGAAGAAGAGCTAGATCCGCCATTGGAGGAGCTTCGGAGCTCCGAATCGCAAGCCGACTCCGGATCCACGGAGGCAACGCAAGTGCGGTGATTTCTATCCGATTACTTTTCGATGGCGCCAAAGAGGAACTCAAGGGTAACGATCCTCACCTTGAGCACTAATAGCTCTCTTTCTTAGCATAGGAAGCCCGCTCTCGCGAGTTTGCGGAGAGTTGGAGGCGTTCCTTCGGGTAGATATGTAAAGTCCCCGTTGTTTAGAGTCCGTATGCGAGAACGGACATAGGCATTTTGGTTGAAGCCTACCCGGACATGTTAGTCCGGATCGGTGATGTTGCATTGCATAAGGCCGGAGAAGACTCCGTGCTATTGGTTGTTTTCGGGTTTTCTACGCGGTAGATTGCAGCAGGGAGCCTTGGGGACTAACCCAAAGGTGCACCCGGAAAACTGGGCGGATACGAGATCTTGCCAACTTGGAGGCCTGAGAGCCAACTCGAACATAACTGAGTTATGTGACTTGCGGTAGAATGGGACTCGGTGAAAGTTTGACCCGCGCAAATGGCTTAAATTGTCGTTGCGAAGTGAGCACGGGTTAGATGGAGCCGTACCCGCTTTATGTCGTCCGGTTAGAGCGACCTAAGGTTACGTGGAACTCGCCGTTGGCATAGATGGGAGTCTTCGGTGGTCAATGGCTTAAATTGACGAGACCAATACCAAGAAGACGAATTGCTCATAGGTTTGGCCGTCTTAGTGGCGGTGGTGAGTCCGGAATGTTAATGGCTTTAATTGACGTGACATCGACCGGTTCACCGAGAATGTGCCCTGAGTGCACGGGGCATGTGGCCTTACGAGCCAACGTCTGTGATGTTATGGCTATGGTTTTATATTACTCGCTTATGCTAAGGAAATGCAGGGAAGGAGCATCGCCGCCCCGAGTTGGGGGCGGGATCGTTATAATTTGGTCAGCATTGCTGACCGTTGCCTTGTTTTGCCACCGTGCGGTGGATTGTTGCTTGCAGGTGCAGCTGGACCAAGCGGTCAATAGCGGGCTAAAGCCCTTTTTGCGAAGCTGGCCCTCGAAGGCCCAAGTAGAAGTGTTTACTGCTTTATTCATGTATGACCGGCCTGCGTGCCGTGGTTTGTAAAACATGTAATTTTCAAGTGAAACACTTTGTAAGGCCTTAAGGCCGATTTTGGGTATTTTGTATAACATTCCTAATTTTGTAATAGTGGACATTCGTGCTCTAATGCTGGGTTCTTGTTTACAACTTATATAAACTGCTTCTGCTAGAATGCTCTGTGTAGGACGTTGAGATTGGTTGGATGGTTTCCATACGTAACCACCCGGTCTGTCTGTGGTATATGGCGTCGGGCCCCGGCCGGACCTACTGCTATATACTATGCGACGGATAGGGGGTGTTACAATTTGGTATCAGACTACTGGTTTTGGTCGGACTTAAGCTGAATTCGTGGACGAATTCTTTTTAAGGGGTGGTGAGCACATTGTGTGCGTCATCGTTATAACGGTAAAAGAACCCATGAATGTCCACTTAGGAATGAAAGTACTCGTGTTTGAGGAACCTGCGTGTTCCTATAATTGCTGTTCGCAATTTTATTTGGTCGCTTAACGGTGTTTTGTACCACTATAGGTGACCGGAAGCGGTGCTGGACAGCCTGAATGTCCGGTTTCTGAGGAGCATAGTGCACCCAGTGAGGTGTTTGAGCCTCCTCCTTCATATGAAACCGTTAGAAGGATCGTAGAAGCGGTGTTTACTGTGGCGGGTGCACAGCTAGGAGGAAATGTACAACCCTGCGCCCTGTTGTGGCTTCAACGCCGGTGGGCGCGATGCAGCAGATGACCTTTGGTAGACCATTGGGGCAGCAGCTGAATATGCATTTAGTGCAGGGAGCGCACACAGTTGAGGAATATTTGCAAGCATTTCTTATGATAAGTCGCTACCCATGCTTTGAGTCGGATAATGAGCAAGCTACAGTCGATAGATTCTATAACGGCCTACGCGCCGAGTTACGAGTCCTATTGCTAGGACCAAAGTTATTGGGATTCCGAGCCTTGGTGGAATCAGCTAGATCATTGGAGGCAGAGTTGAGGAAGACCCTCCCGATGCCAACGACCATGGTATCGAACTATACAAACCCCATAAGAGCTGTATCCGGCAGAATGCTGGAGAAAGGGGTTATGAAATCGACTAGTAAAGCTACGTTCACTTGTTATACTTGTGGAAAGAAAGGGAACTTTGCCCGAGACTGTTGGAATGGTGCTCGGAAGGGTAAGAAACCTATGTCAGGAGCAGTCAAGGATGTCAGTGCAAAGGAAACGACATTCAAAGTGCCGAACACCTCAAAGTCGGCATATCGAAAATGGTATAAGAAGCATAGGACTTCGGGTCAAGCTCTTTCTGGTGCTTCTGGGACGACTACGGGTCAGACCCCGGGCACATGTTTCAACTTTGGCGAGCCGGGGCATTATGCTCGTGAGTGCCTAAAGCCCTGGAGGAAGCCCGTCGTCGTGACAACAGGTATGGTTTAAAGATAGTTTTGCTTTAAATACTTGTTATGCATATTAGCTTAGGACTACTGTGCTAAGCTTTGTTGCGACTTTACTTTATCTGCGAGAGCACCGTTCGTTTAGGGAGCTTCGCGTTCCTTTATTAGGAATTATATTGTGCGTCGGAGTACCTCCTTCGATGGTAAAAGACGAATTGGATGTGTTATAGTCCAATGGTGCTCATTGTGCGCGGGTAGACGTTGTTGCGCTTAGTTTTGGATTGGGAATCAGGAGTTCGACGTTATATTTGGTATGGACTGGCTCTCGGAGCAGCAAGCCAATATAGATGCGGTAGCAAGGAAGTCAAGCCGGGAGCAAGTCGTGAGATGACCTTTACGGGCTCGAAGAGGTCGAGCAAAATATTGGCGTTTGCTCTTCAGGTGGTGAAGGCGGTTCGTGCCGGAGCAGAACTGTTCTTTACACTAGTGGAGGTTGCAAAGCCGAAGCCCACTTTGGATTGTATTTCAGTGGTATCGAAGTACCCTGATGTGTTCCCTAGAGATCTTCCTGGAGCCCCGCCTCGATAGGAGATAGATTCCATGTTTGAGCTTGTACCAGGTGCAAGGCCTGTGTCACGCTCTCCTTGTCGGCTAGCGCCTATGGAAATGTCGGAGCTGAAAGTGCAACTTCTAAAAGTTGTTGGAGCAAGGGTATGTGCGTCCAAGTCCTTCGCCTTGGAGTGCACCGACCCTCTTTCGTAAGAAGAAGAACGGAAGCTTGGGGCTATGTATTAATTATCGGGAGCTCAACAAGGTAACGACAAAGAACAAGAACCCGATCCCAAGGATCGATGACCTTTGTGATCAGTTGGTCGGGCCAACGTCGTACTCTAAAGTAGCTAAGGGAGAGTGATATCCCTAAGATAACGTTCAGTACAGGACACGGGCGCTACGTGTTTAGGGTCAGGCCGTTTGGGCTGACAAATACGCCATCAGTGTTCATGGATTTGATGAACAAGACGTTCAGGGAGTACTTGGACCATTTCGTGATCGTCTTCATCGACGATATTTTGGTGTACTCGCAAAGTGAGGAAGATCACTTCAAGCATCTTCATTTGGTGTTGGAGACGCTAAGGAGAAACCAGTTGTATGCCAAGTTCTCGAAGTGCGAGTTTTGGCTATCCTCAGTGGCGTTCCTCGGTCATATAGTGAGTGGAGAGGGTATTGCTGTGGATCCGGCGAAGATTGTTGCGATACGGGAGTGGCCTGAGCTTGCTACGGTAACGGAAGTCCGGAGTTTGCTGGAGCTTGCCGGCTACGATAGGCGCTACGTGGAGAACTTCTCGCGGATAGCGTTACCTCTCACTACTATGACGAGGAAGGAGCATAAGTTCTTTTGGACGCCGGAGTGCGCGTGAGCTTTTGAGGAGTTATAATGCCGGTTGACTACGACGCCTGTGCTGACTTCGCCAAGTGGAACCGAAGGCAATGAGATTTTTAATGATGCGTAGGGCAGCGGTTTGGGTTGCGCGCTACTGCAACACGGAAGTGTAATATCGTATGACTGTGAGTTTTGTCTTGAAGCTATGGAGGCATAACTGTATACGGTGTGAGAGTGGATCTCTACGCCGGTCACAAGAGCGTGAAGCATCTGATTGATCAGAAGGATCTGAATATACGACAGCGTAGATGGATGGAGTTCTTGGGAGACTATACATTCAAGATCCACTACGCGCCTGATAAAGGGAATGCGGTTGCTGACGCGGTGAGTCGCCAAGCCCCAGCTCGAGCCCATTGTCTATCGGTGTATGATGAGCGGTTGGTGCGAGAGTTGGTGGTGTTGGGGATCATTTGTATGGACAAGCAATCAAGTGCTGAAGCAGTTCATGGTAGAGGCTCTGGATGGGCCAAATTCCCAATTCGTCGTGGAGGACGAATTGCTTTGGAGAGACGGCCTTTTGTGCGTCCCAGGTGTGGGCAATTTGCGGGTGGAGTTGTTGTACGAGGCATACCATACCAAGTACTCGATTCACCCGGGGAGCACGAAGTTGTACATTGATGTGAAGAAACTATTTTGGTGGCCGGGTTTAAAGAAGGATGTGGCGCTCTACGTAGTGAAGTGCCAAACTTGCGCCTTGGTGAAGGCGGAGTGCCAAAAGTCGGGAGGAGTTCTTAAGTCCTTGCCCATTCCGGAATGGAAATTCGACGACATCTCTATGGACTTTGTGCACGGTTTGCCAAGGTCGCAAAAGGGGAAACGACGCCATTTGGGTGGTCGTGGATCGATTGACGAAGGTGTCGCGTTTTATTCCGCATAGGAAGGATGATCCGGTGGAGAAGTTAGCAACGTTTTTATGTGGATAACATAGTACGGCGTCATGGTGTGCCCCGCAGCATCGTGAGTGACCGAGATGGGCGGTTCACGTCCAATGATTGGAGGCTGTTGCGACAAATGTTGGGAACAAAGTTGAAATTCAGCACAACCACCCATCCGCAAACGGATGGGCAGACCGAGAGGGTTAATAGAACCGTGGAAGACATGCTCCGCATGTGAGTCTTGGATTTTGGAAAGCAATGGGAAGACCACCTTTATTTGGTGGAGTTCGCATACAACAATAGCTACCAAGCAAGTATTCAGATGACGCCCTTCGAGGCCCTATATGGTAGCAAATGTCGCACGCCGTTGTCTTGGTTAGAAACGGGTGAGTCAAAGTTGTATAAGCGATCGGAAGTGGAGGATGCTACTTCTTTGGTGAGAACGATTCGGGAGAGGTTGCTTAATGCTCAGGACCGGCAGGCAAAGTACTGTAATGCCAAGCACAGGAACGTGGAGTTCGCTGTGGGCGATTATGTATACTTAAAGATCAAGCCGTTCAAGGGTGCCTCGCGGGTGCGACGATTGAAAAAGCTAAGCCCGAGGTACCTTGGACCGTTCGAGGTACTGGAGCGAGTTGGAGAAGCGGCCTATAGGTTGAAGCTTTCAGTGGAGCTAAGTGGTTTACACGATGTATTCCACATTTCGGAGCTTTGGAACGCGGTGCAAGAGCCTACGCAAGTGATCGCGGTCGATCAAGTGCCGGTGGATAGTGGGCTAATGACAAAGGTCAAGCCTGTACGGATTGAGGACTCGGAGGTCAAGCGGCTACGCAATAAAGAGATCAGGATGGTCAAGGTCCGGTGGGACAATTGCGGTCGTGGGGAGCTCTCTTGGGAGCGAGAGCAGACTATGCTTGACGAGTATCCGGAGTTGTTCCGCTCAGGTACAAATGTTGTTTTTGTATATCTTTCCTTTATGTAATTTCGTGGGCGAAATTCTTTTAAGAGGGGGAGAGTTGTAACGCCCCGAAACTCAAAGGAGCAAAGGGGGACGTTTTGGGCCAGTTTTGGTTCTGGCTAAAGGCACACGGCCTGGGACACGGGCGTGTCCCAGGGCGTGTCAAGTGTGTGCCGACACTTAGTCGCGAAGTCGTCGAGTTATACTCGACGATTCGTCGAGAAAGGGCACACGGCCTGCGACACGGGCGTGTCGCAGGGCGTGTCGACCCGTGTCGACACTTAGCCGTGAAATCGTCGAGATATACTCGACGATTCGTCGAGAATGGGCACACGGCCGCGACACGGGCGTGTCGCCGGGCGTGTCGACCCGTGTCGACGATCGTCAAGGTGAAATCGTCGAGATTCACTCGACGATCGTCGAGACAAGGCACACGGCCTAGGACACGGGCGTGTCCAAGGCCGTGTCATCCAGTCGTCGAACTGCACGCGACGAAATATCGAGACCTTGTACACGGCCTGGGGCCCAGGCGTGTCAATTTGACACGGGCAAGGACACGGGCGTGTCCTAGAACCCGTGCAGTGCTCGGGTTGAAAACGGGAGAAAATCATGGGGTACACGGCCGGCTACACGGCCGTGTGAGCTGGAACACGGGCGTGTCAGCTCGAACACGGGCGTGTTCGATACCCGTGTGAGGGTCCAGGAGATTCGATTTTGACGGCGAATGCGGCACACGGCCCTGGACACGGGCGTGTGCCAGGCCGTGTTCGGTCCAGATTGGGCATTTCAGCCCCGAATCAAAGCCGTTCGTTTCCTTGATTGAAGATCCAATGGCTGGGGATGGTTCCTGAGAGGATATACCCGGGTTTGACTTAGAAAATCCATCACTTTCTTACCTTTTTCATCTCTCCAAACCCTTGGAGAAAGAGGAGAGCCCTTGGAGGAAGAAGAGCTAGATCCGCTATTGGAGGAGCTTCGGAGCTCCGAATCGCAAGCCGACTTCGGATCCACGGAGGCAACGCAAGTGCGGTGATTTCTATCCGATTACTTTTCGATGGCGCCAAAGAGGAACTCAAGGGTAACGATCCTCACCTTGAGCACTAATAGCTCTCTTTCTTAGCATAGGAAGCCCGCTCTCGCGAGTTTGCGGAGAGTTGGAGGCGTTCCTTCGGGTAGATATGTAAAGTCCCCGTTGTTTAGAGTCCGTATGCGAGAACGAACATAGGCATTTTGGTTGAAGCTTACCCGGACATGTTAGTCCGGATCGGTGATGTTGCATTGCATAAGGCCGGAGAAGACTCCGTGCTATTGGTTGTTTTCGGGTTTTCTACGCGGTAGATTGCAGTAGGGAGCCTTGGGGACTAACCCAAAGGTGCACCCGAAAAACTGGGCGGATACGAGATCTTGCCAACTTGGAGGCTTGAGAGCCAACTCGAACATAACTGAGTTATGTGACTTGCGGTAGAATGGGACTCGGTGAAAGTTTGACCCGCGCAAATGGCTTAAATTTTCGTTGCGAAGTGAGCACGGGTTAGATGGAGCCGTACCCGCTTTATGTCGTCCGGTTAGAGCGACCTAACGTTACGTGGAACTCACCGTTGGCATAGATGGGAGTCTTCGGTGGTCAATGGCTTAAATTGACGTGACCAATACCAAGAAGACGAATTGCTCATAGGTTTGGCCGTCTTAGTGGCGGTGGTGAGTCCGGAATGTTAATGGCTTTAATTGACGTGACATCGACCGGTTCACCGAGAATGTGCCCTGAGTGCACGGGGCGTGTGGCCTTACGAGCCAACGTCTGTGATGTTATGGCTATGGTTTTATATTACTCGCTTATGCTAAGGAAATGCAGGGAAGGAGCATCGCCGCCCCGAGTTGGGGGCGGGATCGTTATAATTTGGTCAGCATTGCTGACCGTTGCCTTGTTTTGCCACCGTGCGGTGGATTGTTGCTTGCAGGTGCAGCTGGACCAAGCGGTCAATAGCGGGCTAAAGCCCTTTTTGCGAAGCTGGCCCTCGAAGGCCCAAGTAGAAGTGTTTACTGCTTTATTCATGTTGAAGTATTAGACCGGGCGGCTTAGCGGTCTGTTCCAGCGGTTTGTTGACCGAGCGGTCTGGCGGTCTCTCTGGTGCCTGGAGACCGGGCGGTCTATCGGTCTACCTCTGCGGCCTGTTCTATCCTGCTGGAGTTGCCGAGCGGTTAGCCCATCTGTCTAACCGCGCGGCCTATGCGGTCTCCGTTGTTCTAGCCGCTCAGTACTGTAAATGTTTAGTCCCACATTGTTTGTATACTCTCTTTCTTATCTCCTCCATTCTATATAAGGGAGGCCATACCTTTGTAAATGATATCTTTTTTGGATAATAAAATTTCAATTATTCAAAAGTTTATTCGCTGTCTTCTACTTTTCGCTTCTTTCTCTCTACTCTAACATGGTATCAGAGGACACGGTCATTTCCCTCTATTCTGTGCGCTCTCTGTTGTTCGCGGCTGTTTTTCCGCTTCTGCGGCTTGCTTCGCGACTTGGCTTCTCTCTGTCCGCTCGGCTTGTTTTTATCCGCGCGGCTTGTTTCTGTCCGCTGCCCTGTTCGCGCGGCTTGCTTCTTCTTCTCTTCTCCTACTGCTCTTTGTCGCCGCGACCTGTTTCCTTGTCGCCGCGCTCCTTGTTCTTTCCTCCCGCTCCGACTTCCTAGTCGTTGCGGTCTGTCCCTATCCGCGTGTGTTGTCTCTCTACTCGCGGCTTGCTGCTGTGATCTGCCTGACCGTGCGGTTGTTCCTTTCTCACCCGCATCTTGGTCGCGGTCATCAGCTCTTCTCCTCTCTTCTGTTAGCTCGGCCTTTTTAGTCCGCGCGACCTCTTCCCCGCTGTGCCTTTGACCGCCTTCTCGCCGCTGCTGTGATCTGCCTGACCGTGCGGGTTATTACTTTCTTACCCGCATCTTGGTCGCGGTCACCTGCTCTTCTCCTCTCTGCTGTTCGCTCGGCCCTTTTCAGTCCGCGCGACCTCTTCCCCGCTGTGCCTTTGCCTGTTTCAAGCCGCTACTGTTCGCGCGGCTTCGTCTGTTTTCTAACCGCTTCAGTTCGCGCGGCTTCTTCTGCTTGTCGGGTTCTATGACTACCTCCGGTCTCACCACTACTCCTGCAGCTCCTTCTCCTCCTCCTCCTTCGGCAACCTTGGCACTGTGTCCAAGCTTGTTGGCTCCAACTATCCCGATTGGAGTGTTTCTTTCACCTTTCTCTTCGTTCTCAACGCAAGCGTCATCACCTCACCGATGACCCTCCTCCTCGCACCTCTCCTGAGTTTGATGACTGGGATGCGAGTGATGCTCTTGTTCGCACCTGGCTGGCCAACAGCCTTTCTGATGAGTGCCTTCCCGTCATTCGCCATGATGAGACGGTCAAGGCCGCATGGCTTCACCTCGCTGCTCTCTATTCTAAGGGGGCCAGACGTCCCGCATTTATACTCTCTATGCGGACCTCTTCGCCCGCCCTTCCATGTCCCCAGCTGCGGCTTATCAGCAGGTTCAGGCTCTTGGGGCTGAAATCCTCCAGAATCGCCCCTTCTCCGCGGACTTGGCCGACCAGCACAAACACTTCCAGGAACTCCTGGTTGTTTGTTATCTTCTTCGTCTTCCCGACTCTTATGATATGATCCGCCAGCAGATCTTGGGTGAGGCGGAATCTCCTACTCTGGATGCCACTGCGGCTCGCATTACCGCCGTTACTTCGCTCCTCCAGCGGCCTCTGTTGGCCTCCCCCCCTTCCCAGGACTCTTTTGCTCACCAAGCTCAGCGGGGGGCCCTAGTGGCCGTGGCTCCTCTGGCGGACGGGGTTCCTCCCGGTTCTTCTGCTCTCACTGTGGTCGTACTGGCCATACTATTGACCGCTGCTGGCAGAAACATCCTCATCTTCGCCCTTCCGGTGATGCTCCTTCTTCGGCCTCCGCCTCTTCTAGGCCGTCTGCCTCTGTGGCCACGACGTCAGGTAGTGCCCACGTCGTTACCCAAGGTAAATGGCTGATTGACTCCGGTGCCACCAATCATATGACGGGCAACCCTCATTGCTTCTCCCGTCTTGAGACCCATGACCGCTTACCCCCTGTTCGTGTGGCGGATGGTTCCCCGTCTCCGGTTCATGGGACGGGCATGGTTCAACTCACTCCTTCGCTTTGCTTGGAGGATACCCTCTATGTCCCGAAGTTCCCGTGCAATTTGTTATCAGTTACTACTTTATGCCGGCAACTTCAGTGCTCCGTTTTATTCACTCCCACTACTTGTTCTTTTCAGGACCCGAGGACCCAGCGGACGATTGCTACTGGGACTGAGAGCGGCGGCCTCTACTTCCTCGACGATGTTTCAGCTCTTTCTGCCTACTCCTCCTCCACCGATCTCCTTCAGTGGCATCTTCATCTTGGACATCCTCCTCCTCGGCTCATTCGTCAGCTTCTGCCCCACTTACCTCCCACCAGTTCTCCGCTCAACTATGATGCGTGTCAGCTTGGCAAACATCATCGCTCCTCCTTCCCACCGAAGCAAGGTCGTGGCTCCTCTCGCATTTTTGATCTTATTCATTCTGATGTATGGGGTCCTGCTCCTACCCTCACAGTTGGTAGGGGCAGTTCCTATTTTGTCACCTTTATCGATGATTTTACTCGATGTACCTGGGTGTATCTATTAAAGGATCGCTCTGAGCTATTTTCTGTTTGGCAATCTTTTTACTTTATGATTAAGACTCAATTTGCTATTTCTATTAAAGTCTTACGTTCTGATAATGCCAAGGAATATCTGTCTCATGAGTTCTCCGCGTTCTTTCACCAACACGGCCTCATTCATCAAACGACTTGTGTTTACACCTCCCAACAGAATGGGGTGGCGGAGCGTAAAAACCGTCACCTGCTTGATGTTGCGCGTACTCTCATGACGCAGATGCACGTCCCTCGCTCCTACTGGGGCTACGCTGTGCTTCTCGCTTGCTATCTCATCAATCGCATTCCCTCCACGGTCCTCCACGGCCGGACTCCATTCTCCCTTCTCTACCCCCACCAGGAACCTTTTCCTCTTCCTCTCCGTGTCTTTGGCTGTACGGCCTTTGTTCACGCTCCCTCCGCTACCCGCGACAAGCTTTCCCCCCGTTCCACCAAGTGTGTCTTTTTGGGGTACTCTACCACTCAAAAAGGCTATTGCTGCTTTGACCCCCTTCTCCGCAAGCAGTTTGTCTCCGCAGATGTGACTTTTTTCGAAAATGCTTCCTATTTCTCTCCTTCCTCTTCTCTTCCTTCTCTTCCTTCTGATATCTCCGTTTCTTCCACCCCTCTTCCCGTTTTCCCACCTTCGTCTCCTCCTCCACCCACTCCTTCCCAGTCCGTCTCCCCACCCACCCCTCCACCCTCCTCTCCGCTGCCGTCTCTCTCTAGTCCCGGGCCAGCCTTCTCCGCCACGGACGCTCCGGTCGCTGACGCTCCTGTCGCCGACGCTCCCGATGATCTGGATGTTTCCCATTGCCCTTCGCAAAGGGGTGCGGGCGTGTACTCAACACCCGCTCACGGCTGTTGTTTCTTATGATCAGCTTTCTCCTTCTCGCAGGTCGTTTGCCTTGGCTATCTCTGCTACTTCTACTCCCCGTACCTACCAGGAGGCTCTCGCTCTCCCTCATTGGAAGTCTGCCATGGATGAGGAGATGGCTACTCTTACTGAACGGGGTACCTGGACTCTGGTTCCTCCTCCCGTGGGCACTGATGTGGTTGGCTGTCGCTGGGTCTTTGTTGTGAAATTTCGCCCCGATGGCACTGTGGATTGCTACAAAGCCCGGCTGGTGGCCAAGGGCTTTACTCAGACTTATGGCGTTGATTACTTTGATACCTTCTCTCCAGTTGCTCGCCTCAGCACCATCCGGGTTCTCTTTTCTGTGGCCGTTAACCGGGCTTGGGCTATTTCCCAGCTTGATGTGAAGAATGCCTTTCTCTATGGCGATCTTCAGGAGGACGTCTATATGGAGCAACCTCCTGGGTATGTTGCTCAGGGGGAGACACGTGTCTGTCATTTGAAGAAGGCCATTTATGGCCTAAAGCAGAGCCCTCGGGCATGGTTCGAAAAATTCAGTGGTATTGTGGCAACCATCGGCTTTCAAAGGAGTTCGGCCGATCACTCCTTGTTCATTCGCAAAACGGCCTCGGGACTGGTGGTTTTAGTCCGTATATGTGGATGATATTCTCCTTACTGGTGATGACCAAGATGGGGTGGACATGACGAAGAAGCACCTCCGTCAGCACTTGGTCACGAAGGATATGGGCTCTCCAAAATACTTTTTGGGGATAGAAATCTCTCGGAAGCCTGACTCCTTGGTTCTCTCTCAACGGAAGTATGCCCTTGATCTTCTTCAAGAAGCAGGCTTGACAGGTGCCAAACCAGCTCATCTTCCCATGGCTGTTGGAGAGGACAAGACGTGGACGGATGAATCGCCTCCTCTATCTGATGTCACACGGTACAGACATTTGGTAGGCAAACTCATCTATCTCACGGTGACTCGACCCGACATCGCCTACGCTGTAGGAAAGGTCAGTCAGTTTATGCAAGCTCCCAGGGAGTGTCATCTTCAGTCCGCCCTGAAGATTTTAGAGTATATCAAAGCAGCACCGGGCAGAGGGTTACTCTTCCAGAAGAATGGCCATCTGAGGGTTGAGGCCTACTCAGATTCCAGTTACGCAGATGACAAAGGCGATCGTAAATCCACGTCAGGTTTTTGTACCTTTGTTGGAGGTAATCTCGTAAGTTGGAAGAGCAAGAAACAGTCAGTTGTTTCCAGATCCAGTGCCGAAGCAGAATACCGGAGTATGGCGTCAACTACGTGTGAGTTAAAATGGTTGCGGGCTCTCATGCTTGACCTAGGCGAGGTATATGATTGTCCTCTCCCTATGTTCTGTGACAACAAGGCCGCTATACACATATCCAGGAATCCGGTCTTCCATGAGAGAACGAAGCATATAGAGGTTGACTGTCACTTCATTCGGGAGGAGATTTTGAAGAAACAGATTTGTACTCCTTTTGTCACCTCTGACAAGGAGTTGGCAGATATCTTCACCAAGCCGGTTTCTACCTCCTTCTTCCGCATTTGTGACAAGCTGGGCATGATTGATATCTATGCTCCAGCTTGAGGGGGAGTGTTGAAGTATTAGACCGGGCGGCTTAGCGGTCTGTTCCAGCAGTTTGTTGACCGAGCGGTCTGGCGGTCTCTCTGGTGCCTGGAGACCGGGCGGTCTATCGGTCTACCTCTGCGGCCTGTTCTATCCTGCTGGAGTTGCCGAGCGGTTAGCACATCTGTCTAACCGCGCGGCCTATGCGGTCTCCGTTGTTCTAGCCGCTCAGTACTGTAAATGTTTAGTCCCACATTGTTTGTATACTCTCTTTCTTATCTCCTCCATTCTATATAAGGGAGGCCATACCTTTGTAAATGATATCTTTTTTGGATAATAAAATTTCAATTATTCAAAAGTTTATTCGCTTGTCTTCTACTTTTCGCTTCTTTTCTCTACTTTCTAACAATTCATGTATGACCGGTCTGCGTGCCGTGGTTTGTAAAACATGTAACTTTCAAGTGAAACACTTTGTAAGGCCTTAAGGCCGATTTTGGGTATTTTGTATAACATTCCTAATTTTGTAATAGTGGACATTCGTGCTCTAATGCTGGGTTCTTGTTTACAACTTATATAAACTGCTTCCGCTAGAATGCTCTGTGTAGGACGTTGAGATTGGTTGGATGGTTTCCATACGTAACCACCCGGTCTGTCTGTGGTATATGGCGTCGGGCCCCGGCCGGACCTACTGCTATATACTATGCGACGGATAGGGGGTGTTACAAGTCTTCTCTCTTAAAATAGAAAAGTTCCATCCTTGCTTTTCCTATCTTCCTTGCACCCTGTGGTGGAGGTGATTCTTCTTACCTGTCTCTTTTCTTTTGACTATGCAGTCAGCACTGACATGCCCAGCCTTGCTACAACAATAACATATTATGTTAGAAGAAATATGTTTTTTTGGTTTAGGATCATACATGTCTCCTTTGGAGAGCATCTTTGTTGTGATCATTCGTGTAATATGATGAGGAGGAATATTTGTTCTTCCACTGCTTTCTCTTCATCATTTTTTGGAACTGCTTGAAGAATAGTGACAGTTTACCATCTATATATTGTTCAAGCCACAATGAACCTCTGATTTCATTGTATATCAGATCTAGTTGCACTTTCACGCTCGACAAACTTCGAACGGTTTACCGCCAATTTCTAAAGTGTTATCACGGGCGCTAGCTCCGATAGCGATGCCGACTGGTCAAAGTGATTATCGACTATGTTACCGTTCGACGGTAGTACTTACCACACGGCGGTAGCTTTTGTATAATGATTGACTTGAGATTTTATTCTCATCTTCTCGTATCCTTTCTTTGCTAGAGAGGGAAGAGGAGGCACCTGCAGGAGCTTGTGTGAAGATCGATCCAAGGTTTTTCTTGTGAATGAAATTGCAAGACGACGCTAGATCCGCGGAGAGGAAGTGATGGCAATCAATTCCATCCGGATCAGAGATCACGGTCATGGCTCCGAAGAGATCTTCAAGGGTAACGATTTTCTCCCGGACATGTGAAGTCCTCAATATGCATTTGCATGGATCCCCTCACCAAAAGGTGGAATGGGTAGATTCCAATGGGTAGATCGGGTTGATCCTCATATATTCCTACATTTAGATCCGGAAATGTAGAGTACGGAATAGGCATGCTATGTGAATCCCATCAAGACAAGTTAGTCTAGATTGGTGATGTTTAATTTGCATGCCGGAGAAAACACCGTGGATATGCGTGTGAAGTACGTGTGAAATCCAGAGTCAAGGGGTGTGCAGGATGGTGCACCAAAGTACTGGAAGAATTTCCAGGAAAGTACCTAGGAATGATCACATTTATGTGAATTATTGACGTCGCCAGGAGATAGTGAGTGTCGTCAGGCGATAGCTCCTTGGGAGCTAGTGTTATGAGGCCTGTCTTTAAGAGACCTGGGGGCCGTTAGATGTAGGCTGTGTTCTTAAGTTGCCTGGCCTGTGGTGGGTTCCAGCCCAAAATGGACAAAGCCGTGTGGCTTGGGATGAGTTGAGCCGTAAAGGCCAACTACTATGCCATCAAGTTAAGTACCTCTGAACGACTGGGTCGTCAAGTTAAGTACCTCTGAATGGGCAGTTGGTCATCAAGTTATGTACCTCTGAACGACGTAGTCATGAAGTTAAGTACCTCTGAATGGCAAAGTTATTGTCAAGTTAAGTACCTCTGAACGACGTGGTCGTCAAGTTAAGTACCTCTGAATGACAAATTTACCATTAAGTCATGGACCTCTGAACGGTGGTGTTACACGGGAGAGTCTGGTACACCGATAATGTGCCCTGAGTGCACGTGGCATGTGGTCGTTAGGCCAAAGTCTGTGGTAAATGGTGCTTAAACGCACTTTGTGTTGCCATATATATATGTTATGCCTTATTTGCAGGGATGAAGCAATACTACCCCGAGTAAGGGGTGAGATCATTATAAATGGGTCAGCAAAATGATGATCGTTGCTTTGTTTGCCACATTTTGGTGGGCCCTTTTGTGCAGGTGCTGGAGAGCCAAGTGGAAAGTATCGGGCTGAAGCCCATGTGATGCAATTGGCTGGCCCTTGAAAGACCAAAGGCGAACTTTACTATTTCATGTGTGGCCGACCTGTGTGCCGATGTATGAAGTCACTTTATTAACTGAAATAGTTGTAATAAGGCTACTACCAAAATATGTGGTGTAATATATTATATGACATTCCATTTATGTAGTGAACATCCTTATACTTATTGTGTATGAGTTCTTAACTTAAAATGCTTCCTCTAGAATGCTCTGTGGTAGGACACGTTTCTACTTAAACCTGGGCTTGGCTTACTACATGTGATCTCCTTGTTTGTCCATGGTATATGGCGTCGGGCCCCGGCCGGACCTTCTATCATATGCTATGCGACGGATGAGGGCGTTACAAAATTGGTATCAGACTCTGTTCTCGGTATTTCTTCTTGACATTCGTGGTCGAATTCTTTTAATGAACCCTTGAATGTCCACTTAGTAATGAAAGTACACATGTTTGTGGAACTGCTATGTTCCTGTGATTGCTTTTGGAAATATTTATAGTTGCTTTTTTGTGGGTTTACCATTGTAGGCAACTAGAAGTGGTGCGGGGCAACAAGAACCACATCGCTCAATGTAGTGTACTTCACCAAATGAGGTGCCAACACCTCGTCCTTCTATAGAAACCATATGGTTGGTTGCTGAAGCTGTGTTCGCAATGATGAATGTGCAACCTGGAGGTCAGAGACAGCCTCCTATTTCTGAGGTGGTTCAGGAATCAGATGGCGTAGTGGAACACGTAGCGGTGAGACAAGTGGTCGTTGAGCCAGTGGTCGCAAGGCAAGAAACGGAGAAACAATTGAAACATGTGATGAGTTTTAATCCCCCTGTGTTTATGGGTACTAGAACCCCTACACAAGCAGAAGACTGGGTCTCAAGGATAAAGAGAGTCCTGACGGAAACTGAATCAAAAGAGTGGCAACAAGTCACCGTGACTACCTTCTTGTTGGATGGTGAGGCAAGACTTTGGTGGGATGAGCTGGAGCTGCACCAGTTTGCTAGTCGGCCGTTGAATGAGATCTCAATGGAGGAGTTCTCAAGATGTTTTCTGGCAAGGTATGTTCCATCGGCACAGTGGATTGCGATGGAGAACCAGTTTCAAAGGCTAACTCAAGGCGAGAGGTCGGTGGATGACTACTTGCATGAGTTCAGGATATTGGGAATATATGCAGGCTTTACGTTTGCAGTTGAAGAATGAAAAATAAATCGGTTCTATGAAGGGCTGAGAGATGACTTGCGGTTGCTTCTCTCAGGACCGATGACGCAGGGTTCTCTTACCATGGTCAATACGGCTCGTTCCCTTGAGCTGGAAATGAAATGTGTGCAGCGGAAGAATGACTTGGTGGGGAAAAAGACAAAATTCAAAGTACCTGGGTTGGCAAAATCTAGATTTCGGCAGTGGAAAAGGAAGCCTAAAACTTCTACGTCAGCTCCTTCTTCTCCTGCATCCGGAGCAATGACTGGGAGAGGTCCGCCCATATGTTGTACAAGTGGAAAGTGAAAGTGCAGTTAGATCTGATATACTCTAGAGGGGGGGTGAATAGAGTATATGGTGATTTTAAAACTTTTACAACTGCTGTTGTATTTTAGGTGTGTGTGTGCAGCAAATACAATAAATCAGAAAGCAGCAAAGGACTAATCACAGCACAATCACAGAGCAAGGCCAGAAAACAAAACGGAAAAGAAAGCAACCAGACGACACAAGAATTTTATAGTGGTTCCCCAAATCTGGGTAGTCCACTCTTCTACCACCCTAGTAGGAATCCACTGCAGGAAGGAGTTGATAAGGTGTCCTGGCACCAATGGGGTATTGATCAGGTTCCCAAAAACCAAACTCTCAAGACTTTTGGTGGGAGTTTTGCAACTAGAATAATTTTGAAGGGAATTAAAACCCTGTACAGAGGTGGAGTGAGAGGGTGATGAGGTCTTCTCTTTCTCAAGTCAAATGAGAAGACTTGTGGAATGTTGTTTAGCAGCTTTGCTCCCCCTGAGATGTGGAATGTTTCAGGAAGAAAACTGGAGCACTGCTTCAGGGTGATAGGTCTTCAAAGACCTAGAATTCCAGGTCCAGAGAAATTCTTCAGGAACTTCTTGCAACTGATATGAATGTATTATTTTGAAGTTCTTTTGAGTAAAAGCAGATGAAGAAGACTCTTGATATTGATGTAATGTTCTTCTTCTTCTAGATCAATTTCTCTCTGGGCCAAGAATGAAATCCTTTTCTTGTGTTGTCTGAATCACTGTTTATGCTGTTCTAGTTGTTCTGGTGTTCTGTACTTGTTCAATTTCTTCTAGTTTCTGTATATCTCTATCTGTCATGGAGAGCCTTCGAATTTTGAATGTCGAGCATTAATGACAGACGGCCTGGAAAGGAAGCAGCAATTAATTATTTCCCCAACTGTTTCCATGGGAAAACGGCATGAAATAATCCTGAATTAACTACGCATCCTAACGGTAGTATTCTGTGAATAACTGCCATTAATTGTCCAGGAAACAGCGCCATGAAATGAGACGGGAACGGAAGAAGACCTAGTCTGGAATCGTAGACCGAAGAACAGAATTCGTCGAACAGAGTCTTGAATTCGTTGAGCTGCGCTGAGTTCGTCGAGCTGAGCTGAGTTCGTCGAGCTGCGCTGAGTTCGTCGAGCTGACAGTCTTCATTTGTTGAATAGACAATCTTCAATATTAGACAAACATCATTCGTCGAGTAGAGAACCAAATTCGTCGAGCTGACAATAAACTTCATCGACATGAGAAAAGTTCTGGACTTGGACGAAATATTCTGCATCTGCTGAAAAACTGTGTCGACACAAAATGGTGTCGACAGATTGGTCTTGGTGTCGACACAAATCCTCTGGTGTCGACAGATTGATCTAGGTGTCGACACAAATCCTCTGGTGTCGACAGATTGATCTAGGTGTCGACACAAATCCTCTGGTGTCGACACAAGCTGGTGTCGACTGAAATCCTGGGTGTCGACACAAATCGCCTGGTGTCGACACAAACCCTAAGTGTCGACACAGATTCTCTGAGCACAAAAATCGTCGAGTACAGATTTAGCATTCGTCGACCTGAAAGGCTGTGAACTTGAGGTCCAAGTTCGTCGAGCTCAGAAAATAATTCGTCGACCGAAGCATGAAGCTGGACTTAGAGAAATTTTGAAGTAGTCATGAGAATGCTATAAGAGGATCTGGTATTCGTCGAGCTCAGTACTGCGAATTGTCTCACGATCGTCGAGCGCACAACTTCCTTCGTCGAGCTGAGTTCGACGAACGTCGAACTCATTTCACTTAGTCTGCAAATTTGATAGATCTGGAGTTCTTGAAGGTCTTGAAGAAGGCTGGTCCATCTGAAGTTGAGATAGAGGACTGTCCTAGACTCTAAGACACAAACTTGACCCAGACTATACATGATGGGTCACATCCTAAGCCAGTGAACCTAGCCCAAATCAACTAGGGATCCAACAATCTCCCCCTATTTGGGTGAGGTCACTAACAGAAACTCCAAGCAAAGAACAAACAGAAAAAACAAAGCAAAAATAAAGAGATATATCTGGCAGAGAATTTACAATACATGCAACAGATATATATATACATACTGGCTTTGTTTTAATGCAAAGAGTAAACTGAAACAGAAACAGAAATGAAGAGAAAACACAAAATTACTTCTCTAATTTCTTCTGTTTTGGCTTGACTTCTGGTGCTTTTTCTCCTGGCTTCTTGAAAATGATTTCCCTATTGGGATCTGAAGCTTCAGCCTTGGTCATAGTCAAGTCAGCTGCCCCTATAATGTTCAGTGAAGTGGCTCTGGGGACAACTGCTTCTGGGTGAAGATTCATGTATTCGTCAACATTTAGTAGCTTGTTTACTTTCCCAAATCTTTTCAGTTCATCTCTCCTGTACTGAGACATAGTGGTTAAGCCTGTTGTGTCCTTACCTTCAGCTTTAGCTTTGTTGATAAGAGATAAGCCAATGATTTCTTGGAATCTTGCCATTCTGGCTGTATTGGCTGTTTCTGGATCTTCAGGAGGAGAATAGGGCCTTTCAGCTTCCTGTTTCTTAGATTCTTGGGGCTGCTGCTGTTGTTGTTGATGGTGCTGACTGCCTGAAGATGGTGGCCTTAGCTGACTACTACCAGAGGATCTCCCTGTTTGTCTCTGATAGGTTTGAATAGGAGTAGATCTTTGAGAGCTTGAGCCAGAGGCACCTGCAGCTGGAGGAGGAGGAGGAGGGGGATCCTTTCTGTACCTATGAACTGGGGGAGGAGAGTATCTCCTACTCCTCTTCCTCTCTTTTTGTTGGTTCTTAGATAACCACATCCATGCAGGCATCCCTTTATAAGGAGCAACATTATGTAGAATGTAATATGGAGTGTCTGCAGTGGGATTAGGCTTGGGAGTAGGAGGAGGAGGGGCCTTCCTTTTCTTAGAGAGCAACTTCTTTCTCTTCTTAGCAGCCTCCTCATCTGATTCATCATCATCATCATCAGAATTTGAACTCTGAGGGTTATCATACAAAGCATTCAGCTTCCTCAGAGTGGCATCAGGAATGGTAAGAGGTTTGTCTTGAGGGGGAATAGAAGGTTCAGAGGGTGAAGGTACAACAGCGGTAGAGATAGAACTTGCAGTTGCTGCCTTGTTCTCTTCCTCAATGTCTGCCAGAATGAGCTTATCCAGATCAGGCATGGGAGAATCATCCATGACAAAATCTAGGACAGGGCAGATTTCTGGGATAGACACAGGAGTTGGAACAGCAGAGGGATCAGCAAAGGATGCACAAAGTTGCCTGGCAACTGTTGGACTTGCTGGAGAGGTATACTGGACAATAGCCAAATATGGCTTAGCAATTTCTACTGAAGGAAGCTTCATATATACAGGAGCAAAACTCTGAAGAATCTCAGATAAATTAACTGTGGGATTTATAAGGAAATCACCATCAGTTGTTATTGAATCTACTAACTCATCAAAGCTACTGTTAGTCTCCATGAATTGAAGAAAATCTATTGCTGTATCTGTAACTGTATCTGTATTATCAAGCACTGAAATAACTGTATCTGTAGTGTCAAAAACTGTATCTACAGTATCTGTATCTGTATCAACTATATCCACTTCTGCAGCTGCTGCACCAGCTTCATCATGGAGCATCTCCCCCTGCCTGGGTTCAGGAGAACCTGGAGCCAGGCCCCTAATTGAAGAGGGGGCAGCAGAGAGAGCTGAGATTTTGGCAGATAAGGAATCAATGGAATTCACCAGAGGTGTAATGGCCTCTGTGATGAGTGATTTAATAAGAGGAGTCAGAAGAGAGATGATGGTGGGAATGGTGGAAGAATCCATAGGTGGAGAAAGAATAGTAGAGGAGGAAGGAAGAATATGTGGAGGGGATAAGGGAGGTATAACAGGTTGTGGTGCAGTGGGTATGGTGTAGGAGGGAATAGATGAAAGGTGTGGTGGAAGAGGGGATTGAGGAGGAGAGGGAATATTCGTTTCAGTGGGGAAAGTGGAGGTGTAGGCATATGTGTAAGATCAGGTGGTGGAGAGTGATGTTGAGGCGGAGTCAGTTGAGGTGCAGGAGTAGTAGGAAGAGAGTTGGTAGGGGGAATGATCTCTTTAGAGTCAGGGTGGTGAGTGACCTTGAAGGTCCTGGTGCTCTCAGAAGCATTGATGGAGGAGGAGGAACCCTTTGAGGGTTTGGAGATTGTCCTCTCCCATCTACCAAACAAGGCGCAAGTGAGGCGCTTGCTGGCGTTGATGAATGTGGTCGGGGAGACCAGACATTCACTGGCCTTTTCCTGGAGGAAAATCCCCAGGATTCTGCCGTAGCAGACTTCCTTCTTGCTAATCCTTTTCTTGATGAGATCAAAGAAAATCATGCCCCAATCAACCTGACGCTTATTGAGCACTGCGCACATGATCAGGAATTAATGGCGAGTGATGTAGTCGTGCGCCGAGTGCTTGCCCATTAGAATTTTCCCGACAATGTCAGCCAAGAACTGATAGGCGGCGGACAATTGTTTCTTCAGAAGCTTATTAGGGTTGTTGACAGAGAAACCCATGACTTTCAGCATATCAGCATATTCCTCAGCTTCCATTTCCAATTTGTCTTCTCAATTTATCAGACCAAATATTTCAGAGATTACTGCTGAGGTCAAGGAAACGGCAGTGTTTCCAATAGTTCCTGTCAGATTTCCATCTTCAGAAGTTGTTGCAGTCTATACCCATTCTCTTATCTCTGTTGAGTGTAGCTTGATGTTGCGTGTCATGAAGTTCTTGAGATGCAGCTCTTCTAGTAATTCAAGGATATACAGAAAAATGGGATCGGAATGCTGAAAGGACTCAAATTCCATTGAGAATGCTGCGTCAAACTTCATCGCTGCAAGTGCTCCTGAAGGAATTGTCATTGATGACCTGCAAAGAAAATTACAGAGAAAACGGCGATCAAGAGCAAAGGAACTGAAAGCACGGGACGGAGGTCGAAGAAAACCTAGATATAAGATTTTCGGAATATGAATCGACAAGCTCCGTTCCATGAAAAAGAGACAAATCTTCAAACTGAGATCGACGAAATAAGGTATAGGAGAGTAGTTCGTCAAACCCATTCAGAAGAATTAAAAACAGTTCGTCGAACCCAGTTCGACGAAATGGTTTCTGAAACAAGGTTCGTCGATCTCCAGTCGACGAAAATTGTTTCCACACAGAGAATTCGTCGATCTCCGTTCGACGAGAATCTCTCAAACTTTCCCTAATTCGTCGAGCTCCGTTCGACGAACTCTGGAAAATTCGTCGAATGCAGACAGAAATTAATTTAACTCTTCTCCATCAATCATTCCCAGTTGATTTATAAAGAACAGATGAGTTTTCTCATCCAAGGGCTTGGTGAAGATATCTGCTCTCTGTAGATCAGTAGGAATGTGGATCAAGTTAATTTTCTTTTTGTCCACATTATCTCTAATGAAATGATGTCTTATTTCAATATGTTTAGTCCTAGAATGATGAACTGGATTCTGTGCTATAGCAATAGCACTAGTATTATCACAAAATAAGGTTGAATTATTTAAGTTGATACCATAATCTAGGAGTTGGTTTTGTATCCATAGCATCTGTGAGCAGCAGCTGCCAGCAGCCATGTACTCTGCCTCAGCAGTTGATGTAGACACAGATGTCTGCTTTTTGCAAAACCAAGAGACAAGTCTCATACCCAGGAACTGGCAAGTTCCAGAGGTACTTTTCCTGTCCACACTACATCCAGCATAGTCAGCATCTGAGTATCCAGTTAACTCAAATTCTGACTCTGCAGGATACCAGAGTCCTAAACTAGGACAACCTTTTATATATCTCAAAATCCTTTTTAGAAAAATAAGATGAGATTCTTTAGGATTCACTTGGAATCTAGCACAAAGATATGTGGCAAACATTATGTCAGGCCTGCTAGCTGTTAAGTATAATAGGGATCCAACAATTGCCCTATAATGTTTCTGATCTACAGGTTTCCCTACTGCATCAGAATCCACAACAGCATTTGTAGCCATAGGTGTTTTCATTCCTGAAGCATCACCCATCCCAAACTTTTTAATAAGATCTTTGGCATACTTAGATTGGGAGAGGAAGATACCATCAGGGAGCTGCTTCACTTGGAGGCCAAGGAAGTAGGAAAGCTCACCCATGCTACTCATCTCAAATTTGGAATGCATGAGGTCAGCAAACCTCTGGCACAATTTGGGATCAGTAGACCCAAAAATAATATCATCCACATATATTTGTACCAATAAGATTTGGTCCTTATGATGTCTAGTGAAAAGGGTTTTATCTATGGTTCCTCTTGTAAACTTATGCTCTAAAAGAAAGCTAGCTAGGGTCTCATACCAAGCTCTTGGAGCTTGCTTTAAACCATAGAGAGATTTATGCAACTTGTAAACATAAGAGGGTTGAGTTAGAGAGATAAAACCTGGAGGTTGTTCTACATAAACCTCTTCTTGAAGTACACCATTCAGAAAGGCACTCTTGATATCCATCTGGAATACCCTGAACTTTTTGTATGCTGCATTGGCTAGAAATATTCTAATGGCCTCCAACCTTGCAACAGGGGCAAAGGTTTGGTCATAGTCTATTCCTTCTTCTTGCCTATATCCTTAGGCAACCAGTCTAGCCTTGTTCCTTATTATGTTCCCTTTTGCATCTAATTTGTTCCTATAGACCCATTTGGTTCCAATAACTGGGTAGTTATGGGGTCTTGGAACCAAATCCCAAACTCTACATCTCTCAAACTGATTTAGTTCCTCTTGCATTGCAAGAATCCAGTGGGGATCTTGCTCAGCTTCATGGATGGTGAGAGGTTCAATTTGAGAGAGAAAACAGGCATGCATCAAGTCTTGATTGAGTTGATGTCTTGTCTGTACACCAACTGAAATGTCCCCAATCACTTGAGATCTGGGGTGATCTCTAAGTGTGACAAGATCAGTTGGTGGAGTTGGTTGAGCAACAACTTCTGCAAATAATTCCTCTTGAGGAATGGTGCTGGCTGTTGATGGAAGTTCAGTTACTTCCTCTTGGATTTCTTCTTCACTATCTTCAGCACTCTATGGAGTGGGATGAGTTGGAACCTCTTGGCTAAGGTTTAGTCCATCCATAGACTCACACATTGCTGAAACCTGCAAAGGACTATTGGTAGAAATGTCTTTCTCCTTATAAGACATGTTAGCTTCATCAAAAGACACATGAACAGATTCTTCAATTTTAAGGGATGATTTATTGAAAACCCTATAGGCCTTGCTTACTTGGGAATATCCTAGAAAAATCCCTTCTTCAGCATTAGCCTCAAATTTTCTGATGTATCTTTTGTTATTAGTGTGGATGTAACATATGCAACCAAAAACTTTAAAGTAAGTGATTTTAGGTTTCTTTTCTTTAAGTAATTCATAGGGGGTCTTGTGTTTTAGTTTATGTATAAGACATCTGTTCAGGACATAGTTAGCTGTGTTTACAGCTTCTGACCAAAAGGATAAAGGCATGTAGGCATCTGCTAACAATGTACCTGCAACTTCAATGAGTGTCCTATTTTTCCTTTCAGCAACCCCATTTTGTTGGGGAGTTCTAGGAGCTGAGAAGCACTACCTGATACCTTCCTTCTCACAGAACTCATGCATCAGAAGAGACTCAAACTCTGTGCCATGATCACTTCTGATCAATGCAACATGAGTAGAGAACTCAATCTGTATGGTCCTGAGAAAATCTGTAAGAACTTTGAATGTATCTGACTTAACTCTCAGGAAGGCTACCCAACTGAATCTGGAGAAATCATCAACAATAACTAAGGTGTAAGACTTCCCTCCTATGCTTTGTACTGCAATGGGTCCAAAAAGATCCACATGAAGCAGATACAATATCCTAGGTGAATCACTTTTATTAATGGATTTGAAGCTAGTTTTAGTTTGCTTGCCTAGTTGACAAGCACTGCATAGGCTTTCCTTCTTGTAGGGACCAGAAGGTAAACCTCTAACAAGGTTGTCTTTAGATAACCTAGATATATTCTTAAGGTTTACATGTCCTAGCCTTTTGTGCCATAACTCATTTTGGTTACTAGAGATATTGAGTAAACAAATATCAGTTGTGGCAGAAATGAAATCTACTAAATATATGTTTTCTTGTCTAAGTCCAATTAAAACAGTTTGGTTTTTATCATTTATAATAGAACAGGAGGTAGAGTTGAAATGTACCTGATAACCTTCATCACATAATTGACTTATGGATATAAGATTATGTTTAAGTCCTCTTACATATGTCACCTTTTTGAAGGTCACTGCTCCAATGCTTACTCTTCCATATCCTTCTGATTGACCACTCTTTGAGTCTCCAAGTATCACCTTTGGTCCTAGCTTGGACTTATAGTTGGTGAGATTTGCTTTGCTGCCAGTCATGTGCTTGGAGCAGCCACTGTCCAGGTACCATGTCTGACTTAGCCTTGGACAGTTCTTCACCTGTACCTGCATCAGAAAATAGAGCTCAATTGTTCTTGACCCAGGTTACCTTGGGTCCTTGGTTCGGTTGAAAAGAAAAACTAGAAATGACTGATAATGCAAGTTGAGACTTATACCCTAGTGAGTGATATCTCCTAGGTGGAATTATCCAATCAGCTACTGGATTAAATGCCTTGTTAGCTGTTTTAACATTTCTATAGGAAAAATTATTTATGTTTGGTCGTTCTGGGATCGATGAATTATTGTAAGTTCGTCGACCAGAGTTCGACGAATGGGGATGAGATCGTCGACCTCCACTCAGAGAATGACCATGGTCATTTTCTGCGTCCCACGTTCGTCGACCTCTGCTCGACGAACCATACACAGTTCGTCGATCGCAGTAGGAAGAATAATTATTTCTGAGGTTTGCGTTCAACGTTCGTCGATCGGGGTTCGACGATCTTGCAGGATTTCGTCGATCTAAGTTCGACGAATTTTGCTGAACTTGGTTTTTGACAGCTTTCTTCTGTTTTTTATTGCTATTGTCTAAGGGATTTGACTTGTTTTCTGATCTGGGTTTTTCAGTTAGTTTATCTTTTCCTTTAGCAGTGATAAACTTTATGGGAGTGGAGAGTATATTCTTCTTTATTATGGGGGGTAAACCTGATGAAGCACCCAAGCCCAGCCTATCATTTAATCTGGCATTTACTGTGCTTGTGATATCCATCAGCTTGAGGCTTCTCCCATTGAGAGATTGCTCAAGTTGTTTTGCCTCACATAATTCAGATTTTAATTTGATTATTTGTTCATTAGCTAGAGTCAATTGGTCTCTTAGTTTTCTGTTTTCTGTGCTTACAGATTCTAGATTTTCTAGTCTACTTCTCAGGGTTTTTATCTCTTTCTCTGAGTTTATTAAATTCATGCACATAGTTTTAAATTCTACTTTAAACAAATCAGAATTGAAATCAAAACTAGAGATCACCTGATCAGCCTCTGAGTCTGAGGCATCTTCATCTTCAGAATCCTCTTCTGATCCATAGTTGCTTCTGGAGGCATCTATTGCCATTAGGCACACCTCCTTGGATATGGCTTCTTCCTCTTCTTCACTGGAGCTAGAGGAGGATGTTTCTTCTTCTGTGTCACTCTAGGACTCAGCAACAAATCCTTTGTCCTTCCTTTTATACTTATTGGAGGAGGGTCTGCTGCTTTGTTTTCTTCTGGAATCCTTGTCCTTGCCCTTGTCCTTTTTCTGATTTTCTGGGCATTCTGAAATATAGTGCCCTGGCTTTCTGCAACCAAAACACACAACCTCCTTAGTTGGTGTCTTGTCATATTTGGGTTTATCATCCTGCCTGGATGATTTTCTTCTAAAATCCTTTCTTGCCATTTTGTAGAATCTTTTGGCAAAGAGGCTCATTAACTCTTCATTGGAGGTAGATGTTTCATTGTCTTTAGAAGCTTTGAGGGCCAAGCTGTGCTCCTTCCTAACTAGTGTAGTTGCCTTCTGTTCTGCTGCCTCTCTTGATTTGACAAGCTACTCATATGACTTTAGCTTGCCTAGCAGAGACTCTGTTGAGATCTCATTGAGGCTTCTGGCTCCTTTGATTGGCCAGATTCTGGAGTCCCATGAACTGGGGAAACACATCAGTTAAGGTGATGTCCTTGTTAAGGGTCTTGAGTTCACTAATAATTGAACTTAATCTATTGTACATCTCAGCCACTGATTCTGTCTCATCCTTTTTGAAATTCTCATAGAGAGAAATGAGACTGGATCTCTTATCCTTTCTTTCATCAGCTGAGCCTGCTACCATTTGATTGAGAGAGTCCCAAATGGCCTTGGCTGAGGTGCACTCAGTCACCTTCTGAAATATGTCATCTGACATTGTTTGGGCCAGAATATTCATAGCCTTTGCATCAGCCATCTTGGCTTTCTTATAGGCTTCAGTGTTGTCTGGAGGTGGTACTGCACTCAGATTAGTTGATGTGCTGGCAAAAGTTGTAGGAGCTGGAGGAACACCTGTTGAGATGACAGAGAAAATATCCTCATCAATGGAGTTCATATATAATCTGATTCTTGCCTTCCAGATGGCAAACTTGTTAAGATTGCACACTGGAGGTCTGATGCTTGTATAATCCTTGTTTTGGGCCATGTCTGTGAAGATAAAATCTAATAACAGAATAAAAACAAAGAGATCTAACTAAGGGATCTTTGGGTTCAGGTGTTAGCCTGTATAACCAATCAGGTAGGGTAAGTTTAACCAACCTCCCTCTGATACCAATTGAAAGTGCAGTTAGATCTGATATACTCTAGAGGGTGGTGAATAGAGTATATGGTGATTTTAAAACTTTTACAACTGCTGTTGTATTTTAGGTGTGTGTGTGCAGCAAATACAATAAATCAGAAAGCAGCAAAGGACTAATCACAGAGCAAGGCCAGAAAACAAAACGGAAAAGAAAGCAACCAGACGACACAAGAATTTTATAGTGGTTCCCCAAATCTGGGTAGTCCACTCTTCTACCACCCTGGTAGGAATCCACTTCAGGAAGGAGTTGATCAGGTGTCCTGGCACCAATGGGGTTTTGATCAGGTTCCCAAAAACCAAACTCTCAAGTCTTTTGGTGGGAGACTTGCAACCAGAATAATTTTGAAGGGAATTAAAACCCTGTACAGAGGTGGAGTGAGAGGGTGATGAGGTCTTCTTTTTCTCAAGTCAAATGAGAAGACTTGTGGAATGTTGTTTAGCAGCTTTGCTCCCCCTGAGATGTGGAATGGTTCAAGAAGAAAACTGGAGCACTACTTCAGGGTGATAGGTCTTCAAAGGCCTAGAATTCCAGGTCCAGAGAAATTCTTCAGGAACTTCTTGCAACTGATATGAATGTATTGTTTTGAAGTTCTTCTGAGTAAAAGCAGATGAAGAAGACTCTTGATATTGATGTAATGTTCTTCTTCTTCTTCTAGATCAATTTCTCTCTGGGTTAAGAATGAAATCCTTTTCTTGTGTTGTCTGAATCACTGTCTATGCTGTTCTAGTTGTTCTAGTGTTCTGTACTTGTTCAATTTCTTCTAGTTTCTGTATATCTCTATCTGTCATGGAGAGCCTTGGAATTTTGAATGTCGAGCAGTAATGACAGACGACCTGGAAAGGAAGCAGCAATAAATTATTTCCCCAACTGTTTCCATGGGAAAACGACATGAAATAATCCTAAATTAACTGCGCATCCTAACGGTAGTATTCTGTCAAGAACTGCCATTAATTGTCCAGGAAACATCGTCATGAAATGAGACGGGAACGGAAGAAGACCTAGTCTGGAATCGTCGACCGAAGAACAGAATTCGTCGAATAGAGTCTTGAATTCGTCGAGCTGCGCTGAGTTCGTCGAGCTGAGCTGAGTTCGTCGAGCTGTGCTGAGTTCGTCGAGCTGACAGTCTTCATTCGTTGAATAGACAATCTTCAATATCAGACAAACATCATTCGTCGAGCAGAGAACCAAATTCGTCGAGCTGAGAATAAACTTCGTCGACCTGAGAAAAGTTCTGGACTTGGACGAAATATTCTGCATCTGCTGAAAAACTGTGTCGACACAAAATGGTGTCGACAGATTGGTCTTGGTGTCGACACAAATCCTCTGGTGTCGACAGATTGATCTAGGTGTCAACACAAATCCTCTGGTGTCGATAGATTTATCTAGGTGTCGACACAAATCCTCTGGTGTCGACACAAGCTGGTGTCAACTGAAATCCTGGGTGTCGACACAAATCGCCTGGTATCGACACAAACCCTAAGTGTCGACACAGATTCTCTGAGCATAAAAATCGTCGAGTACAGATTTAGCATTCGTCGACCTGAAAGGCTGTGAACTTGAGGTCCAAGTTCGTCGAGCTCAGAAAATAATTCGTCGACCGAAGCATGAAGCTGGACTTAGAGAAATTTTGAAGTAGTCCTGAGAATGCTATAAGAGGATCTGGTATTCGTCGAGCTCAGTACTGCGAATTGTCTCACGATCGTCGAGCGCACAACTTCCTTCGTCGAGCTGAGTTCGACGAACGTCGAACTCATTTCACTTAGTCTGCAAATTTGATAGATCTGGAGTTCCTGAAGGTCTTGAAGAAGGCTGGTCCATCTGAAGTTGAGATAGAGGACTGTCCTAGACTCTAAGATACAAACTTGACCCACACTATACATGATGGGTTACATCCTAAGTCAGTGAACCTAGCCCAAATCAACTAAGGATCCAACAAAAAGGTTGGTCATTTCTCTCGAGACTGTCGAAGTGGCCCTCCAAAAGGGGATAAAAAGACGGGTGCGTCTTATACTGAGAAGGGAAAGGCAGTGGTGGAATCAACTGCATCTCAGGCGCAACCCCGAGTTTAAAATCTTGACCAATAGGAGACCATAAAACAAAGTGACGTCGTAACAGGTATGAGTTGAGTTAAGCTTCAGTTTTTAATGCTTTCCATACTTAGTATCTTGTGCGTTACTTTTGTGTGTGATTGGTTTGCATTAAGCTATGTCCTGATATTGGATTGTCCAGTGAGAGCACTGTTTGATATAGGAGCATCTCATTCTTTTCAGTCGGAGGACTTCATAGGGCATATCAAAGAGTCTTCGTTTACACCGATAGATCAATTGAATATGTTTCTTCTTAACGGGTGCTTGATGCGCACAGATCTAGCCTATTGTGTTGAGGTGCAGATAAGAAGTCGGGATTTTGGTTTGGAAGCATATGTGCTCTCGATATCAGAGTTTGATGTAATCTTTGGTATGGATTGGCTTTCGGAGAAGCGTGCCTATATAGATTGCAACTCTAAGGAAGTACCACTATGGCAAGACACCGAACGAGAGACTAATTTCGCTAGTATGTGAGGGTCAAGCAAGACATTGATGTCAGCTATTCAAGTGGTCAAGGCAGTTCGGAAGGGCGCAAAATTATTCTTCACGCTGTTGGAGGTTGTTGAGCTGAAGCCCAGTGTGAGTGATGTTCCTATTGTATCGGAGTACGCTGATATGTTTCCTAAGAATCTTTTGGGGTTACCGCCCTAGCGGGAGATTGTCTTCTCGATTGAGTTGGTGCCAGGTGTGAAATCTGTGGCCCGCTCGCCATATCGTTTTGTGCCAAAGGAGATGGCGGAACTAAAGGTTCAACTGCAAGAGTTGCTGGAGCAAGGTTTTATACGCCCAAGTATGTCACCTTGGAGCGCTCTGGTCCTATTTGTGAAAAAGAAGGACGGCAGCTTGCGGCTATGTATTGACTATTGAGAGTTAAATAAGCTGACGGAAAAGAACAAGTATCCAATTCCACGGATTGATGACTTGTTCGATTAGCTAGTGGGATCAACAGTTTACTCGAAGTTAGACTTGAAGTCTGGTTATTATTAGTTGAAGATTCGGGAATGTGACATTCCAAAGACAGTGTTTGGGACATGCTACGGTCATTATGAGTTCACTGTCATGCCGTTTGGGCTAACAAATACGCCATCAGTATTCATTGACCAAATGCACCGGACATTTAGGGAGTACTTGAATTTGTTTGTCATCGTCTTCATTGATGACATTCTAGTGTACTCTCAGTCTACAGAGGATCATGCGAACCATTTACGGATGGTGTTGCATACCATGAGGAGAAACAAAATATATGCCAAAATCTCGTAGTGCGAGTTCTTGTTGTCATCAGTGGTTTTTCTTGGCTATGTGGTGATTTGAGAGGGCATTGCGGTGGATCCGTTAAAGACAAGAGCCATACGAGAGTGGCAAGTGTTATATGCTGTGGACGAAGTTAGGAGTTTCCTTGGACTGGCGGGCTACTATAGACATTTCGTAGAAAACTTCTCACGGATCTCTTTGCCTCTCACCACACTAACGAGGAAGGATTAGAAATTTGTTTGGATGTCGGAGTGCGCACGAGCTTTTGAAGAGCTGAAGAGTCACTTGACCACGTCGCCAATCTTGACATCGTCATGTGGTTCAGACGGCTTTGAAATCTATAGTGATGCGTCAAGGAGCGGCTTAGGTTGAGTTCTTCTTCAATTTGGAAAGGTAATTGCTTATGGTTCACGCCAGTTGAAAATGCATGAGAGGAACTATCCCATCCACAACTTGGAGTTGGTGGCGGTGATTTTTGCACCTAAACTGTGGCGTCATTATTTATATGGCGTGAAGGTCGACATCTTCACGGACCATAAGAGCCTTAAGTATTTATTGGATCAAAATGATTTGAATATGCGACAGCGTAGGTGGATGGAGTTCCTTAGGGACTACACATTTCAGATTCATTATACTCCAGGGAAGCGAAATGTCATCGCAGATACTTTGAGTCGTCGGACTCCTGCAAGGGTAAATTGGTTGCAGATGCATGATGAGCATCTAATCCAAGAGTTGGAGGCCTTAGGCATTTCTTGTGTGGACAAGAATTCTACTACGAATGCATGCCTGAACTAGGCGGAGGTACAATACGACCTTGCAGACAGGGTTCGGCGGGCAACGGAACTTGATGAAAGTTTGCAACGCTACGAAGTGGATGGGTCAAATGGCCAATTCTCCTGGGATGACGGCCTTTTGTGAAAAGGTGATCGTTTATGCGTCCCGAGTATGGGTAAATTAAGGGAAGAATTGATGTATGAAGCTCACTTAACGAAGTACTCAATTCACCCAGGGAGCACAAAGATGTACAAGGACATGAAAAAGTTATTTTGGTGGCCGGGCATGAAGAAAGATATAGCCCATTATGTGGCAAAATGTCTGACTTGTGCCTTGGTGAAAGCTGAATGCCAGAAGTCGGGAGGTTTCCTGAAGTCGCTACCTATTCCAGAATGTAAGTTTGATGATATTTCACTGGATTTCGTGCACGGTTTGCCGAGATCTCAACGCATTAACGATTTGGTTTGGGTGATCGTGGACCGGTTGACTAAAGTGGCTCACTTCACTCCGAATAAGAGGGACGATTCAATGGAAGTTTTGGCTAAACTGTATGTCTAACAAATAGTGTGATTATATGGTGTTCCCCGTAGCATCGTAAGTGATCGAGACGAGCGCTTCACTTCAAATGATTGGAGGCTAATCCATCAGTTGTTGCGGACAAAGTTAACATTCAGTATGGCCTTTCATCCATAAACGGATAAACAAACTAAAAGGACAAACAGAACGATGGAGGACATGCTCTGAATGTGAGCCTTGGATTTTGGGAAGAGATGGGATGATCATCTTTATATGGTAGAATTTGCCTACAATAATAGCTTTCAAGCTAGTATCAATATGGCGCCTTTTGAATTTTTGTATGGTAGGAAGTGTCGCACCATTAGCTTGGGCGGAAACAGACGAATCTAAATTATATAAGAATAAGGAAGTGGAAGGCTAAGTTGACAATACGCTATATTCGAGAGAGGCTAGTAATGTCCCAAGATAGGCAACCAAAATATTACAATGCCAAACACCGAAATGTGGAGTTTGCGGTGGGCGATTGGGTATATTTAAAAATTAAACCTTTCAAGGGCGTGTCTAGGATTCAGCGCTTGAAAAAGCTGAGTCTGAGGTATCTTGCCCCATTTGAGGTGGTGGAACGAGTTGGAGATGCTGCCTATCGGCTAGCTCTTTCAGAGGAATTGAGTGGGTTGCATGATGTGTTTCACATATCAGTGCTTCGGAAGGCCGTGAAGGATCTAGCACAAGTGATTGCAAACGATCGCGTACCAGTAGAATCTGCGCTAACGACGAAGGTTAGGCCCATTCGGATCGAGGATAAAGCAGTTAAGTAGCCACAGAACAAGACAATCGGGATGGTCAAGCTCCGGTGGGACAACTGTGGCCGTGAAGAGCTGACATGAGAGCGGGAGTAGACCATGCGTGCGGAATATCCCAAGTTGTTTAACTAAAAGGTTGTAACATTTGGTTTTGTTAGGTAGAAATGTTGTAACAAAGTTGTTACTAGTTGCTGTGTTCTAGTGCCATATGCAAATTTCGGGATGAAATTTTTATAAGGTGGGGAGGATTGTAACACCCCAAAAAGGAGTGGTGGTTATTGTGGGCTAACGCACAACGGTAGTTTTAGCGCAAGCAGTATCTCAGTGATTTAAAAGACATAGCGCTCGGGTTGGGTACCGCAAAGCTAGCGCTCCGCGGTAGCCCCTCAACGCTTCGACCACTCAATGTTTTTGACCGCTCAACAAAAGAGGGTACCGCGAAGCTAGCGCGACGCGGTAGCCAGTCAACGCTTTTGACCACTCAATGCTTTCGAGCACTCAATGTTATCGAACAATTGTCAAGCGCGCTAAAGCCAGGCGGTAGGAGTTACCGCGCCATGCTAATCGATCGACGAACGTCAAACAGTTTACTGCCAAGCGCTAAAGTGTTATCGCGTGCGCTAGCTCTGATATCATTGCCGACTAGTCAAAGTGGTTACTATCTATGTTACCGCATGGCAGTAGTGGTTACCGCGCGGCGGTAGCTTTTGTATAAGGATGGAATTGAAATTTTATTCTCATCTTCTCATATCCTTTCTTTGCTAGAGAGGGAAGAGGAGGCACGTCCAGGAGTTTGTGTGAAGATCGATCCAAGGTTTGCTTGTGATTGATATCGCAAGACGACGCTAGATCCGCGGAGAGGAAGTGGTGGCAATCAATTCCATCTGGATCAGAGATCATGGTCATGGCTCCGAAGAGATCTTCAAGGGTAACTATTTTCTCCCAGACAAGTGAAGTCCTCAATATGGATTTGCATGGATCCCCTCACCAAAAGGTGGAATGGGTAGATTCCAATGGGTAGATCAGGTTAATCCCTATATATTCCTGCATTTAGATCCGGAAATGTAGAGTACGGAATAGGCATGTTGTGTGAAGCCCATTGGGACAAGTTGGTCTGGACTGGTGATGTTTAATTTGTGTGTCGGAGAAGACTCTGTGGATATGCGTGTGAAGTATGTGTGAAATTCGGAGTCAAGGGGTGTGCAGGATGTTGCACCAAAGTACTGGAAGAATTTCCAGGAAAGTACCCAGAAATGATCACAATTGTGTTAATTGTTGATGTTGTCAGGCGATAGTGAGTGTCGGCAGGCGATAGCTCCTTGGGAGCTAGTGTTATGAGGCCTATCTTTAAGATACATGGGGGCCATTGGATGTAGGATGTGTGCTTGAGATGCCTGGCTTATGGTGGGTGTCAGCCCAAAATGGACAACATCGTGTGGCTTGGGATGAGTTGAGGCGTGAAGTCCAACTACTGTGCCATCAAGTTAAGTACCTCTGAATGACTGGGTCATCAAGTTAAGTACCTCTGAATGGACAATTGGTCGACAAGTTAAGTACCTCTTGAATGACGTAGTCGTCAAGTTAAGTACCTCTAAATGACAAATTTATCGTAAAGTTAAGTACCTCTGAACTACGTAGTCATCAAGTTAAGTACCTCTGAACGACAAAGTTACCGTTAAGTCATGGACCTCTGAACGGTGTTGTTACACGGGGAGTCCGGTACACCGACAATGTGCCCTGAGTGCACGGGACGTGTGATCGTTGGGCCAACGTCTGTGTTAAATTGTGCATAAACGCACTTTATGTTGCCATATATATATATATATATATATATATATATATATATATATATATATATATATATATATATATATATATATATATGTTAAGCCTTGTTTGCAGCGATGGAGCATTGCTACCCCGAGTAAGGGGTGGGATTGTTATAAATTTGTCAGCAAAATGCTGACCGTGCTTTGTTTGTCACATTTTGGTTGGCCCTTTTGTGTAGGTGCTGGAGAGCCAAGTGAAAAGTAGCGGGCTGAAACCCATGTGCTACAATTGGTTGGCCCTTGAAGGACTAAATGCAAACTTTACCATTTGATTTATGGCATGCCTGAGTGTCGATGTATGAAGTCACTTTGTTAACTGAAACAGTTGTAATATGGCTATAACCAAAACATGTGATGTAATATATTATATGTCATTCCTTTTGTGTAGTGGACATCCTTATACTTATTGTGTATGGGTTCTTAACTTAAAATGTTTCGCTATAATGCTCTGTGGTAGGACATGTTTCTACTCGAACCTGGGTTTGGCTTACTACGTGTAATATCCTTGTCTGTCTGTCGTATATGGCGTCGGGCCCCGGCTGGACCTTTTGTCATATATTATGCGATAGATGAGGGCGGCACACCATTGATCACAATTTCTCAGATTTGAAGAAGGCTCACAAGTCAATGGTATACACAAGAATGTATTATATGCATGTCATTTGTTATATGTATGCAGGTTGTCCTCTGTTGAACTGATTTGACAGGTTATCAATGTCATAATGTCAGATGGACTTATGATAGTATGCTGGTAAACCAGAAATTTGGTTAAGTCCAGAAGCGTTTAGTGAAGGCAATGCACTCAATGCCAAGAGGCTAAAAGCATTGTTTGATACTCAGGCAGTCAAAGCCTAAGTATTGCCAAACCAAAAAATTGGTGAAGTCCAGAAGCGTTGAGTGAAGGTAGTTCACTCAATGCCAAGAAGAAAAAGCATCGTCAGGACAACATACAGTCAAAGCCGCAGGGTTGTTATCAAAGTAATCTGTCTAAGTCCAGAAGCGTTGAGTGAAGGAAGTTCACTCAACGCCTCCTTGACAGATAATCATACGAAGTACAGAAGCGTTGTGTGAAGACAGGTCACTCAATGCCTCATCAAGAAAACTGGCAAAGTCAGAAAGTGTTGAGTGAAGAAGCCCCACTCAACACCTTCTAGCAGGGTAAAAAAACTAAGTCCAGATGCGTCGAATGATGAAGGTTCACTTGACGCCTGAGCTGTTAGACCAAAATTATCTACATTCGTTGAGTGATAAAGGATCACTCAATGCACTCAATGCCACCAGTCAGAATTCAGCTAAGTACCAGTGCGTTGAGTGACAAGGCTTCACTCAATGCCAAAGTAGAATTACTGGAATTTTGGCTAAGTCCACAGGAGCTGAGGCATGCTGACATCAGCAGAAATTCAAACAATGCGGGATCATTTTGCTAAAGGACAAAAAACACCACTTTCCTTTAGTACAGTTGTGATGCAAAAAGGAGGAGTTACAGCTACCAAACCTAGTGTTCCATACTGCTTAAAGAGCTGTTGGACGACGAAATACTTATTCAGAGTTTCGAGGAAAGGGAACTCAACTTTTGGGAAAAACATTTTTGAGCTTCATCTTCTTCCTCTCGACAGAGTTACAGTGCTTGAAGAAAAACATTCTAACTGATTGTTCTGAAGTTCATCCAAAGAGTCTCTAATTACTTCAGACAAAGGTTACTGATTGAAGACACACAAAGAGCAGAATATCATTGCTCTTCTTAAGCAAGTTTAGTGACTTTTATTTCTAAGTTCTTCCCAGCTTAAGCTAAAACATCCTGAAGATCTGCTACAATGGAGCCGAGATGAAGATAGGGCTGAGCAATCTTAGTCTAGAGAGAAGACTCAGAGAACATTTTCTCTAGAGTTATTTCATCATCAACAACATACTCTTTTTATGATCTTTACAGATATGAGATATAAGTCTGATCTTTAAAGGGTGAGTGTAGGATCCTCCTAAGGATCTAAGTGTATGGCTATCCTCCTAGCTTGAGTGGTAGGACTTTGTTTAAAGTTTGAGGTAGGTGATCTACAGATCACTGAGTTGTAGGAGCATCATCTGCTCTGAGTGGTAGGGCCTTGGGCCTGAGGTAGGAATTGGTGGAGTCTGAGAGATTCTGAGGGATCTGTGTTGTAAGCTCTTGGAGGCAAGCTTGGAGAAGTTTACCTTGTTTAACACACTATTATAAAGGTGAGAGAGACAATGGATGTACCCATATCTTGGGAAACCACTATAAATAATTGTGTGTTGTTATGTATTCTTAAAAGATAACCTAAAACTCAATCAGAACACATCAAAGTTTACATAAGACCTAAAAACCTATTCACCCCTCCCCCCTCTAGGTGTTTGACTACTGTTAAAAATAAAGACTTTCAACTACCTAGCGCAAAATGTGGCGTGACGACAACTTATTTGAGAAGTGGTGTGGTGTTGACAGATGTGTTGCTAGAGGTTTGATTGGCGTACTCTTCAGAGAAGTTTTGGCTTGATGTGTAAGCTCTTGCATTCTTCCTTGTTGTTAGTCACGAGTACTATTATTCAACAAGTACTATCTTCAAGAGCCTTTGTACAGATTTAGGAACATATTCGCAAATGACGGTGCCAAGCTATTGCGGGTTAACTCAATGCTCAGGTAGACTGGTCGAGAATCAGACAGTCTTAGCTCTGGAGCAGTTGAGTGCGCAAACTGCCAATGAATGAACCGAATGTTGGGGAGAGAATTTTTAGCGTGGAAAATCCCGAAAAGGAAAGAAACCACATTGTGGGGTCTGTGTAGGCCAAACTTCCACTATATCTGAGTGTTGTTATAAGGCTTTATAGAGAACTCGAGGGCGACATGTCACCTCTCGTTACAATAGTGGAGTGAGAAGCTTTGAGGGTGATATGCTACCGCTCATGGAGTTAAGTATTTTTTAAGTTGTACAGTGGGAAAAAATGCCCTCACTGCACCCCGGAGTCTTTTGTTGATGCTCGGTAGCTGGAGCAGTACGGTCGACACGAACTGGAATCTGCGGCTCGTCACCTGTTGTGGGCGGAGGAGTCGGGAGTGATGCACTCGTAAAGCACAGGGAGCGATGTGCAATGTGTGCGGAATGCAATGTGCACGGGGTGAAATGTGCTGGAAGTGAAATATGTACGGTGGAATTACCAAGGAGCCTTTGAAGATCTCAGGGAGATCTTCAAGAGATCTTCGAAGGACTTTAGAGCTTTTTGAGGATTCCTTCGAGCACAGGAAAATTTTTGAAGGATTCTTCTAGAGCTCTCTCGTGTGTAGGAGGCAAGGTGGAATAAAACGAGGGCATGATGCCCCTTTTTTAGTTTTCGAGGGTGTCATTTTCTTAAATAAATGGTTCGAATAGTTTTGTGATTATCTGCATATTGCAACCAATTTATGTGTTATACACATACCATTACAAGCATTTTATGACGATATGCGCACACATGATGGATATTACTATGCGTACATCATAACTATATTATTTGCTAGACTCAGACATTATGCACACTTTTGTTATACACACACCGATATCTTATGTTTTATTATGCTTATATTTAGGAAATTAGTTGCGAGCACACTCATTATGAAATTCAGTTATATGCACCACCATAAGGGGTTGTTATGCCGATGGTGAGGCGTTGTGGTTGGATGACGAAAGTTAGGCGGTGGCCGAGGGGTTGGCCGGCAGATGGCAATCGTGTGTCCGGCCTGTGGGGGGGCGACTGACGGAAGTTGGTGATGGGGCCCGGCCGACCGGGACCAATCTGTGCAGGCCGGCTGGATGGCCGGCCGTGTGCCAAAGTAAGGGTTGCGGTCCGATCGGTCGACCGGGACGACCGTGGGGGCTTGCCGGCCGCACTGTGGCATTATGTTAGCCGGCCAACCGCACGATGACATTTGCTTTGATGGCCGGCCGGACGATGGCAGCCACTCGGACATCTGGCAAACTACCAAAGTAGCAGATCCAATAAATTCCAACATCGCAAAATGCTTTCTATGGTTTGAACTCGTACTGACAATTAAATGAATACTCAAGGGCAATTTTGTCATTTGCTCAGAGATTAAGAATCATTGTAGAATATGCTCAAAATATAATACGAGGGTGGCACTTGATAGCCGCATCTCAGTCAATGGCTAGAGGCACAAGTTTTCCAACAAGTTCATTTTGAGTAATGAAAGTCAATTGCTAGTTTGACCAATTGTCTGCCGTTGGTTCTACCTTGCACCCTTAAATTATTTAAAGTTGTTGCACTAACGATAGTGGGGACCACTAAGCACTTATTAAGCTCCGGGTCTCACTTTGTCGGTTCAATAAATTGACTTATAAAAAAAACTTTAAGACATTAGCGCTGAACATAAATATACTTACAATTTTGAGCAAAATTTAAATTAATTTGTCTCAAATTGAGTAGATTCAATTAGACTCGAATCTATTTTTAAATTTATTCCAAAATTGCTCGAAATATGATTTAAATCGGCTTGAATTAATTAAAAATATTATTTATGTATTAATATATTTCAATTTAAAAATAAAAACATTAAATTTTAAACACTAAAAAAATATTGAAGACTTAAAGTATTTCATTTGTTAAATTTTGAGGTTGCACAATTTAATTTCGAGTCAATTAAAAATAAAGAGAAAAATTGATAAATTTGAGCAGGCTCTATTAGATTTTGTGCAGGCTCGGAAATGAGCAATTTTAAGTCGAGTTGTCTCGACTTGAAATCGATTTCAATTTCGAGACACATTCGATTCGAAAATTTCGATTTCGAGCCGGCCCAAATCGCTGAAACTCGAATCCATATCAGTCTTATTTTAAGTTTTAAGAAATAAATCAATACTAATGAATTTGGATTATCAAAAGTGTGAAATTGTGTAAGTCACTCACTTATGCTGAATTCCTAAAATGCCCTTATCATTTCAAAATTACAATTTTACCTTTTACCAAAAGGGCGTTTATATTGGCAGTCCTTATATGGCTATTGACAACCCAAAGATAACAACAACTCAAAAAATGACTATTGGCAATCTGATGGATATTGACAGCCCAAAAATTAAGCGTTTAAAAAAATATTTTAATAAGGTATATTTTCTAAAAATGTCATATAGTAGTCATATTTTCAAAAGGCGCGGAATCCGGGCGTAACTCGCATAATTCCGCCCGGATTCCGCGCCTATTTTTTTTAATTACGAGTTCCGTCCGGTTTCCGCGTCTTTTGAAAATATGTCTGCTATATTGCATTTTTATAAAAAGTGTTCAGCATAAAAGTTGTAGATCTACAACTTTCATGTTAAACACTTTTTCTAAAAATATAATATAGTAAACTTTTTTTCAAAATACGCATTTTTCGCGTTTTGGGCTGCTATTAGCGGTCATATTATGTATGTTTTTTATTATTTTGTCGGGCTGCCAATAGCCAAAGTTGGGTTGCCAATATAAATGTCCTTGCAAAATAAAAAAATCACGAACCCACGCGGCCGGACCACTATAAGTGCTTATTACACTGCGGTCTCACTTTGTCGGTTCAATAAAATGCATTGATATTAACACCACATTTTTGACTATTCGCACTAACGCCTAATCGTAAGAATAGTTTTAAGAGGTTGACTATACACAAGTATTTTTCTATTAGCAAGCACTAACGCCTAATCATAAAAATAGTTCATTTAGAAAGTTGGCTATCCGCAAGCATTTTGTCATTTTTCACAAGACTTAAAGGTACTGATAGATCACCAGTCTCATGCTCTTCTTTTCTCTATTTCTTTCAGAAACTGAAAGATCAAACCCACCATCCTTACTTTCAGAAGTTTTTTACAAACAAGATTTAATTAAATATGTTTTTTTAATGCATGAGAATGGGGAAAGATGATTTTCTGAAGCAGAAAGACTTAAACTGTAGGATTGGGGGAACAACAATGGCTTGGATGGAGATTGGGTGTGATGGCGACAGAGAAGATGAAATCCACGGAAGAGGTATAGAAGTCGGCACGGGCGGACCCACCTGTAGACACGGTCGGGCTCGTGCCCGACCATCTTTTTCACGTAATCCCGCCTCGGGCGTTCCCATTTCCTTATTTTTCTCCGCGCGGTCCTTTCTCCCTTACCATTTTCGGCGGCATCGACTACCGGTGAGCGGCACGAGCCCACTTCTGACTTCTGCAAGCGACGTCGGCTATTCCTTTGTGAAGAATAGCAGCCAGCGTTTGGTCGCTCCTTCTGACGTCGTCGATCTAAGTCGAGGAGGAGAACCCGATCTTTATTTCTTTTCCTCGATCCAGTGAGCTCAGACCTGCGTCTCTCTCCCCAACTGCAGTAGAAGTTCAGAACCAGATCTGCAAGGATCTGGATCGCTTCGCCCATTAAGCCTACTGGTCAAGGTAAAGAGGGCGGGACATCACCAGTTAACCACGACGAGCACACATCACCCGCTTCCACCTCAATCTCGTTATCGTTAGTCTGCTAGGGTATTTCCCCATCGCTGGTGAACCGCCGGCTGCCATGGAGTCGATGAGCCAATCAGGTGTTGGTTCTCGATTCAGTGCATTGTTCAGTGGCACCGGCGAGAACTGGCCAGGAGCTTTGGTTCTAACAGAAATGGTAATTTCCTGTTTCTTTCTTCCCTCGTCGGGTCCTCCTCTGCTTAATTGGCGAATTTCCAAAGTATTACTCCTTGATGCTTGCCCCCCTGAAATGATTTCCACTCCAAATGATGTATTAATGTTGTGGTTTTGAAGAGTCATTCTTCCCACTTTTCTGGCTCTAACTGCTGGTAATTTGGGGTAAAACTTGCCTACGAGACTGTTTCGTGATGGTAGGATGCCTAATTTTGAATAATTAGATATAATGCAATATAAATGATGCATTTTAGGCGTTTGATAGAATTCTTCTAAGTAATTTTATGTATCTATGTAATGGGAAATTTTATTGAATGCAATAAAAACACCTCTTAATCGCGATCTAAATATCATGAATCTTGTATCAGTTACCATTGTTAGTGAAAGATATAGTACCTAAACACCTAGAGGGGGGGGGGTGAATAGGTGACTAAATTCTTTTTAACTTTTGATGGCAGCAATCAGTATTTAACACAGATTTCTGTTTACTATTTCACAGCAATCACACAGCATTCACAGCAAACCACAATCACAGCAGACACAGAGTTTTATAGTGGTTCCCCAAGCTTGGGTACATCCACTTTCCCCCTTCGCCTATCTAGCAGTGTACTAGATTCGGCCAAACTCCTTCACTATCTCAGAACCCAGACTGGTTCCTACACCTCAGGCCCAATGCCCTACAACTCAGCTTTTCCACAAAGCCTACACTCAGCCACAAAGGCCTACACTCAGCCACAAAGGCCTACACTCAGCCACCAAGGCCTACACTCAGCCACCAAGGCCTACACTCAGAGATTTAACTCTCCTACCCTCAGCCTTTATAATTTCAGGCTTACAATCTCAGATCCAAAGGATCCTACAAGTTATAATGAATACAAAATGTATAAACTCAACAACTTAGATGAAAGAGAGATAAGTTGTGAGATTCTTGATGAGTTCTTGGAAGAACTCAGCTGGACTCAATCTGACTTAGCTTTCTTCAAAGCTTCTTGAAAGTAGAACTCAATAAGATTGACTCCTTCTGCAGTTGATCCTTGATCTCTGCTTCTTAAGATTCAGACTAATCTGAATCCTTCTTCTCAGCTGGGTTCCAACAGCTGATTTCTTGGATGGAGCTCTCTCTCTCTCCAACTTCTTAGATCTTCACTTGAAAGCTAGATCTTCTTTAAATATGAACTTGGACTTGTGTTCAATCTCTTCAACAACTTGTTGATCAATCTCTTCTGTAGACAGTATAGGCCTATTTATAGGCCTTCTTCATGGTAGCCGGCTGGTCCGGTCCATAACAGAATTCTGACAACTCTAACAGGTGCTGTAGACCGGCTGGAACTGCAGCTGTCAAGTCATCCAGTCAGTTCTTGAAAATTCTCTAACTGTCTGATAGTGTCGAGACTTTCTGTCTTTAAGTGTCGACACTTATGGACCAAGTGTCGACACAAGTTGTGTAAGTGTCGACACAAGTCTACAAGGTGTCGACACATTTTCTTGTGTTGTAGATTCTGTGTCTCGACACTACTTCTTCTTCATGTGTCGACACTGAAATTGAGTGTCGACACAAATACTTGTTCTTCAGAATTTTGCTGAATTCTTCTAAGTTTCGACACATCTCCTTTGTGTCGACACATCTTCTTATGTTGAAACTGTTAAGTGTCGACGCTGCTTTTTGGTGTCGACACATGTCTTCAGTGTTGATACTTGTTGAGTGTCGACACAGCTCCTTGTGTCGACACATCCTTCTTCTGTCGAGACTTCAGCTGAGTGTCGACACTTCCCCTTAGTGTCGACACTTGTACTTAGAATAATTTGTTGATCTTGTTGTTCTTCACTAAGTGTCGACACAGCTCCTTATGTCGACACTTTCTTCAAGTGTTGAGTCTTCAGCTAAGTGTCGACACATTGTTCTGGGTGTCGACACTTACTTCCAGTGTTGATTCTTCTGCTAAGTGTCGACACATTATTCAGAGTGTCGACACTTACTTCAAGTGCTGACTCTTCTGTTGAGTGTCGACACATTGTTCTGGGTGTCGACACTTGTACTTAGTCTCTGCTAGCTTTTGCTGAGTGTCGACACAGCTCCAAGTGTCGACACTTTCTGATGTAGACACAGCTTCACTGGGTGTCGACACAACTGTTAAGTGTCGACACAGCTTCACTGTCCTTTTCTTCACTGAGTGTCGACACAGCTCCTTGTGTCGACACTTTGTGTCTGGTGTCGACACAGTATCCCTGGTGTCGACACAACGACTCCAAGTGTCGACACTGCTTGCCTGGGTGTCGACACAAGTCTTCTTAAGTTTCGACACTTTCCCTCTGGGTGTCGACACATGTACTTAGACACTTTTTGCTTCAGTCCTGCAAATACTTAACCTGCACAAGTAACTCAAAATACATCAAATACATTTTGATGTATATCATTGAGTTGGGCGAGTCTTCTTCAAATCAGGTACATTTAAACCAATGTACCCAACAATCTCCCCCTATTTGGAGAAGTCATAACCCTTAGTCAATGATATACACCATTCATAATAAAATTACAAAATGATGTAAAACAGGATTATATATAGCAGGGTAAACATAAACATGTATTAATCACACATGTATACAAATATATCATCACAGAACAAATATGAACTAGACATAGACATCATCACAGAACAAATATGAAATAGATTTAACATATAACACATTGTTCTAATATCTGTCATATTCATTTTCAGAAGTTCACAAAATGTTTTACATCAAAAAGATTACAAAGTAAACTTCAAGAAAATTCTAATTCTATTTCAGTTCTAGCTCCTTAATCACTATTCCTTTGCCAACTTGAACTTTAGCTTGAACAGGAGCATCAGCAACTTCAGCATCAGCAGGATTCTTGCCTTTCAAGTCTTTCTTCTTAAGCTCTTCTGCTTTGATCTTTTATCTTTCAAAATAATGGTATGGCTTTGGAAAGTACTTGCTAGGCTCTTGAGCAGTAGGAGGAAGCTTTCCCATCTTGGCCTTCCTTCTATATTGGACTATTGCCTCCTGTCTAGTTTCATGTTTTCTCCATTCAGCCTTAGAGAACCACTTGTTCCTGTCTTGAATGTTATCTTTGGCAGCTTTTCAGGCAGTCAATATAATGTTTCTAGAGGTAGGGCTCCACTGCTCAAAGTCTGGTCTCTGTTCAGCTTGTTCCCTGAACCTCTTCTTTGACAATCTAGTCTCTTCTTCTTTCTGCAGTGCCTCTTGCATGGCTTAAGAAATAGGCTGAACAACTTTTTCAATAATAACGTTGTCCTTGCCCCCAGGTGGGCTATACATAGACTGTACATCAGCATGTATCATGTCAAAATCTGGAGGAGGGTAGATGACTTGAGCCACTTCAGCTTGCTCCCCTCCTAGATAGACAGGATGAATTCCAGATTCTGCCACATTATCATCATCACAAAGAGGAGGATAACCCAGGGTAGCTCTGATAGAATTTGATATCCATTTGGCATGATCAGAGTTGGCCTTGACTAAAACCCTCTCCCCCTTTATGACTTCTCGTTCTATATGATCTCTCACATCATCTTTTTGAAATCTCACCTGATTATCCAAGTAATTAACTCCATCTTTGAAGAAAGGTTTTAACCTTTGGATTTTGTCAGTTATATTCTTTTGAGATTCTTGAATGGCAGTTTTAAGAGCAGTGATTTCTTCTAGGAATACTTTGTCAAAATCTGCCTTTGCTATAGCTGGAGTCTGCCCTGCAGCTAGATTTTTCAGTTCTGTGACAATTGTATTGTGAGATGCAGTAAGGTTGTCATTCATTCTTATCTGATTTTCAAGAACATATCTTGCTTCACAGCTATGTCATCCACTTGTGCTTTTATCTTCTCCTGGTGTGTAGCCAAGTACACCACTGCATTTCCACCATTGTGGAAACAATCTGTCATCTCTTTCTTGTTAAGATTCATCTCAAATATTATTGACTTGATATCTTGGGCCAGATCAAATTGCAATGATTTCTGCCCTTCATCCACATATTTCTCAATGGCCTTTCTGTGTTCATCCAACTTGATCTGCATTGCCACCATTAAAGCACTATAATCAACTGATGGTGTTTGCTGAATTATAGGCTGTGGAGCAATAGATTGTAAGGCCTTCTTATAACTTTGGCTCCTTCTCTTGAACACATAAAGCTTCTTTTCCTTAGCTTTTTCTGTCTCCTCATTTTCAGAAGCTGAGGAGCTGGCTATATCTACCCTTTCCTTAGGGCTTGGGGGCCTTTCAGTTTGCATATCTGGTGCCTTCTCAGTGTCTTTTCTTGCAGGCTCTTCAAGAAATACAACTTGCTCCCCCTCAACTGGAGCATTCTCCCTCTCAGCAGCATCAGTTTCCTTATCAAAATCTGCTTGATCCAGATTCAAGAAAAGATCTTCCATGGTATACTCTTGTGGTGAATGAGCTGGAGAAAGTCTTGGCTCTTCAACCACTGGATCAGAAACAAATTGAGCTGCAACAGATGTGTCTTCCAAGACAGCATCTGTGACTTGGTTGTCCAGCTGAGTTTGCTGATGAACATCAGACAAATCAGTATCTTCCATAAGAAATTCTAAAGTATTGAGTTCAGTGATTACCTCTAGGATAATGCTGGTTGCTTGTTCACTTTCCAGTGTAGTGGGTTCATCTACAACTGGAAGCTCCCCCTGGCTTTGATCCTTGTGTATGAGGCTAGCTTGAGGTAGCTCCCCCTGGATCTCAGCATCATCTTGAGGAGCTGGAGACTTCACAGCAGGCTCTTCCTTATTCTCATCTGGAGTGAAGACAACCTGTTCTTCACTATCTGAGCTGCTAGTGGACTCTTGAGCCACTGGGGCAATTTTCCTTTTCTTCTTTAGTGGAATCTCCTTCTCAGAAACTATCTTCTCAGGGGTTGGCATCTCCTTAGTCAACACCTTGTCCCATCTAGAGAACAACCTCATGTCCATTTTTCTCATGTGATTTATTTTACTTCCAGCAGCTTGTTGCATAACCTCTGATATGGTACCAGCTAGGTATAAACTTATGATCCTGCCCAGATTGGGCTTCTTTAGGCTTTCCTTGATTTTCTCAAACACTATAGTAGACCAGTCAGTGTTTAGAGTGAAGATTATCCTTGTCATAATACTAAACATATGGGCAGACACTCTGTCATGCCCTCCTGGCTTACTGAGTATTACTTTGCCAACAATCTCTGAAAGGAATTTCCCTTGATTGTTCATGCCCTTTCTAAGAAACACTGATCCAAGCTTCATCTTAGGATCCAGTTCACACCAGGTTAGAGCTTCCCTGGTCTTAGAAGCAGTAACCTCATCTTCCTCTTTAGTTCTTGGCAACTGAAGTACCTTCTTCAAGCTTTTAGGGGATACCTTAACCTTTGCTCCATGAACTCTGGATTTGATTTTGTATCCAGATTCATCCACTTCAGCTCCATTGAGGAATTCTAGTACCTCTTTCTTGCAGATTTTAGTAGGTTCAGAAACAAGATATTCTAATCCTGAATCGGCTACTAGGGTTACGACACTCTGGATTTCTTGATCAGCATCATCGAAAGCATTGTGCACCAGCTCGTATCCTTCATTAATGTTCTCCTCTAGCTTAGGTGCCATTAGGGTTTATAGAATTGGTCTTGAGAGAAGAGTGGTGTCGACACAGAAGTTTGGTCTCGAAACTTTGAAAGCATGTCGACAAACTAAGACAAAACCCTATTTATACCTTTCTAAATTTGAAGATGAACAGGCGGGACAGCTAACTTAAATTGTGTCGACACTGGCAATAAGTGTCGACACTGACTTATAATGTCTCGACACCTATGTGTCGACACAAGTTTAGTCAACAGATTATATGTGTCGACACTTGTTTATGTGTCGACACTACATAACTCGACACATAGTCGAGACTTTACTTAGAGAATTCTGAGTAAATACTAAGTGTCGACACCACATTGGATGTGTCGACACCTACATGTCATGTGTCGATACTAATATTCTGAAGTGTCGACACCAATTTCCTAGTTGTGTCGACACCTTTTTCCTGAAGTGTTGACACCACTATTCTGTGTCGACACATAGTTTTCTGTGTGTCGACACCTTTTTACTTAGCCATAACCAATTCTGTAAACTTACTCTAAGTTTATCATTCCTAGTTCAATCTTAAATCTATTGAACTTAGCTTCTTCTAGGGGCTTAGTATACATATCAGCTAGTTGTTCATCTGTTTTAACATATTCAAGTAAAATATCTTCTCTTTCTACATGCTCCCTAAGAAAATGATATTTAATTTCAATATGTTTTGTTCTACAATGGGATACAGGATTATTAGCTATTAAAATAGCACTAGTAGAATCACAAAAGAGTCGAGTTCTACTTACCTGAAATCCATAGTCCTCTAGCTGATGTTGTATCCACAGAAGTTGAGCACAGCAACTTCCTGCAGCCACATACTCTGACTCTGCAGTGGAGATAGCCACACTGGTTTACTTTTTGCTACTCTATGAAATTAGTCTCCCACCTAGGAATTGACAGGTTCCAGTAGTGCTTTTTCTATCTTCTTTGCATCCTGCAAAGTCTGCATCTGAATAACCTGTTAGTTCAAAATCCCCATTCCTAGGGTACCAGAGGCCTAGATTGGGAGTGCCCTTTAGATATCTCAATATTCTTTTGACTGCTATCAAATGAGACTCTTTAGGGCAGACTTCATACCTTGCATAGACACATGTAGTATACATGATATCTGGTCTACTTGCAGTCAAGTATAATAGGGAGCCAACTATCCCTCTATACAAGGTTTCATCTACAGGTTTCCCTGCATCATCCTTGCTAAGAGACATACTTGACCCCATAGGAGTCTTCATGGTGCTGGATGAATCCATACCATACTTCCTTATGAGTTCTAGGGTGAACTTGGACTGACATATGGATAAACCACTCTCAGTCTGTTTAACTTGGAGACCCAAGAAAAACTTCAGCTCTCTCATACTACTCATCTCAAATTGACCTTGCATAAGTTTTGCAAACTTTTTGCAAAGGCTGCTTTCAGTAGACCCAAATATAATGTCATCTACATATATTTGGACTAGTATAACTTTGCCTCTAGATTCCCTAAGGAATAGAGTCTTATCTATTTTCCCCCTTGAGAACTTGTTCTCAATGAGGAAACTAGATAGAGTTTCATACCAAGCCCTAGGGGCCTGCTTTAACCCATATAAAGCTTTCCTAAGTCTATAGCCATGATTAGGTAGAGTTGAATCAACAAAACCTGAGGGTTGTTCCACATAGACTTCTTCTTTAAGATTACCATTTAAAAATGCTGACTTGACATCCATTTGGTAAACCTTGAATCCTTGAAAGGTTGCATAGGCCAGGAACATCCTTATGGCTTCCAATCTGGCTACTGGAGCAATGGTTTGATCAAAGTCAATACCTTCTTCCTGCCTATATCCTTTAGCAACCAATCTTGTTTTATTCTTAATGATGACCCCTTGTTCATCCATCTTGTTCCTATAGATCCACTTGGTTCCAATTATATTGTGGTCTTTAGGTTTAGGAACAAGCTCCCAGACCTTGCATCTCTTGAACTGATTGAGTTCTTCTTGCATAGCCTCAATCCAAAGTGGGTCTTTGATGGATTCTTCAAACTTCTTAGGTTCAACTTGGGATAGGAAACTGGAGTAGATTGCTGCATTCAGATTTCTGCTCCTTGTTTGTACTCCTTGTCTTGGATCTCCAATAATCTGCTCTACTGGATGATCTCTAAGATGCCTATTGGCTGGAGGCATTCTAACTTCTGGTTGAACCTCTTCAGCATCTCCATCATGCTGTACTCCTTGAACATCATCAGCAATTGGTACATGTAGTTCTCCCCCTGGACAACAGCCATTGTCTTCTACTTACTGTCTTGCAGGAGGTACTTCTTCTATAGTAAGCTTATCCATCTTCTTTGTTAAACCTGTGGGGCTGTATACACTACTAGACAACTCATTGTTAATAAGTTTAGTCTCATCAAATACTACATGTACTGATTCTTCTACAACTTGTGTAGACAAGTTGTAGACTCTATAAGCCTTACTGTTATTGCTGTACCCAACAAAAATTCCCTCTTGGGACTTGGCAGCAAACTTAGTCAAGTAAGACTTCCCATTGTTAAGTATGAAGCATTTGCAACCAAAGATCCTGAAGTAGGATAGGTTTGGTTTCCTGTCTTTCACAACTTCATAGGGGGTCTTGTTTAGGCTTTTAGTGATGGTAGCCCTATTTATAACATGGCATGCAGTATTAACTGCTTCAGCCCAGAAATATTCTGGCAGTGATGTATCACTTAATAGTGTCCTACCAGCCTCAATCAAGGTTCTATTCTTCCTCTCAGCAATACCATTTTGCTGAGGTGTTCTAGGTGAAGAAAACTCTTGAAAGATCCTAAAGTCTTCACATAGTTTTGTCATGCTATCAGACTGAAACTCAGTACCATGGTCACTTCTTATTTTGACCACTGTACTATTTAGTTCATTCTGAATTTGTCTAACAAAGCTATGGAAGACATTGGGTGTTTCAGATTTCTGTCTTAAGAAAAACACCCAGGAAAACCTTGAGTAGTCATCTACAACTACAAAGGTATAGACCTTCCTACCTAGGCTGTGAACTGGCATTGGACCAAAGAGATCCATATGCAAGAGGTATAAACACCTCACAGCATCTTTGTTTTCTATGCTTCTAAAGGTGGATCTAGTCTGCTTGCCCTTTTGACAAGCTGAGCAAATACCATCTTTAACACACTTAACTTGAGGACCATTCCTCACTAACTCTTTGCTAAAGAGTTTGCCAATTGTCTTGTAGTTTAGATGGGCTAGCCTCTTGTGCCATTTGACACAATGAGAGACTGTCTCATCAGCTACAAGACACACTTGAGAACCATTGGTCTCACACATAATGTCTAGGCAGTAGACATTCCTCTTTCTATAGCCAGTCAAAATGATCTCTTGATCAGTTGACCTCTTAATATGACAACCATTCTTAACAAATGAGATGTCATACCCTACATCACTTAATTGACTTATACTTATTAGGTTGTGTTTCAACCCTTTAACATAGGCCACTTGAGTAATGGTAACTAGGTTACTAGAAATGTTACCAAATCCTTTGATGATTCCTTTTTCAGAACCACCAAAGGTTACTTTTGGACCATCTTTGATTGGAATGTAGTCCCTTAGTAGTCCCTTTGTTCCAGTCATATGTCTGGAACATCCACTGTCCAAGTACCATATTGGGGTATGGCCACTTGGACTCACCTGCAAAACAGATTAATGAACCTTAGAACCCAAAGAATTCTTGGGTCCTTGGTACTTGTTAGTTTGCAACTTGACAAAGCTATCTACTGGTTTTCCAATAGGCAGTTTGCTACACACTTTGGCACTAGCATTGTGCCAACAATCCATTGCAAAATGGCCAACTTTGCCACAACACCAACATTCAAACTTATTGTACCTTTGCTTAGGTACTGTCTTTGCTGTCTTATCTACAGCTGACTTGTTGAATGTTGGGGCTTTGACCTTGGACTTGGACTGGACAGTCCTTGCAGGTTTAATAAAACCCAGTCCAGCTTTACCCTTGTGATGAACAAATTCATCAATTAAAGGTTGCACTGACTTAGGTTTAGAAAACCTAGCAACAAGCTCTCTCTCCTTCTGAAGATTAATCTCCAGACTCTTGATTTGCTCATTTTTAAATGATATAGTACCCATCTGAATCACTGTTATGTGCTTCAGCCTAGCTATCTCATTAAGCTTTTGATCAAATAACTTCTCAGAATCTGTTGCAGCAGCTTTGAGATCAGCAATTTCCTTTGTCTGACTTTTGGCTAGGGACTTGCTCTTCTTGTAAGCTTGCAACAGTACTTTATATTCATCTATCAGCTGATGAATATCTTCCTCAGACTCAGATACACTCTCATCATTTGATGATGACGAATCTGATTCTGTACTGGAACAAGAAACTGAACTTAAAGTTGAACTTTGTACCTTACTGGGTCCTGGCTGCTCCAGGATTTTGTCATTGTCAGTCAATGCCATCAGTCCTTGGCACTGACAATCTTCTTGCTCATATATAGAATCCATAATCTGCATGAATTCTTCTTCTTCTTCAGCAAACAGCCCTATGTATGCCTCAGCATCTGACTCAGTTTCTGAAGAAGAAATATCTGACAGAGTCTTCTCCTTCTTGGCAACAAAAGACTTCTCTTTCTTGCCTTTGAAATGAGTCTTCTTCCTGTTACTAGACTCATTTCTCTTTTCTGGACAATCTGCAACAACATGGCTTTGTCTATTGCAGCAATAGCACACTATTTTTGAAACAGTTGCCTTGCTAGATTTAGTCCTCTTCCTGTCCTTCTTTGAAGCCTTTTTATTCTGATAAAGGTCTTCTTTTCCCTGAGAAGTAGAAGGCCTTGACCTCCATTGTTTCTTCTTCAAGAACTTCTGAAAATGTCTAGTGAAGGCAGCAAAGTCCTCATCACTTTCACTGCTTTCAGACTTTGTACTTGCTGACTCATCTGATTCAGAATCAGCTGCTTTTGGAGGTGGAGAAGGTGACTTACATTTGTACTTTCTGGGGGCTTCTATCTTGAAAGCTACTGTTCTTTCCTTATGTTCATTTCTTGTTGATTTCTCCTCCTCTTTCCTCACTGTCAACTGCATTTCATATGACAACAATTTGCCAAACAGTGTAGGTGGAGGAATTTCTCCCAACTTAGCCATTTATCTAATGACACAGATCTTGGTGTCCCAATCATTAGTTAGGGACCTTAGGAACTTGTCATTTAGTTCATAATTACTGAACTCTCTTCCATAAGACATGAGTTCATTCACTATCTTATAGAACTTCTTATAGCACTCAGTTATGCTATCACCCTTTCCTTGTCTAAAACTTTCATACTCTTGATTTAGCAAGGATTTTCTGTCTTGCCTTACTTCTTCAAAACCCTCCATATACATAATAAGAGTATCCCACATCTCTTTGGCTGTCTTACAGTGTATTAGATTCTGAAAAGTTGCATCATCTATGACACTCACTATAATGTTTTGAGCCCTTTTGTCCATGGTGGCTAGGACAATCTCATCCTTTGTCATTTCAGAGAAATCCTTTGGTGTTCTCTGATTTGCATCTAGAACTGATATCTTCATGGGCACATATGGCCCCTCTTTGACTGTGATGTAAATCCTAGGGTCTGAGGCTTCCATAAACAGCCTTACCCTTTCCTTCCAGATCCCAAATATCTCTTTCCAACATAGAGGTAATTTCATGGATCCCAATTCCTTGTGATTATCTGTGGAACCCATGGTTCTTGATTTTCTTGAATCTGTAATTTGACTTAGACTGAAACTGCCAATCAGGATCTCCTCAGACAGTTAGTCCTTTTTGAGGAACCTGGCTCTGATACCACTTGAAAGATATAGTACCTAAACACCTAGAGGGGGGGGGGGTGAATAGGTGACTAAATTCTTTTTAACTTTTTATGGCAGCAATCAGTATTTAACACAGATTTCTATTTACTATTTCACAGCAATCACACAGCATTCACAGCAAACCACAATCACAGAAGACACAGAGTTTTATAGTGGTTCCCCAAGCTTTGGGTACATCCACTTTTCCCCTTCACCTATCTAGCAGTGTACTAAATTCGGCCAAACTCCTTCACTTTCTCAGAACCCAGACTGGTTCCTACACCTCAGGCCCAAGGCCCTACAACTCAGCTTTTCCACAAAGCCTACACTCAGCCACAAAGGCCTACACTCAGCCACAAAGGCCTACACTCAGCCACCAAGGCCTACACTCAGCCACCAAGGCCTACACTCAGAGATTTAACTCTCCTACCCTCAGCCTTTATAATTTCAGGCTTACAATCTCAGATCCAAAGGATCCTACAAGTTATAATGAATACAAAATGTATAAACTCAATAACTTAGATGAAAGAGAGATAAGTTGTGAGATTCTTGATGAGTTCTTGGAAGAACTCAGCTGGACTCAATCTGACTTAGCTTTCTTCAAAGCTTCTTGAAAGTAGAACTCAATAAGATTGACTCCTTCTGCAGTTGATCCTTGATCTCTGCTTCTTAAGATTCAGACTAATCTGAACCCTTCTTCTCAGCTGGGTTCCAACAGCTAATTTCTTGGATGGAGCTCTCTCTCTCTCCAACTTCTTAGATCTTCACTTGAAAGCTAGATCTTCTTTAAATCTGAACTTGGACTTGTGTTCAATCTCTTCAACAACTTGTTGATCAATCTCTTCTGTAGACAGTATAGGCCTATTTATAGGCCTTCTTCATGGTAATCGGCTGGTCCGGTCCATAACAAAATTCTGACAACTCTGACAGGTGCTGTAGACCGGCTGGAATGGCAGCTGTCAAGTCATCCAGTCAGTTCTTGAAAATTCTCTAATTGTCTGATAGTGTCGAGACTTTCTGTATTTAAGTGTCGACACTTATGGACCAAGTGTCGACACAAGTTGTGTAAGTTTCGACACAAGTCTACAAGGTGTCGACACATCTTCTTGTGTTGTAGATTCTGTGTCTCGACACTACTTCTTCATGTGTCGACACTGAAATTGAGTGTCGACACAAATACTTGTTCTTCAGAATTTTGCTGAATTCTTCTAAGTGTCGACACATCTCCTTTGTGTCGACACATCTTCTTGTGTTGAAACTGTTAAGTGTCGACACTGCTTCTTGGTGTCAACACATGTCTTCAGTGTTGATACTTGTTGAGTGTCGACACAGCTCCTTGTGTCGACACATCCTTCTTCTGTCGAGACTTCAGCTGAGTGTCGACACTTCCCCTTAGTGTCGACACTTGTACTTAGAATAATTTGTTGATCTTGCTGTTCTTCACTAAGTGTCGACACATCTCGTTGTGTCGACACTTTCTTCAAGTGTTGAGTCTTCAGGTAAGTGTCGACACATTGTTCTGGGTGTCGACACTTACTTCCAGTGTTGATTCTTCTGCTAAGTGTCGACACATTGTTCAGAGTGTCGACACTTACTTCAAGTGCTGACTCTTCTGTTGAGTGTCGACACATTGTTCTGGGTGTCTACACTTGTACTTAGTCTCTGCTAGCTTTTGCTGAGTGTCGACACAGCTCCAAGTGTCGACACTTTCTGATGTAGACACAGCTTCACTAGGTGTCGACACAACTGGTAAGTGTCGACACAGCTTCACTGTCCTTTTGTTCACTGAGTGTCGACACAGCTCCTTGTGTCGACACTTTGTGTCTGGTGTCGACACAGTATCCCTGGTGTCGACACAACGACTCCAAGTGTCGACACTGCTTGCCTGGGTGTCGACACAAGTCTTCTTAAGTGTCGACACTTTCCCTCTGGGTGTCGACACATGTACTTAGAAACTTTTTGCTTCAGTCCTGCAAATACTTAACCTGCACAAGTAACTCAAAATACATCAAATACATTTTGATGTATATCATTGAGTTGGGTGAGGCTTCTTCAAATCAGGTACATTTAAACCAATGTACCCAACAGTTATCCTTAGTGTGCTTTATATTTCTCAATACTATGGGTTGACAACTCATGGAAACTGCTTTCTATTTCTCATCCAATTGTTTCATGAGTTCTTTCAGCAGTCAAAAGACTGTCCAATAGGATACAATTCACATTGTTGAAACTGATTCCTCTATCTCCTGTGGAGTTCGCCCTTGGGGAAGGGTTGGTCTCGCGCCTACTTCGCTCCTACAAGCAAAACAACAAAGAAAACAAGGTGACACAGACCCAAGGGCTCGGCGGGGGAGGTCCCACCACAAACCCGGAAGATCTCAGAGTGCTTCCCCTCCTTAGCCAGAAGCCGAGCTAAGGTACCCTCAGAAAGCACTTGAAGATTTGAGCAGGAGAGCACAAGGGAGAACCTGCTTTCTGGGGTACCCCTTGGGTCGTATTTATAGTTTTCAAAATCTGGACTGCCAATAACCAAAAGAACTAACCTGAAATTACCAGAAAACCCTTCCCTGGGTCTGCCAACAGCCAAACTTTGCTGTTCTGAAGGGCTATAGGCAGACCCGCGGGGGCAAAACAGTAATAAGTACCTTATTTATCCAGGCGAGCAGGGGGCTTTGGTCACCTCGGCAGGTCTTGCTCGCCTCCTGTTGCCGAGCTCCACTGCGAGGACGTGAGATGGGGCTAGCTTGGCAGATGCCGAGCTCTGGGTGGACGAAAGTTGATCTCCGTTCGACGATCGCCGGTCTCTGATCGACTAATGCCGAGGTCGGGCTCGGCCTCTCCACTGCCGAGCTCGCTTAACGCCCTTAGCCCGATCTGTCTGGGCCTTGGCGGCCTTGCTCGCCGGACACGGGGTTGTACACAATCCCCGCTCTTTTTGAGCTTGTCAAAGCTCGGAAAGAAACATCCAACCCCCAGTGTGCGGCGAGCGCGGGTTGGCGAGTTGGAGGGAATCTTTGGGTGGGGTCCACCTGCGGCTATATATATGTACACCTGCCCACCTGCCTGACTCTTGCCATTCCCTTTGCTACCCTGCCAAGATGCCTCTTCCCAAGGAGATCCAAGAGCGTGTAGACCGAGCCCGCCAAGCCTCCGTAGCTCGCGTGGCCGCCCTGACGGCGGTCAATGCCAAAGCTCCTCAAGTTGATTCTGCCGAGCCCGGCTCCAAGAGGTCAAAGCCACTCCCTGAGGTGGCTGAGCCCATTTTCAACGACCTGAGGGCCACCCTGGCTTGCGAGACCAGCTCTTCCACCCGAACTATTCTTGAGAAGGATAGAGAGGTTGTCTTAGTCGACGACGACCCGGACGGTCAACCAGATGGCGAGGGCGTCACGCCGCGAGAGCCCACACCGCGAGGCGAGATCACTCTCATCGACTCGCGATTCACGGCTCCGGACAGCCATCCCAGGGCCCCGCCTCTTCTCTTTGGGATCCTGCCTGTGAGCTCGCAGAGGCCGAACTCGCCAGCATGCTCCTCCCCTCCTCGCCAAACTGACGTGGCAGCGGGGACGGGTTTGGGGACCATCCCCACTCCGGGATTCGAGCTCATCTCGCCGGGGACTCGCGGCCCAGGTCGCGGGAAAGACCTGAGGTTCATCCCTCCCCACATCTCCCTTGAGCTGCCGAGCTCGTCTGGTCAGTCTTGTTTGGATCCTTGCTTCATGAGTTTTTTCTGCCTCACTTCTTGCTGACGCTTGTCTTCACAGCTCTTCTCAGTCAATCCGCTGCCGAGGAATCCTCGCGGGCATCCCACTATTCTCCTCTCCCCTCCCCGAGCTCGCTGGACTCTTACCTGGGTCCTGAGGTGGATCAAGGCGAGTTGACGAGGAGGGAGGTCAAGCTCCTCAAAAAGCTGGTGTGCAGGCTGCACGAGGTGCAGGGGGTCAACGAGACGCTGCAGCGCGACTACGCGTGTCTTGCTGACGAGGTCCGTCGTGGCCAAGCTGGTGAGCTGATGTCCCCCTCCCGGCTCCTGGACGAGATAGATGACGGTCTCTCGGTTGCGCAGAGGAATTCCGGAAGGATCCGCGAGCTGCTCCGCGCGCGGCAGTCTGGGGGGCGGGGGTCGCGAGGCCGGGGTAGGTAAGTGAGCGGCTCCTTTGCCGAGCCGACCGGTACTCGCATCCCGATGCCATCCCTGATTGCGCGCCCCGCTTTTTAAATCCTGAACTTTATTTCTGTAATAAATAACTTTTAGAATATTCTTGATCGCGTTAAATAAAATGCTGCAATGTTTGACTTAGCCTTGGTTGGGGTGCGCCGGAAGTCGGCGAGCTGGGGTGGCGAGCTTTGGGGGGCGAGTTGGGGCGGCGAGCTGGGTTTATTGGACAGCCTGCCCCAAATTTATTTTCCTATAAATAGCCCCCCCTCCTCTCACCTACCCCGTACTGTGCCTTTATTGCTTTGGTTCCCTCTCTCTGTGCTTTTCCGTTTCCTACTCGCGCTCTAACTCTACCTCCGCGAACATGGGTAAGACGAATCCAGATTCCGACGGCCGCTCCAAGTGCGCGCTGCACTTCACAGACTACTGCTTCTTCGAGGGGCACACCAGTGAGGAGGAGCTCGCCGAGTTCGTGGCAGAGCGCATGCCGCCGGGCTTCGAGGCACGCAGGCCGAGGCAGGGGGAGGCCATCAATACTTTTTATGAGGACGAGCTCGCCTTCCCCCTCTCGCATTTCGAGGTGGGGTTACGCCTTCCCCTGTGGCCGGAAGTTTGGAAAATCTTGAAATATTACGGAGTCGTGCCCGCGCAGCTGAATTCCAACGCCATCGCGATGATGGTGGCATTCGCGAGTTACCTCCGGCGGGAGAGGATCGAGTTCAACCTGACGGTGTTCAGGAAGCTCTTCTCCTACAAGGCGACGCCGGACGGAGTCGCCTACTTCGGCGGCTCGCTGATCAAAGTTCGCGAGATCGCGAACAAGCATCATACCTGGATGACCAAGATCGCCTTTATCAAGGGCGATCTCGACAACATCCCCTACGCGCCTCAGCAGAAGGGCGAGGAGTGGACCGCCCGCCGGCCGTGTCCGGCAACGATGCAGAGCTCCACAAGTACTTCCTCCATAAAGACTTCGAGGTCGCCTTCCTGCAGAGGGGCCTCGACGCGCTCCCCCCTGTCCTGCCCGGCGAAGGTATGCTTCTCTCCTTATTTTGCCGAGTTCGCCGAGCTCGCCATATCATTGCTGAATTCCTAACTTTTTTGAAGTATTTTCCTACAGGGGAGCGAATAATCCCCGTGAACCCGCCATTCGCGGATCCGGCGCTTCATACCGACCCTCTTGCTCGCGAGAGGGCGGCAGCGGGGGCCTGCCGAGATGAGGAGGCCCTCTCGCAGCCCTCTTCCCGCAAGAGGCGACCTGAGGACGCGGGATTGAACCCGCCACTCCGCCAACGTCAATTGAAGAAGATGCGGAGGGCCCTGCTTGCTCCGCGGGGGCAACAACAACAGCCCAGCCCTAAGTACATCAGCTCGTCGGAGACCCCTCCCGACACGTCGCCGGAGAGCCCGCTGAAGGAGACAACCAGCAAGGGCCGGAAAGGTGGCGAGGGCCCCTCATCTACGGTGGAGATCTCCCCTCCTCCATCGGAGAAGAGGGCCGCCCGTGAGCACGCGCCGCCGAAGCAACACCCCCTCTTCAACTTCGGCACTCGGTGGAAGGACTCGGCGGGCGAGCCCATGCTGCAGTGGGATGAACTCGCTCATTGAGTCTCCGTCTCCACCCTGCATCCCTCCTGGTACGACCGCGAGCCCGCCACCGGTCACACCTACGCCCTCGGCTTCGGCCTATATGTCCGGGAGGATGCCGAGGCCTACAAAAAGATGACCCTACGGCAGCTCGGCCATGAGGGCCTGCAGTCCCACCTACAGACCATGGAGCTGCATCACATGCTGGCACGCCGCAGCTTCGCCCTCAGCCACCAACTCGAAAAGGCTGAGCAGGCTCGCGACATTGCCAAGGATAAGGTCACCGACCAGGCGAGGCAGCTCGGCATAGCGGAGGGCCTACTCGCCCAAGCCACCGGCGGGCTGGTAAGTGTCAAGAGATACTCTTCTATTTCACTTAGGATATTTTGTGCTGCTGCTAAATGGACTCTCTTTTCCAGGATGCCAAGGCCGCTGGGGAGCTTCAGGCTCGCAACACCGAGCTGGGGGAGGAGATCAGCCAGCTGCGCGCACTCCTGGACGTGGATGCCAAGGCTGCAGGGGAGCTCCAGGCTCGCAGTGCCGAGCAGGGGGAGGAGATCGGCCAGCTGCGCGCACGCCTCGCCGAGCTGGAGGGCACGAACACGAAGCTGAAGGGGGAGAATCAGCACCTCCTCAGCGAGGTCCGTCACCAGGCGGAGATCTTCTTCCCGCCTCACGACATCGACCCCACCCTCCCCTACAAGAGCCCGCGGATCTTTGGCGAGGCCGACCTCATCGAGAGATTGCGGATCAACTCCATCCAAGCCACAGAGTGCACCCTCCAGATGATGAAGGATTATGGGGTGCTGGTGGAGGGGTGCGAGGGGATCTCGGTTCGGGACCTGATGCCGAGCCTGTTCCCGGCAACGCCGCCCAGCGAGAAGGAAGACAGCCTGGACGCGATGTTCGGGAAAAGCTTCCAAGATCCTTCGGGTGACGGCGAGGACCAGTCCGGCGGAGGGGGCGAGGCCTGAAGATAGCCTGTTGTTGGGTACATTGGTTAAATGTACCTGATTTGAAGAAGCCTCACCCAAATCAATGATATACATCATAATGTATTTGATGTACGTTGAGTTTACTTGTGCAGGTTAAGTAATTACTGGACTGAAGCAAAAAGTTTCTAAGTCCATGTGTCGACACCCAGAGGGAAAGTGTCGACACTTAAGAAGACTTGTGTCGACACCCAGACAAGCAGTGTCGACACTTGGAGTCATTGTGTCGACACCTGGGATGCAGAGTCGACACCAGACAGAAAGTGTCAACACAAGGAGCTGTGTCGACACTCAGTGAAGAAAAGTGCAGACAGAAAGTGTCGACACAAGGAGCTGTGTCGACACCCAGTAAAGCTGTGTCTACACCAGAAAGTGTCGACACTTGAAGCTGTGTCGACACTCAGCAAAAGTCAGCAGAGACTAAGTTAAAGTGTCAACACCAAGAACATTGTGTCGACACACAACAAGAAGAGTCAGCACTTGAAGAAAGTGTCGACACCAAGAACAAAGTGTCGACACTCAACAGAAGAGTCAACACATGAAGTAAGTGTCGACACCTAGAACAATGTGTCGACACTCAGCTGAAGACTCTACACTTCAAGAAAGTGTCGACACATGGAGCTGTGTCGACACTTAGCAAAGAACAGAAATATCAACAAAATATTCTAAGTACAAGTGTCGACACTAAGGGAATGTGTCGACACTCAGCTGAAGTCTCAACAGAAGAATCAAGTGTCGACACAAGGAGCTGTGTCGACACTCAGCAAGTATCAACATAGAAGACTATGTGTCGACACCAAGAAGCAGTGTCGACACTTAACAGATTCAACACAAGAAGTTGTGTCGACACAAAGGAGATGTGTCGACACTTAGAAGAATTCAGCAAGTTACAGAAGATCAAGTACTTATGTCGACACTCAATTTCAGTGTCGACACATGTAGAAGAATCTGTGTCGAGACATAGTATCTACAACACAAGGAGTTGTGTCGACACCTTGTAGACTTGTGTCGACACTTACACAACTGGTGTCGACACTTGGTCTATAAGTGTCGACACTTAAAGACAGAAAGTCTCGACACTTTCAGACAGTTAGAGATTTTCAAGAATTGACTGGATGACTTGACAGGTGCCATTCCAGCCGGTCTACAACACCTGTCAGAGATGTCAGAATTCAGTTATGGACCGGACCAGCCGGTTACCATGGAGAAGGCCTATAAATAGGCTCATACAGTTTACAGAAACTGTTGTTGTTAAGGTGGATCAGATTGTTGTTGAACAAGTTATTAAAGTGGTTCACAGAGTTATTGATCAAGTATCAAATCAAGAAGATCTAGCCGTCCAAGTGCAGATCTAAGAAGTTGGAGAGAGATGGCTCCATCCAAGAAATCAGCCATTGGAACTAGGCTGAGAAGAAGGATTCAGATTCATTCTGGATCTTAAGAAGCAGAGGTCAAGGATCAACTGCAGAAGAAATCAGTCTTATTCAGTTCTACTTTCAAGAAGCTTTGAAGAAAGCTAAGTCTGATTGAATCCAGTTGAGTTCTTCCAAGAACTCATCAAGAAACTCACAACTCCCCTCTCTTGTCTTTGGGTTGTTGAGTTAATATTTGTAAAATCATTTTTATCTTGTAGGATTCTTTGGATCTGAGTGAATTGTAAGCCTATAATTATAAAGGCTGAGGGTAGGGCTTGAGAGCCTGAGTGTAGGAGATTGAAATCTCTAAGTGTAGGCCTTTTGTGGCTGAGTGTAGGCCTTGTTGGCTGAGTGTAGGACTTTGTGGCTGAGTGTAGGCTTTGTGGAAAAGCTGTGTTGTAAGGCCTTGGGCCTGAGGTGTAGGAACCAGTTTGGGTTCTGAGACAGTGGTGAAGTTTGGCCGAATCTAGTACACTGCTAGATAGGCGAAGGGGGAAAGTGGATGTACCCAAAACTTGGGGAACCACTATAAAACACTGTGTCTACTGTGCTGTGATTGTGTTTTGCTGTGTGATTGCTGTGATAAAGTAGAGTAGATTCTGTGATATAACTGTTTGCTGCCATTAAAGTTTAAAAAGGATTAGGTCACCTATTCACCCCCCCTCTAGGTGTTTAGGTACTATATCTTTCAAGTTGTATCAAAGCGAGGTTTCTCAAAAAGGACTAACAGTCTGAGGAGATCCTGATTGGCAGATTCAGTCTAAGGCAAATTACAGATTCAAGAAAATCAAGAAACATGGGTTCTTCTGAGAATCACAAGGAATTGGGTTCCATGAAATTACCTATATGCAGAAAGGAAATCTTTGGGATCTGGAAGGAAAGGGTAAGGCTGTTTATGGAATCCTCAGACCCTAGGATCTACATCACAGTAAAAGAGGGCTATATGTACCCATGAAGATATCTGTTCGAGATGCAAATCAGAGAACCCCAAAGGATTTCTCTGAAATGACTAAGGATGAGATTGTCCTAGCTACCATGGACAAGAGGGCACAAAACATAATAGTGAGTGCCATTGATGATGCAACTTTTCAGAATCTTATACACTGTAAGACAGCCAAAGAGATGTGGGACACTCTTATTGTGTATATGGAGGGATCTGAAGAAGTTAGACAAGATAGAAAATCCTTGCTAAATCAGGAGTATGAGAGTTTTAGACAAGGAAAATGTGATAACATAACTGAGTGCTATAAGAAGTTCTACAGAATAGTGAATGAACTCATGTCTTATGGAAGAGAGTTCAGTAACTATGAACTAAATGACAAGTTCCTAAGGTCCCTAACTAAAGATTGGGACACAAAGATTTGTGCCATTAGAGAAATGACTAAGTTGGGAGAAATTCCTCCACCTACACTGTTTGGCAAGTTATTGTCTTATGAAATGCAGTTGACAGTGAGGAAAGAGGAGGAGAAATCAACAAGAACTGAACACAAGGAAAGAACAGTAGCCTTCAAGACAGAAGCCTCCAGAAAGTGCAGGAATAAGTCACCAACTCCACCTCCAAAGGTAGTTGAATTTGAGACAGATGAGTCAGTCAGCACAAAGTCTGAAAGCAGTGAAAGTGATAAAGACTTTGCTGCCTTCACTAGACACTTTCAGAAATTATTGAAGAAGAAACAGTGGAGGACAAGGCCCTCTACTTCAAAAGGAAAAGAAGATTTTTATCAGGACAAAAAGTCTTCAAAGAAGGACAGGAAGAGGACAAAATCTAGCAATGCAACTGGTTCTAAGATAGCGTGCTATTGCTGCAATAGACAGGGCCATGTTATTGCAGATTTTCCTGAAAAGAGGAAAGAATCTAGTGACAGGAAAAAGACTTATTTCAAAGGCAAGAAAGAAAAGTCTTTTGTTGCCAAGAAGGAGAAGACTCTATCAGATATCTCTTCTTCAGAAACTGAGTCTGATGCTGAGGCCTACATAGGGCTGTTTGCTGAAGAAGAAGAAGAATTCATGCATATTATGGAGTCTATTTATGAACAAGAAGACTGTCAATGCCAAGGGATAATGGCTTTGACTGAGAGTGACAAAATCCTGGAGCAGCCAGGACCTAGTAAGGTACAAAGCTCAACTTTAAATTCAGTTTCTTGTTCTAGTTCAGAATCAGATTCATCTTCATCAAGTGATGAAAGTGTATCTGAGTCTGAGGATGATATTCATCAACTGATAGATGAATATAAGGTACTGTTGCAAGCTTACAAGAAGAGCAAGTCACTAGCCAAAAGTCAAGCAAAGGAAATTGCTGATCTTAATGCTGCTGCAACAGATTCTGAGAAGCAATTTGATTAAAAGCTTAATGAGATAGCCAGGCTGAAACACATAACAGTGATTCAGATGGGGACTATCACCTTTAAGAATGATCAAATCAAGAGTCCGGAGATCAATCTTCAGAAGGAGAAGGACTTAGTTGCTAGGTTTTCTAAACCTAAGTCAGTGCTACCTTTAATTGATGAATTTGTTCATCATAAAGGCAAGGCTGGACTGAGTTTTATTAGACCTGCAAGGACTGAGCAGTCCAAGTCTAAGTCCAAGGGCAAAGCCCCAACATTCAACAAGTCTGCTGTAGATAAGATAGCAAAGACAGTACCTAAGCAAAGGTACAACAAGTTTGAATGTTGGTGCTGTGGCAAAGTTGGTCATTTTGCAGTGGACTGTTGGCACAATGCTAGTGCCAAAGTGAGTAACAAACTACCTGTTGGAAAGCCAGTAGGTAGCTTTGTCAAGTTGCAAACTAACAAGTACCAAGGACCCAAGAATACTTTGGGTTCTAAGGTTCATTAATCTGTTTTGCAGGTGAGTCCAAGTGGCCATACCCCAACATGGTACTTGGAGAGTGGATGTTGCAGACATACGACTGGAACAAGAGGATTACTAAGGGACTACATTCCAATAAAAGATGGTCCAAAAGTAACCTTTGGTGGTTCTGAAAAAGGAATCATCAAAGGGTTTGGTAACATTTCTAGCAACTTAGTTACCATTACTCAAGTGGCTTATGTTAAAGGGTTGAAACACAACCTAATAAGTATAAGTCAATTAAGTGATGTAGGGTATGACATCTCATTTGTTAAAAATGGTTGTCATATCAAGAGGTCAAGTGATCAAGAGATCATTTTGACAAGTTATAGGAAAAGGAATGTCTATTGCTTAGACATTATGATTGAGAACAATGGTTCTCCAGTTTGTCTTGTAGCTGATGAGACAGTCTCTCATTGTGTCAAATGGCACAAGAGGCTTGCCCATCTTAACTACAAGACTATTAGCAAACTCTTTAGCAAAGAGTTGGTGAGGAATGGTCCTCAAGTTAAGTGTGTTAAAGATGGTATTTGCTCAGCTTGTCAAAAGGGCAAGCAGACTAAATCCACCTTTAGAAGCATAGAAAACAAAGATGCTGTGAGGTGTTTATACCTCTTGCATATGGATCTCTTTGGTCCAATGCCAGTTCACAGCTTAGGTAGGAAGGTCTATACCTTTGTAGTTGTAGATGACTATTCAAGGTTTTCCTGGGTGTTCTTCTTAAGATAGAAATCTGAAACACCTAGTGTCTTCCATAACTTTGTCAAGCAAATTCAGAATGAACTAGACAGTACAGTGGTCAAGATTAGAAGTGACCATGGTACTGAATTTCAGTCTGATAGCATGACAAAACTATGTGAAGAATTTGGGATATTTTAAGAATTCTCTTCACCTAGAACACCTCAGCAAAATGGCATTGCTGAGAGGAAGAATAGAACCTTGATAGAGGCTGGTAGGACCCTACTAAGTGATACATCACTGCCAGAGTATTTCTGGGCTGAAGTAGTTAACACTGCATGCCATGTAATAAATAGGGCTACCATCACTAAAAGGCTTAATAAGACCCCCTATGAAGTTGTGAAAGGCAGGAAACCAAATCTATCCTATTTCAGGATTTTTGGTTGCAAATGCTTCATACTTAACAATGGGAAGTCTTACTTGACTAAGTTTGCTGCCAAGTCCCAAGAGGGAATTTTTGTTTGGTACAGCAATAATAGTAAGGCTTATAGAGTCTACAACTTGACTACACAAGTTGTAGAAGAATCTGTGCATGTAGTTTTTGATGAGACTAAACTTATTAACAATGAGTTGTCTAGTAGTGTATGCAGCCCCACAGGTTTAACAAAGAAGATGCACAAGCTAACTATAGAAGAAGTACCTGCTGTAAGACAGCAATTAGAAGACAGTAGCTGTTGTCCAGGGGGAGAACTACATGTGCCAATTGTTGAAGAAATACAAGGTATACAACATGATGGAGATACTGAAGTGGTTCAACCAGAAGTAAGGATGCCTCCAGCTAGTAGGCATCTTAGAGATCATCCAGTAGAGCAGATTATTGGAGATCCAAGACAAGGAGTACAAACCAGGAGCAGATACATGAATGCAGCAATCTACTCCAGTTTTCTGTCTCAAGTTGAACCTAAGAAGTTTGAAGAAGCAATAAAAGATCCACAATGGACTAAAGCAATGCAAGAAGAGCTTAATCAGTTCAAGAGGTGCAAAGTTTGGGAACTTGTTCCTAGACCTAAAGACCACAATATAATTGGAACCAAGTGGATCTACAGGAATAAGATGGATGAACAAGGGGTCATCATTAAAAATAAAGCAAGAATGGTTGCTAAAGGATACAGGCAAGAAGAAGGTATTGATTTTGATCAAACCTTTGCTCCAGTAGCCAGACTGGAAGCCATAAGGATGTTCTTGGCCTATGCAACCTATCAAGGATTCAAGGTTTACCAAATGGATGTCAAGTCAGCATTCCTGAATGGTAATTTTAAGGAAGAAGTGTATGTGGAACAGCCCTCAGGTTTTGTTGATTCAACTCTACCTCATCATGTCTATAGACTTAGGAAAGCTTTATATGGGTTAAAGCAAGCCCCTAGGGCTTGGTATGAAACCCTATCTAGTTTCCTCATTGAGAATAAGTTCTCAAGGGGGAAAATAGATAAGACTCTATTCCTTAGGGAATCTAGAGGCAAAGTTATACTAGTCCAAATATATGTAGATGGCATTATATTTGGGTCTACTGAAAGCAGCCTTTGCAAACAGTTTGCAAAACTTATGCAAGGTCAGTTTGAGATGAGTAGTATGGGAGAACTGAAGTTTTTCTTGGGTCTCCAAGTTAAATAGACTGAAAGTGGTTTATCCATATGTCAGTCCAAGTTCACCCTAGAACTCATAAGGAAGTATGGTATGGATTCATCCAGCACCATGAAGACTCCTATGGGGTCAAGTATGTCTCTCAGCAAGGATGATGCAGGGAAACCTGTAGATGATACCTTGTATAGAGGGATAGTTGGGTCCCTATTATACTTGACTGCTAGTAGACCAGATATCATGTATGCTACATGTGTCTGTGCAAGGTATCAAGCCTGCCCTAAAGAGTCTCATTTGACAGCAGTCAAAAGAATATTGAGATATCTAAAGGGCACTCCCTATCTAGGCCTCTGGTACCCTAGGAATGGAGATTTTGATCTAACAGGTTATTCAAATGCAGACTTTGCAGGATGCAAAGAAGATAGAAAAAGCACTACTGGAACCTGTCAATTCCTAGGTGGGAGACTAATTTCATGGAGTAGCAAAAAGCAAACCAGTGTGGCTATCTCCACTGCAGAGTCAAAGTATGTGGCTGCAGGAAGTTACTGTGCTCAACTTCTGTGGATACAACGTCAGCTAGAGGACTATGGATTTCAGGTAAGTAGAACTCCACTCTTCTGTGATTCTACAAGTGCTATTTCAATAGCTAATAATCCTGTATCCCATAGTAGAACAAAACATATTGAAATTAAATATCATTTTCTTAGGGAACATGTAGAAAGAGAAGATATTTTATTAGAATATATTAAAACTGATAATCAAGTTGCTGATATGTATACTAAGCCCCTAGAAGAAGCTAAGTTCAATAGATTCAAAATTAAACTAGGAATTATAAACTTAGAGTAAGTTTACAGAATTGAAAATGCCTAAGTAAAAAGGTGTCGACACATAGACAAGTCTATGTCGACACAGCATAGTGGTGTCGACACTTCAGGAAAAAGGTGTCGACACATCTAGGAAGTTGGTGTCGAAACTTCAGAATATTAGTGTCGACACATGTCAAGTAGGTGTCGACACATCCAATGTGGTGTCGACACTTAAGTTTTACTCAGAATTTTCTAAGTAAAGTCTCGACTATGTGTCGAGTTATGTAGTGTCGACACATAAACAAGTGTCGACACATATAATCTGTTGACTAAACTTGTGTCGACACATATGTGTCGAGACATTATAAGTCAGTGTCGACACTTATTGCCAGTGTCAACACATTTTAAGTTAGCTGTCCCGCCTGTTCATCTTCAAAATCAGAAAGGTATAAATAGAGTTTTGTCTTAGTTTGTTGACACGCTTTCAAAGTTTCGAGACTAAAACTTCTGTGTCGACACCTCTCTTTTCTCAAGACAAATTCTACAAACCCTAATGGCGCCTAAGCTAGAGGAGAACGTCAACGAAGGATATGAGCTGGTGCGCGGCGCTTTCACTGATGCTGATCAAGAAATCCAGGCGGTCGTAACCCTAGTTTCCGATTCTGGATTAGAATATTTAGTTTCAGAACCTACTAAGATATGGAAGAAAGAGGTTCTTGAATTCCTAAATGGAGCTGAAGTGGATGAATCTGGATACAGAATCAAATCCAGAGTTCATGGAGCAAGGGTTAAGGTATCCCCTAAAAGTCTGAGAAAGATTCTCCAGCTACCAAGAACTCAAGAAGAAGATGAGATTACTGCTACAAAGACCAGGGAAGCTCTAACCTGGTGTGGACTTGATTCCAAGATGAAGATAGGTTCTGTTTTCAACAGGAAAGGCATGAACAATCAAGACAAATTCATGTCTGAGATACTTGGTAAAGTATTACTCAGCAAGCCAGGAGGGCATGACAGAGCGTCTGCCTATATGTTTGGAATAATGACAAGGATTATCTTCTCTCTAAAAACTGACTGGTCTATAGTTGTTTATGAGAAAATCAAGGAAAGCTTGAAGAAGCCCAATCTGGGCAGAATTATAAGTCTATACCTAGCTGGTGCCATACCAGAGGTAATGCAACAAGCTGCAGGAAGCAAGATAAATCATATGAGAAGGATGGATCTGAGGATCTTTTCTAGATGGGACAGGGTGTTGTCAAAAGAAATGCCAACCCCTGAGAAACTAGTTCCTGAGAAAGAAATTCCTCCTAAGAAGAAAAGGAAGACTGCTCCAGTGGCACAAGAGTCCACTAGCAGTTCTAATAGTGAAGAACAGGTTGTCTTCACTCCAGATGAGCATGAGGAAGAGCCTGCTGAAAAGACTCCTGCTCCTCAAGAGGTTGCTGAGATCCAGGGGGAGCTACCTCAAGCTAGCCCCATCCACAAGGATCAAAGCCAGGGGGAGCTTCCAGTTGTAGAAGAATCCTCTACACTAGAAAGTGAACAAGCCACCACCATCATACTAGAGGTACTCACTGACCTAAATACTTTAGAATTTCTTATAGAAGATGCTGATTTGTCTGATGTTCATCAGCAAACTCAGCTGGATAGTCAAGATCCAGATGCTGTTATAAAAGACACATCTATTGTACAAGCAGTGGTTCCTGATCCAGTGGTTGAAGAGCAAAGAATGTCTCCAGTTCATTCACCACCAGAATACACCATGGAAGATTTATTTTTAAATCTAGACCAACAAGATTTTGACATGGACAAAGATGCTGCTGAAAGAGATAATGTTGCTGCTGAGGGGGAGCAAGTGCACATTATGGAAGAGCCTGTAAGGCAGGAATCTGAGAAGGCAACTGAAGTGCAGACAGAGAGCCCCCCTAGCCCTAAGGAGAGGGTTGACATAGCCAGCTCCTCAGAGTCTGAAGATGAGGAGACTGCAAGGGCTAAGCAAAAGAAACTTTATGTCTTCAAGAGAAGGAGTCAAAGTTATAAAAAGGCTTTACAATCCATTGCACCACAGCCTATAGTTCAGCAAGCTCCAACTGTTGATTATAGTGCTTTAATGGTTGCACTGCAGATAAAACTGGATGAGCACAGGAAGGCAATAAAGAAGTATGTAGATGAAGGGCAGAAATCTTTACAATTTGATCTAGCCCAAGATATCAAGTCTATAAGGTTTGAAATGAACCTTAACAAGAAAGAGATGACAAAATGCTTCCACAAGGGTGGAAATGCAGTGGTGTACTTGACAACACACCAGGAAAAGATCAAAGCACAAGTGGATGACATAGCATTGAAGTAAGGATATGTTCTTGAAAATCAACTAAGGATGAATGACAATTTAACTGCTTCACATAATGCTATTGTCACTGAATTGAAGAACAAGGCTGCTGAACCTTCTACTTCCACTGCTGCTATTAAAGCTGATTTTGACAAAGTATTCCAGGAAGAAATCTCTGCTGTTAAGACTGCTATCCAAGCATCCCAGAAGGTCATATCTGAACAACTTCAAAAGCTCAAACCATTCTTTAAAGATGGAATCAAATACTTGGATAGTCAAATCAGATTTCAAAAGGATGATGTCAGAGATCATATGGCTAGAGAAGTCATAAAGGGGGAGAGAGTGTTAGTCAAGGCAAGCTCTGACCATGCTAAGTGGATATCAAATTCCATCAGAGCTACACATGGGTATCCTCCTCTGTGTGATGACAATGATGTTGCTGAATCTGAAATTAACCCTGCCTATCTTGGAGGTGAGCAACCAGAAGTAGCTCAAGTCATTTATCCACCTCCAGATTTTGAAATGATTCATGCTGATGTCCAGTCTATGTATAGACCACCTGGGGGCAAGGACAATGTCCATATTGACAAGGTTGTTCAGCCTATATCAGAAGCCATGTAAGAGGCATTGCAGAAAGAGGAAGAGACAAGGTTGTCTAAGAAGAGGTTTAGGGAACAAGCAGAACAAAGGCCAGACTTTGAACAGTGGAGCCCTACCTCTAGAAACATAATATTAACTGCCTGGAAAGCTGCCAAGGATAACACTCATGACAGGAACAAATGGTTCTCTGAAGCTGAATGGAGAAAGCATGAATCTAGACAGGAGGCCATTGTTCAATACAGAAGGAAGGCAAAGATGGGAAAGCTACCTCCTACAGCTCAGGAGCCTAGCAAGTACTTTCCAAATCCATACCACTATTTTGAGAGGCAGAAGATCAAAGCTGAAGAGCTTAAAAAGAAAGATCTGAAAGGCAAGAAGCCTGCTGATGCTGAAACTGGTGATGCTCCTGTCCAAGCTAAAGTCCAAGCTGGCAAAGGAATAGTTATCAAGGAACCAGAACAGAAATAGATTAAGAATTTACTTGAAGATTACTTTGTATTCTTTTGAATGTAAAACATTTTTGTGATCTACTGAAAATGTATAAGACAGATATTAGAACAATATATGATTAATATATTTCATATTTGTTCTGTGAATATGTCTATTTTTTATTTATTCTGTGTTGATGTATGTGTATACATGTGTGATTTATACATGTTTATGTTTACCCTGCTGAATATAATCCTGCTTTACATCATTTTGTAATTTTAATTATGAATGGTGTATATCATTGACTAAGGGTTATGACTTCTCCAAATAGGGAGAGATTGTTGGGTACATTGGTTAAATGTACCTGATTTGAAGAAGCCTCACCCAACTCAATGATATACATCATAATGTATTTGATGTACGTTGAGTTTACTTGTGCAGGTTAAGTAATTACTGGACTGAAGCAAAAAGTTTCTAAGTCCATGTGTCGACACCCAGAGGGAAAGTGTCGACACTTAAGAAGACTTGTGTCGACACCCAGACAAGCAGTGTCGACACTTGGAGTCATTGTGTCGACACCTGGGATGCAGAGTCGACACCAGACAGAAAGTGTCGACACAAGGAACTGTGTCGACACTCAGTGAAGAAAAGTGCAGACAGAAAGTGTCGACACAAGGAGCTGTGTCGACACCCAGTAAAGCTGTGTCTACACCAGAAAGTGTCGACACTTGGAGCTGTGCCGACACTCAGCAAAAGTCAGCAGAGACTAAGTTAAAGTGTCGACACCAAGAACATTGTGTCGACACACAACAAGAAGAGTCAGCACTTGAAGAAAGTGTCGACACCAAGAACAAAGTGTCGACACTCAACAGAAGAGTCAACATATGAAGTAAGTGTCGACACCTAGAATAATGTGTCGACACTCAGCTGAAGACTCTACACTTGAAGAAAGTGTCGACACATGGAGCTGTGTCGACACTTAGCAAAGAACAGAAATATCAACAAAATATTCTAAGTACAAGTGTCGACACTAAAGGAATGTGTCGACACTCAGCTGAAGTCTCAACAGAATAATCAAGTGTCGACACAAGGAGCTGTGTCGACACTCAGCAAGTATCAACATAGAAGACTATGTGTCGACACCAAGAAGCAGTGTAGACACTTAACAGATTCAACACAAGAAGTTGTGTCGACACAAAGGAGATGTGTCGACACTTAGAAGAACTAACCTGTAACCATAATTTAGTTTACCTTAGGACCCCAAAAGGGTTTGGTTCCTTAGCTCTTGTTAGTCTGAAAATGAACATGTCTGTCTGTACTATTTCTAACAGGAAGACTTGTCAGTGCACTAGGCACACTGGGGTTGTGCTAACAATATACGACAACATGATCCACTTTTCCACAACACCAACACTCATGAATATTGTATCTCCTTTTCTGAACAACTCTTTTAGAAGACAAGCTGAAAGCAGTTGATTGTTTAGAAGGGAGAGCAGTAACCCTCTTCATATTTATTTCATCAAGGATCTGACAAAAAGTGAGTCTGCCAGTTGATGTACTTCGCTTACTGTGGATTCTACTAACATCAGTCTTCTTTACAGAAGACAAGAAGTTGATTGCATCAGAGACAGCCAAGTCATGCTTATTGATTGACTTACTTTTGGTCTGAGTCTTTGCTGGAGGAGCTTCACTATTGGCCACTGCCTTATTCTTGAGTGTGGGGGCTGGTGCACCAAAAATAAATGGTCCAAAATGGGCTATCTAGATTTCCTCATGTGGGGCCTTAAAAGCACTCAAGCCCACGCCCTCCTTCCACCACAGTTGTGTGTATTTTTTTTATGCTGGTGGATCTTCCATTCAACAAGTGACCATACATACTTTCTTGGTCATAGTTGTTAGATGGCAGCACAACCTTCTCAAAAGAGATAGCATGCTGAATAGGAGCCTTTCCCTTCCTCATAGTCCTTCTTTTGGTATTTCTGTCATACCCCAACCCCTTCTTATCAATTTGGGAGGTGAAGGTATCAATGTGTAGCAATACAGATTTAGGTTTGGAGTATTGAGCCAATAACATCCTTTCTTTAAAGAGCTTATCTTCTAACTCTTTAATTAAAGTGCTCTTACTTTTTATGGTTAAGCCTTGGATATTGATGATTGTTTAAGTTGAGCTATCTCTCTTCTCATCTGACTCAACAGTGAATCTGACTCATAGTACAAAGAGAGATCTTTTCATAAAAAGACATTCTCCTTGGCTTATCTTTTGACAAGCAACTTGCTCTTCTTCAGATCTTCCAAGATTAACCCATAATTGTCAATCAATGATTGACATTTTCCTCAGATTCTGAGCCATCATCATCGTAGGATGAAGGGGCATCAGAATTGGGACTAGTTTCTTAATCAGATTCAGAGGAGGAAAGATAATGAATTGGTACCTCTTGATGATCATACTGATCCTGGATGGATTCACCATCTATTTTGGCCATAAGTCCATAACATCCACTGATATCTTCATCCACCTCATTGTCACTATCTAAGTGTGATAGAGGGGCCCTGATTCCTATCCTTGCCGCTGGATAGTTCTCATCTTTGTTAGTAACAAATAACTCAATATAGGCTTCATCTCCTTCTTTAGACTATGAAGATGCTGAGTAAGTTTGACTATAGCACTTCTCTTTCTTGGCAATGAAGGTCTTTCCCTTCTTTCCCTTTTGGTGGTGATGCTTTTTCTCACCTGTCTCTTTTCTCTTGACTGAGCAGTCAATAATGATATGCCCAAGCTTGATGCCACAATAACACACAACTTTAGAAGAAATGTTTTTGCTGGGTTGGAGCCATAGCTGTCTCCTTTAGAGAACTTCTTCTCAAATTTATGGTGATCCTTATTGTGATATTAAGAGGATGAAGGCTTATTCCTCCATTGCTTCCTCTTCATCATTTTCCAGAATTGCCTTGAGAAGCCAGCAAACTCCCCATCTGACATGTTATTGTCTGATGACCTGGACTCAGATCTTTCTAAGTTAGCATGCCTTCTTGGGGAGAGACAATCCTCTCCTTGCTCTTCTTAGAGCTCTCAGCCTTGAAGGTCACTATCTTCTCCTTGGCATGAGATATGATGGTTGTATCCTCCTCCTTCCTGGCAGATAGATGTATCTCATAGCAGAACAACTTTTCAAATAATGTGTGAGAAGGAGTTTCAGCTAGCTTGGGCCAGCTCTCTGATGGCACAGATCTTTGTGTCACAGAGTCAGTGGTTAAAGATCTTAGGAACTTATCATTCAGCTCATAATTGGTGAAGATCCTCCATAGAAGATCCTCAACTCATTGACTACTTTGAAGAACTTTT
>CM077159.1:114836257-115076173 GCA_039583875.1 Platanthera guangdongensis | reverse complement strand
CCACAAATCAATGTTTAGAGTAAAGAAAAATAGGAGTAATGAATTTTATTTTCTAAAATTCATTATCTTCGGCATCCAATATTTTAAAAGATTATATGTTATAGAGTAAGAAAATAAAATTCATTACTCCTATAGATATTCATTGAGTTATATGAAGTTGTTCAAAAAAATTTTATATGTTATGAAAAATAAGATTTCGTTTTGCTAAACATACATATTCAAATCAAAATTTCATTAGAGATTTGAGAGAAAAAAATATACCTCACCTCTAAAACCAAAGCCCTCTTCATAAACCGCAAAAACCCCCTTTGCCATTTTCAATGATTCTAGAATTAATTTAAAAATTTTTTTGAGAGCATAATTTTTAAATTGAATTATTTCCTTTAATTCTTATAAGATAAAGTTTTTATAATTTCAGTCTATTTTTATTAACCTAACAAATACAGTTTTTTCTTTCTATTTGATTATATCAAGAAGTTTTTTTTAGCCAAAACTCCTCCTCTATTTAAAATTTTGTCATAATTTAGGACTTAAATCTTATACCCCTGATAATTATTTTGATCTCTCTTTCAATTAATTTAAGAGGTAGATAAATTTAGGATTTTTTAATTCCTTATAAGTATATCTACAACTTTTACCCTAGAATAACAAAAGCTTAAGTATGTGGGGTATTTGATGAGGTATAAATATTCATATTTTTACGTACTTTCTTTATATTATTTTGGTTTATTATCGTTGTTTTTATTAATTTTTGTTTAGTAAAATGTTTTTTTTATATATACTTTTCCAACTTAGCTTTATTTTGTTCTCCAGAAATTTTGCAAAAAAATGTCGAAAATTCAAAGTACATGCCCGTGACCTGTCTGTCACGCCCGTGACCGGGCCGTTTAACTTTGATTCCTGTGGAAAACTGCCACCAGCAATCGAAAAATTAGAACACGCCTGTGTCCAGATTTACATGCTTGTGTCCCGTCCGATACGCCCGTGTTTGGCCGACTTGACACTCAACTACTCCACTTTGACGATCGACGTTCAACGCTTTGCCGAACATGCCCGTGTCGTGTTCAACACACCAGTGTCAATCCTGACTCAATATTTGACTCCTCCAGCTCGACTCTCAACATTCGACATTCGATGCTTTGTCCAGTCACACCCGTGTCGATTTGGTCAGGCCCATGACCGCCTCAACTCTTCCAGAGAAGACGTCACCAACGGGGCAAGGACTCTAAGCCTTCACCAACCATACCTTACTGGCACTCCCATGTCATTTGGCGCACGCCCGTGACTGCCTTAATTTTCCAGACAAGACATCGCTAGCGAGGCAAGGATTCGACGCATCGCCAGTCACGCCCATGCTATACGCCCGTGATCGCAGGGACACGCCTATAAATACCCCTGAAGCCTCTCATTCAGGGATCCTGGTGGTGGAGACAAGTCTTGCCAGCTGCCCCTGCGGACTCCGTTTTCCAGTGCGTCATCAACTCTCCAGCAAGCTCAGCGGACTCAGTTTCCTGTCCGCGCAGTCCTCCACAGCTCTTCAGCAGCTTTCCAGCAGACTCTGCAGACTCAGTTTCTCAGTCCTCCAGCAGCTGGCAGATTCTTTTACTTAGTCTCTGGCAGCTTCTCTTCTCTGCTTTCTGGCAACTTCTTCTCTCTTAGCCGCCAGCTTCTCCTTGTACCCCTTTTATTGATTTGTTGTAAAGGTGTACTTGTAAGCTTGTAACCTCTAGCTTTTAATAAAAGGAAAGCCCGTCGCAGGAGTGGCATTTAGGCCGCGACGGGCGAAGTGTGTTGTTGCCGCTGCTAGCGGCCCCCTCTTCTCTCCTCTGCTCAGCAATCCTTGCTCCTCTGCTCAGCAAGCCTTGCTCCTCTGCTCAGCAAGCCTTGCCCTCAACTCAGCTAAGCTCTCCTCGGCTTCCAACCTGCAAGTGCAACCGTTGCGATTACTGTCTGCTCGACCGTTCCCGGTCTCCCTCCTCTTCCCTGCTTGATCAACCCTCTCTGTTGATCAAGGCTCGCCTTTTCTCTCAAGCCTCTCCCTTCCTCCGCAACCTTCTCCTTCCTCCTCACCTAGCCTGTGAGGCCCAATCACCCCCTCGGTGATAGCTGTCCCCCCGGTGTCGTTTTCGCGCATCAACATTTGGTGCGGTGAGCGTGGACCCGAACAGCTCACGCGCAAACCTTCAGATCAGAACAGGCAGTAAAAGCAACAGTTAATCATGTCAGACCATCAGTCAGCCGAGAACCATGCTCCAAGTCCTAGTGAAGATCCTCTCTAGGAAGCCTTTGAGCAGTCGCGTCGAGAGAATGCTCAACAGTTCCAAGCTATCAACAAAGTTCTTGCTACTATAACGCAGCGATTGGACGCTCATCAAGCAGCTGCTCCAGCTGCTCCAATCAACCCAACACCAACAGCAGAGCGTCAGCAAGCTTACTCTCAAGCTTGCCCGTCGTTCTATCCCCCGTACACTCCAACCTTTCCGCAAGGGCCTGCAGCTCCTTTGCGGAGTCAAGATGAAGAGTTTGCTGATCGCCATAACTTCTTCCGGGAAGCCGCCCGGGGAAGTCGAGCTAGAGTTCTCAACTTTCAGGGAAGTCATCCCTACCCTTCAGCTCCTGCCCCTGCTCCTCCTGCAGCAGCTTTTCTTGTTATCCTCATGCTCCTTTTGCAGCTGCAGCTTATGCTCCTTTCTTTCCCTATGCTGTAGGAGAGCAAGAAGAACCTTCACCATTCGCGGAGAGTGTCCGCCATGAGCCAACTCCAGCAAACTTCAGAGAGCCTCGACTACCAACCTACACTGGAGATACAGATCCAGTAAAGCACCTCCAAGCTTTTGAGTCAGCCGTTGCTCTCAAGACTCTTTCAGATGCAACCAAATGCAAGCTTCTCGTTATCTCTTTTGATGGGCAAGTGAGGGACTGGTTCTATGGCCTCCGTCCTCACTCCATCGCTTCCTTCCTTGATCTTCGAAGAGAGTTTCTTCTCAGATTCTCTACGTCAACTAAGAGAAAGGGCGGTCCTGAAGCCCTCTTTGAGATCAAGCAGCGCGGGAATGAGACTTGGTCTCAGTTTTTAGATCGATTCCAAAGAGAGATTTTGGACATCGAGGTTACTGACCAAGAGATGTACCGAGTGGCTCTTATCCACGGTCTTCGTGAGGGGCCTCTCAATTTTGAAGCTAACGTCCGTGCTCCAAGGACTTATCAAGAGTTGATTGCTCTGGCCAACTCATACATCCGAGGCGAAAAGAGCAATCCAGGCTTCGTCTCCATTCTTCTATCCGAGGAGGATCCCTCCCGCAAGCATCCTCCAAGGTCTCCTCGCAATCACGCCCCAACTTACTCAAGGAAGGAGAGAAGGCTTCATCGCCAGCGATACTCCTTCCCAAGCCGAGACAATGCTCAAGACTCATTGCTGCCGCTAGCTCATTCTCAAACAGCAACTGTTCAACAAGAGCAAGACAATGACTTGCATGAGTCTGATCTCGACGACGTCGTGCAAGAAGTAGTCCAGATCATGAAATACAGGCCAACTACAAGAAGCCCTATCGGCCGACCGATCAGAGGTCTAGAAACTCAGAGCCTTACTGCGAATTTCACAAAGAGTCAGGCCATCGAACAGAAGACTGCCGAGCATTCCACCAGCTTGTGCAAAGGATGCTCCGGCAAGGCAAGATGCATGACTTGCTTCCTAAAGAAGATCGCCCTGATCCAGCAACTTCAAAGGGCAAAGAACTTTCAGACGCTCCTCACTCCTCAAGAGGGGTGAGCCAAGTCGAAGAATTTCCTCTCCTCATTGTTAATAGAGAAGTCGAATGTTTCGATGCCAACGACGAGGGTGTGCTGGGAATGATCCAATGCTAGCGATGGACTTCACAGTCCTCCAAAGTGATGGACTTCACAGTCCTCCAGAGATCTTTGCAACCTTCAGGGGTTATCTCAACCCTTACTCTCTCTCCTTTTCAAACATTTTCATTACAACACTTCTCAGTGTTCTTTACTTGCTTTCCAGTAAAGCTTTTATTCAGGGATCCCGTACTGACACAGTTCCCTTCTTGTGTTGCTCCTTCCTCTCTTCTCCCTCTCTTAGGATCGTTACGCCAATGAGATTTCGCCGAGTCTGAAATGTTCCCTCCGTAGTTTGTTCTCGCACTACCGCTTCGACCACACATGGCGGGAGTATACCCATGTATGCAGTGGGAGCAGTTCAATCACGGGAATGGGCTTCAGACATAGGATCCTAGCCAACATCTGACACAGAGTGTGTGCTAGGGGAGCCCCATGTGTTAGCTCTGTTGTGCATCTTATAGGATACATTACGGTTAGGATGATCTTCGTTGGACAAGCAATGGCAATCAAGCGTAGCCTTGTCTCTTTGCTCATCCTTCAACTGTGGTGGCCGAAGCACTCTCCGGTATCCTCGATCCGTGCCTTCTCGGGTTCGCAACTCCACTGATCAATACACAGACAAGATAGGCCTCTTGGCGCAACCCGTCTCGTTGATCAGTGATGCTTGTACCCAAGGCGAGAGAGCGGTCCTTCTAGCGGTCCTTCTCAGGACCTTTCCCTTGCTTTTCTCTTTTGTGCCCTCCTTGAGGATGCGCGGCCAGCCCGCTTTGAGCAGGATCATGCTCGGAATGATTTTTCGGGCAAGTGATGCATAAGGCCCACGGGGAACACCTGTGGCAGCATTCAACCCTCCTTAGTCATTCCGAATATGGACCTCTTTTTTCCTTTTCCCCCCCTCCTTGAGGATGCGCGGCCAGCCCGCTTTGAGTAGGACTGTACTCGGGATGATTTTTCGGGCAAGTGATGCATAAGGCCCACGGGGAACACCTGTGGCAGCATTCAACCCTCTTTAGTCATTCCGGGTACAGACCTCCTTTTCTCTCTTCCCTCCTTTCACAGGTGAACAGGTTAATCCAACCTGCCAAAAGGATTTCCAGCCATGTCAACAGCTAGTGCTCGATTCATTAATCTGGACTTCGTGATAATGTTCATCGGGCATCTCTCTTGCTACTTGGTCATATCGACCCTATCTCATCAACCTTCATGGGTAATCTCAAAAAGATTTTCAACAATCACTTTGCTTATGCTCACCTCATATACTTTGCCTGCTCAAGCTCTATCATATGGAGATTCACAGAGCTACTCATTATTCTTGCCAAAGTCTAATGGCGTCAAACATTAATCGAGTCATATCAACATTTTTGGTATGGTTCTGGTGCGGTTATCCTCGCGTCTTATTTGCTTCTAATCTCTCTCCTCACAGAGGTTAGCAAACCCTTGCAAGCCTTCTCCACAGGTACTTGCAAGCTCCATTCATATGCAAATTGTCTGCTTCTAACTTTTCTCTTTGTAGAGAACAACAGACACCTGCAAACCTCATCCAGGTACTTGCAGTTTAAATCATTATTTTATCTCTGCTGCTTACTCTTCACTTTGCAGTGGTTAGCAGACATCTGCAAGTCATTCAGGTACTTGCAGCTTATCTCTATATACAATATCTACCTCTAACTCTCTTCTTGCAGAAGTCACCAACACTTGCAAGCTCCATTCAGGTACTTGCAAGTTACTTTCATGTACTATGCATACTCTTAACTCTTCTCTCGCAGAGACCACCAAAGATTTGCAAGTTCCTTCCAGGTACTTGTAACTCATTTCTTCTGTCCTTGTATACTCTTTTCCCTTCTCTTTTTGCAGAAAATGACAGGTGCTTGCAAGCCTCTATCAGGTACTTGCAAGTTATTATGCCTTTCTGTTTTCCCTCACTATTGTTTTGCAGAACTTTACAGGAGAAGCGCCTTCTTCGTTTTGCAAAATCAAACTCAGGTACACACTCGATGTACCACCTATACATGCTTACCCTAACTTTCCTTTTGCAGGAAAATAGACAGGAAGCACCAAGCTTGTAAGGAGAGTCTTCAGGTTCTGTCTCTCCTTGCTCCTCTTCTTCCGTTGGGGTGGATCACGATTTTCGTGGGTCTCCAACTTTTTCGAAGTTCTTTTCGGAACTTGAAAAAGTGCGGGGATTATGTTAACCCAGAAATCGGCGATCCTTCCCAAGGTGGCAGCTGGCTAGTTGCGACCCTTAGGTTCTCCCTTTCGATCGCGACAAGTCCCCGCGTATGCGGACAGTTTTCCCTGTCCGCCTAGGTTTCCTAGCAACCGCGTGCCCTGCGGACGGCGGGCTGTTCCCATGGCTCACCCTCGCGGATCATGCGGTTAGGTCCGCTAATCGTGCAGTGCTTTTCCTTGTAGGAGTTCGCCAGCAGCACCACCGGGAGCGACCTCCTAATCAGCCTAAGGAGCGGCAGTCTCCTGCTGCCATCCGTCGGGGTCGCCCACCAGGGGCGACCTCCCTGCTGCCCGAGAGGCGACATCCTCCTGCCGCCGTCCGTCGAGGCCGCCCACCCGGGGCGGTCTCTGCCCACCAGCCGGGCGGACTCCCCCTGGAGTCCGCCCAGGCCGCCCGCAAGGGGGCGGCCAGGCCCGCCGGGCGGACTCCCCCTAGAGTCCGCCCAAGCTGCCCGCTAGGGGGCGGCCCTGGCGACCAGCCGGGCAGACTCTCCCTGGAGTCTGCCCAGGCCGCCCGCAAGGGGGCGGCCAGGCCCGCCGGGCGGACTCCCCCTGGAGTTCGCCCAGGCCGCCCGCTAGGGGGCGGCCCCGGCGACCAGCCGGGCGGACTCCCCCTGGAGTCCGCCCAGGCCGCCCTGCAAGGGGGCGGCCAGGCCCGCCGGGCGGACTCCCCCTGGAGTCCGCCCAGGCCGCCCGCAAGGGGGCGGCCAGGCTCGCCGGGCGGACTCCCCTGGAGTCCGCCCAGGCCGCCCGCTAGGGGGCGGCCCCGGTGACCAGCCGGGCGGACTCCCCTGGAGTCCTGCCCAGGCCGCCCGCAAGGGGGCGGCCAGGCCCGCCGGGCGGACTCCCCCTAGAGTCCGCCCAGGCCGCCCGCTAGGGGGCGGCCCCGGCGTCCCGCCGGGCGGACTCCCCCTGGAGTCCTCCCAGGTCGCCCGCTAGGGGGCGACCTCCAGCTCTCTGCAGGAGGATCCGCTTGCTTCATCAGTCAAGGTGGCGGACACAAAATCTCAGTCCGCGGAGTCCGCGCAGGTCGTCATGCTGATGTCACTGGGCCCCGCTTCTTCAAGAACTTCCCTGGGCCTATAAATACACCCTAAAGCCTCTCATTCAGGGATCCTGGTGGTGGAGACAAGTCTTGCCAGCTGCCCCTGTGGACTCCGTTTTCCAGTCCGTCATCACCTCTCCAGCAAGCTCAGCGGACTCAGTTTCCTGTCCGCTCAGTCCTCCACAGCTCTTCAGCAGCTTTCCAGCAGACTCTGCAGACTCAGTTTCTCAGTCCTCCAGCAGCTGGCAGATTCTTTTACTTAGTCTCTGGCAGCTTCTCTTCTCTGCTTTCTGGCAACTTCTTCTCTCTTAGCTGCAAGCTTCTCCTTGTACCCCTTTTATTGATTTGTTGTAAAGGTGTACTTGTAAGCTTGTAACCTCTAGCTTTTAATAAAAGGAAAGCCCGTCGCAGGAGTGGCATTTAGGCGGCGACGGGCGAAGTGTGTTGTTGCCGCTGCTAGCGGCCCCCTCTTCTCTCCTCTGCTCAGCAAGCCTTGCTCCTCTGCTCAGCAAGCCTTGCTCCTCTGCTCAGCAAGCCTTGCCCTCAGCTCAGCTCAGCTCTCCTCGGCTTCCAACCTGCAAGTGCAACCGTTGCGATTACTGTCTGCTCGACCGTTCCCGGTCTCCCTCCTCTTCCCCTCTTGTTCAACCCTCTCTGTTGATCAAGGCTCGCCTCTTCTCTCAAGCCTCTCCCTTCCTCCGCAACCTTCTCCTTCATCCTCACCTAGCCTGTGAGGCCCAATCCACCCCTCGGTGATAGCTGTCCCCCCAGTGCCGTTTTCGCGCATCAACAATGCCCGTGACCTCCATGTGGAAAGCCCCGAAGTCAACCACCAATAAATTTTCGGCATCACCTCAGCGCTAGTACCGACAGTCCCCCCTACATGCCTGTGACATGGGCGTATAATCCTAATTTTTTTGTCTATAAATAGAACTCAGTTGTAAGGTACAAAGTTCTCTTTTTTGAACTATTTTGCATATGGTAGGGGCTGCTTAAGTGTTTTTCCATACAATGTAAGGAATTTTCTCCCCCTCTCTTTAGTTTTTGCTTTAACTTTTTGTAACTCTCTTTTAACTTAATAAAATTTGTAGATTTTCTCTCCTTATACGGTATTGGAATGCATCTGAGTTCCCTTCCTTAAGTGATCATTTTGTCTTTTGATTTTCTTTTTAATATGGGTGTGTGTGTATGAGAATAATTTGCTAAATTTATGTTTTTCTTCTTCAATTTAATTAGCCTTTTAGCTTATTTGCTTTGTAAATCACTTTGTATTCATCCTTATAGGTTTATAAAAGAGTTTTTAAAAGTGTTTTTATTTTTCTCTAACTTAGTTTTATTCTTTATTTCATAAACTTTTTGTTCCGTTAACCTTAATTTCCACTTTTTATGCACTTTTATAAAGTCATAAGAAGGAAAAAGTCGTTATTTTTATTTTTCAATCACTTTGATTTTGATTTTATTTGAAAATCTTTCTCCTTATCTAATTTTTATTTTCTCTTTTTATGCATTTTCAACAAATTCTAATGGTAAAAATATAATCGTTTTAATTTCTAGATAACTTCGTTTCTCTATTTTTGTTGTGTGCGTGAGTGTATGAGTTAGGTTTTATTGCTTTTATTTTTTATATAGAGTGTGTGTGTGTGTATGAGATAGAATTTTCAACATTCATTTTCCGCCTACTCGTTTGAGTTGGACTTGCAATTTCCAGCCTACTTGTTTGAGTAGGACTCACAATTTTCAGCTTTCATTTCCCACCTACTCGTTTGAGTACGACTCGCAATTTACCGCTTTCATTCCCCGCCTACTCATTTGAGTAGGAGTTGTCATTTTAATGGTTTCATTTCCTGCCTACTCGTTTGAGTAGAACTTGCAAATTTATAGCTTTCTTTACTGCCTTCTTTATCGCTTTCATTTCCCACCTACTCATTTGAGTAGGACTCACATTTTCAATTATGCATTTTCTTTTCAGAAGCCGTACCCATTCCGATAAGTGGGTAATCGTTCTTAGCCCTCAGTATCGAAGAGCATTAAGACAGATAAAATTGCTTTAAATAATTAAAGGTCCTTGTTTTCTCTTTAATTAAAAGAACTTAAGGTTTGCCCCGGGGATACGAAGCGTAGAACCACAAATCGATGTGTGGTCTCTACTTTCGTTGTCCATAGGCTAGATACCTGAGAGGCCGTGCATATGGACCGATCACCTTTGGGTAAAGGGAGTTCTGCACTAACCCTCGAGAGAGGAGGCACGAAATTATATCGGATTGGGTTCCCCACCCAATAGCAGGGTTCTTAGCGTAATGCAAGCATTAAGATGAATCCTTTGTCGAATGAGAGCTCGGTCGAATAGTCTAAATGTTCAGGTGAGCAATAGTCCTAGAGATAGGTGAGCTCATTTTTATGGAACCTCCACGGTCAAGTCGCCGCCTTAATTAATTTGAAATTTAGGATATCTAGTTATTAAAAGTTATTTTAGTTCAAATTCGATTCGGTACCAATGCACTATTTCTTCATTGGCTTTTTCAAGTCTATTTTCTATTTTTATATAACAACGCTATTTAGTTACTAACCCGACAAGTTATCTTCTGTAAAATAATAGTCCCTCCAGGGAGGAGTAGAAATAATCAACCCGTCCCTGAGAACAATACGACCTCGATATTCCTCACAGGAATATCCTGTACTACACATGATAGGTGCACTTGCCTCCTTTCGTTAAAACTCGGTTTCAACTTTTTTATATATCTCAAATAAATCTCCATGCCCCGACCATCCTAAACAAATCAATAAAACCTTTCTTTCCCCAACTAAACAATCCGGGGCGCCGCGAGTTTTAACATTCCACATGCTCTCTAATAAAATGATACCTAATCTCTATATGCTTAGTCCTGCTATGAGAGATAGGATTCATAACAATAGATATTGCACTAGTAGAATCACAATACATTGGAGTTTTACTTAGCTTGAAATTATAGTCCTGGAGCTGATGTTGGATCCATAATAGTTGAGCACAACAACTTCCAGCAAAAATGTATTCTGATTCTGCTGTGGATATTGCAATATAGGTTTGCTTCTTGCTACTTCAAGATACAAACCTCCTTCCTAGAAATTGACATGATCCAAAGGTTCTTTTCCTGTCTTCTCTATAGTCTGCAAAGTCTTTATCTGAATACCCAGTTAGTTCAAAATCACTATTCCTAGTGTACCATAGGCCAAGATCAGCTTTGCCCTTGAGATATATCAAGATTCTCTTAGCTGCAGAATAGTGAGACCCTTTAGGGAAAGCCTGATATCTAGCACAAACACATGTAGCATACATGATATCTAGCCTACTAGTAGTAAGATAAAGGTGGGACCAATTAGGCCTTTGTACAAGGTTTCATTAATAGTTTTGCCAGTCTCATCCTTATCTAAGAACACATTTGACCCCATATGAGTTTTCATTATAGAGGCACTCTCCATTTCAAGTTTTTTTATTAACTCCTTGGTGAACTTAGACCGAGAGATGGATAATCCATTCTCAGACTGTCTTACTTGAAGACCCAAGAAGTACTTCAGTTCACCAATACTAATCATCTCAAATTTCCCCTGCATAAGTTTGGCAAACTTTCTACAGAGGTCATCATCTGTAGACCCAAAAATTATGTCATCTACATAAATTTGGACTATGATGATCTTACCCTTGACCTACCTTAGGAATAATAACTTGTCTATCTTTCTCCTTAAGAATTTGTTCTCAATAAGAAATCTAGATAGAGTTTCATACCATTCCCTAGGGGCTTGCTTCAACCCATACAAAGCTTTTCTAAACTTAAAATACAAAATCAGGAGAGTTAAGATTAACAAAACCCGAGGGTTGCTCAACATAGACCTTTTCTTTCAGGTCATCATTTAGTAAGGATGACTTCACATCCATTTGGTAGACCTTGAATCCTTTATATACAACATATGTAAGGAATAACCTTATAACTTCCAATCATGCCACTGGTGCAAAGGTTTGATCAAAGTCAGTACCTTCTTCTTGTCTATATCCCTTGGCAACTAGTCTAGCCTTGTTTTCGATTATAACACCATTTTCATCAAGATTATTCATGTAGATCCACATGGTTCTAACAATGTTATGTCCTTGAAGTCGGGGAACCGGCTTCCAGACATTGAATCTCTTGAACTGGTTCAGTTCTTCTTGCATTGCCACAATCAAAAATGGATATATGTTGGACTCTTCAAAAATTTTTGTTCAACCTGAGACAAAAAGCTGGACTACATGTTAATGTTGAAGCTTCTGCTTCTGGTTGTAACCCCTTGGTTGGCATCTCCAATGATTAGGTTTCTAGGATGATCCCTCAAATTCCTAACAGCTGGAGGCATTCTTTCCTCAACTCCCTGAACTTTAGTGGCTGGATCATGCTGGTCTTCCACCACATCTTGAGTACCTTGTTCTTCTTCAGGAATGCTCAAATCATCATCTGCTAGTGTAGTTGGAGAGGTGTCCTTGATGGCTAGTTTATCCATCTTCATCTCTATACCTGCAGATCTAGAGGAGCTTGGCAGCTCATTATTAATCATTGATGACTCATCCAAGACTACATTAACAGACTCTTCTACCACTTGATTTTTTAAGTTGTAGACCTTATATGATTTGCTGTGATTACTATACCCAACAAATATCCCTTCATAGGATTTGGCAGCAAACATAGTCAAGTATGACTTCCCATTATTCAGCACAAACCATTTACTACCAAAGATCCTGAGATAAGCTAGATTAGGTTTTCTGCTTTTCATGATCTCATAGGGAGTCTTCTTGTGGTACTTGTTGATAGAGGCCCTATTCAAGACATGACAAGTAGTGTTCACTACCTCAACAAAGAAGTATTCTGGGAGAGAAGTGTTACTGAGCAATATTTTGCCAGCCTCTATGAGTGTCCTATTTTTCCTCTCAGTTATTCCATTTTACTGGGGTGTCCTTGGTGAGGAAAACTCCTGACAAATCCCTAGTTCTTCATAGAACTTTGTCATGCCTTTAGATTGAAATTTAGTGCCATGGCCACTTATGATTTTGACCACAGAACTATCTTTTTCATTCTAAACTTGCCTGATAAAGGTCATAGAGATATCTAGAGATTCAAACTTTTTTATTTAGAAAAAAACCCAAGCATATCTGGAATAGTCATCAACTATCACAAGCATGTAGACTTTCCTACATAGACTATAAATTGATATAGGACCAAACAAGTCCATATGCAGGATGTACAAACACCTCATAGAATCCTTGACCCCAGTGCTTTTAAAGGATGTTTTGGACTGCTTGCCTTTTTGACATGCAGAGCAATTGCCCTCCTTGGTGCATCTCATATTGGGTCCATTTCTGACTAGCTCTTCACTGAAGATCTTGCTAATGGTCTTGAAGTTCAAGTGGGCAAGCCTCTTGTGCCATTGCATATAGTAGGAGACTTTCTCATTAGTAACTAGACACACTAGTGTGTCAGAATTTAAACATAAAAGTTTAAACAATAAATATTCCCACTCCTAGTGCCTGTCAAAATGACCTCTTGGTCATTTGACCTTTTAATTATAAACTCATCCTTATAGAAGACAATGACATAGCCATGAATACATAGTTGGCTTATGCTTATCAGGTTGTGTTGTAACCCTTCTACATAAGCCACTTTTGTGATTGTGACTATGCCATTGATGATCATAACATATCCCTTGATAACTCCTTTTTTTGAGCCTCCAAAGACCACCTTTGGTCCATTCTTTACTGGAAAATAATGCTTTAGATGACACTTTGTTCCTATTATGTGTCTGTAACATCCACAGTCCAAGTACCATATTGGTACATGGGTACTAGGACTAACCTGTAACCATAATTTAGTTTACCTTAGGACCCCAAAAGGGTTTGGTTCCGTAGCTCTTGTTACTCTGAAAATGAACATGTCTGTCTGCAGTATTTCTAATAGGAAGACTTGCCAGTACACTAGGCACACTGGGGTTGTGCTAACAATCTATGACAACATGATCCACTTTTCCACAACACCAACACTCATGAATATTGTATCTCCTTTTCTGAACAGCTCTTGTAGAAGACAAGCTGAAAGCAGCTGATTGTTTAGAAGGGAGAGCAGTAACCCTCTTCATATTTCTTTTAGCAAGGATCTGACAAAAAGTGAGTCTGCCAGTTGATGTACTTGGCTTACTGTGGATACCACTAACATCAGTCTTCTTTACAGAAGACAAGCAGTTGATTGCATCAGAGACAGCCAAGTCATGCTTATTGATTGACTTACTTTTGGTCTGAGTCTTTGCTGGAGGAGCTTGACTATTGGCCACTGCCTTATTCTTGAGTGTGGGGGCTGGTGCACCAAAAATAAATGGTCCATATAGGGCTATCTAGATTTCCTCATGTGGGGCCTTAAAAGCACTCAAGCCCATGCCCTCCTTCCACCACAGTTGTGAGTATTTGTTTTCATGCTGGTGGATCTTCCATTCAACATGTGACCATACATACTCTCTTGGTCATACTTGTTAGATGGCAGCACAACCTTCTCAAAAGAGATAGCAGGCTGAATAGGAGCCTTTCCCTTCCTCATAGTCTTCTTTTGGTATTTCTGTCATACCCCAATGCCTTCTTATCAATTTGGGTGGTGAAGGTATCAATGTGTGGCAATACAAATTTAGGTTTGGAGTACTGAGCCAATAGCATCCTCTCTTTAAGGAGCTTATCTTCTAACTCTTTAACTAAAGTGCTATTACTTTTTATGGTTGAGCCTTGGATATTGTTGATTGTTTAAGTTGAGCTATCTCTCTTCTCATCTGACTCAACAGTGAGTCTGACTCAGAGTACAGAGAGAGATCTTTTCATAAAAAGACATTCTCCTTGGCTTATCTTTTGACAAGCAACTTGCTCTTCTCCAGATCTTCCAAGATTAACCCATAATTGTCAATCAATGATTGACATCTTCCTCAGATTCTGAGCCATCATCATCATAGGATGAAGGGGCATCAGAATTGGGACTAGTTTCATAATCAGATTCAGAGGAGGAAAGATAATGAATTGGTACCTCTTGATGATCATACTGATCCTGGCTGGATTCACCATCTGTTTTGGCCATAAGTCCATAACATCCACTAATATCTTCATCCACCTCATTGTCACTATCTAAGTGTGATAGAGGGGCCCTGATTCCTATCCTTGCCGCTGGATAGTTCTCATCTTCGTTAGTAGCAAATAACTCAATATAGGCTTCATCTTCTTCTTCATACTATGAAGATGTTGAGTCAGTTTGACTATACCACTTCTCTTTCTTGGCAATGGAGGTCTTTTCCTTCTTTCCCCTTTGGTGGTGATGTTTTTTCTCACCTGTCTCTTTTCTCTTGACTGGGCAGTCAATAATGATATGCCCAAGCTTGCTGCCACAATAACACACAACTTTAGAAGAAATGTTTTTGCTGAGTTGGAGTCATAGTTGTCTCCTTTGGAGAACTTCTTCTCAAATTTATGTTGATACTTCTTCTGATATGAAGAGGATGAAGGCTTATTTCTCCATTGCTTCCTCTTCATCATTTTCTAGAATTGCCTTGAGAAGGCAGCAAACTCCCCATCTGACATGTTGTTGTCTGATGACCTGGACTCAGATCTTTCTAAGTCAGTATGCCTTCTTGGGGAGAGACAATCCTCTCCTTGCTCTTCTTAGAGCTCTCAGCCTTGAAGGTCACTGTCTTCTCCTTGGCATGAGATATGATGGTGGTATCCTCCTCCTTCCTGGCAGATATATATATCTCATAGAAGAACAACTTTCCAAATAATGTGTTAGGAGGAGTTTTAGCTAGCTTGGCCAGCTCTCTGATGGCACAGATCTTTGTGTCGCAGAGTCTGGTTAAAGATCTTAGAAACTTATCATTCAGCTCATAATTGGTGAAGATCCTCCCATAGATCCTCAGCTCATTGACTACACTAAAGAACTTTTCATAGCACTCAACTATGATGTCATTTTTGCCCTTCCTGAAGGCCTCATATTCCTGATTTAGTAGGGATTTCCTGTCATTCCTAACTTCTTCAGTTCCCTCATGTAAGCAATCAAGGTGTCACACATTTCCTCGGTAGTTCTGTAGTGGATAAGGTTCTGAAATGTTGAGTCATCAATGACACTCACAATAATGTTTCGTGCCCTCTTGTCCATAATAGCAAGGATGACCTCATCTCAGTGTATTTCTTTGTGGTTTGGACATTTACACCAAGAGTAGAAACCTTCATGGGGATGAAGGGTCCTTCCTGAACTATGATGAAGATTCTGGGGTCAGATGCTTCCATAAACAACCTGACTCTTTCTTTCAAAATCCCAAAACTCTCATTCTATAGATTGGAAGCTTCATTGAGCCCAACTCTTTATGGTTCTCTCCTAAACACATAAAGATTATTTGTAGCTACCCTTTGGAGATTTATTCAGACTATTAAGTCCTTTTTGAACAATCTCACTCTGATACCATTTGAAAGTCTTTGTTTTCAGGGGTAGCCAAACACCTGGAGGGGGGGTGAATAGGTTTTTAGGTCTTATGTAACTATCTTCTTACTTTATATATTGGGCTTTGACAATAACACACAATTATTTGTATTGGTTCCCCAAGGTATGGGTACATCTACTGTCCCTCTCACCTTTCTAACAGTGTGTTAGACAAAGCCAACTTCTCCAACCTCGACTCCAAGAGCTTACAACACAGACCCCTCAGGATCTTTCAGACTCCTCCAAGCGCTACCTTAGGCCCAATGCCCCACCACTTAGAGCATATGATGCTCCTATAACTCAGTGATCCACAGATCACCTATCTCAGACTTTAAACAAAGTCCTATCACTCAAGCTAGGAGGATCGTATGCTCAGATCTGTTAAGATCCTACAAAAAGAGTATGTTGTTGATGATGAAATAACTCCAGAGAAAATATTCTCTGAGTCTTCTCTCTAGACTTAGATTGTTAAGCCCAATCTTCTTCTCAAGTCCAAGGTAGCAGATCTTCAGGATGTTTTAGCTTGAGATGGGAAGAACTTAGAAACAAAAGTTCTTTAACTTGCTTAAGAAGATCAATGAGATTTTGTTCTTTGTGTGTCTTCAATCATCAACCTTTGTCTGAAGTTATCATACTATCTTTAGATGAACTTCAGAATAATCTGTTAGAAAGTTTTTCTTCAAGCTCTATAACTCAGTCAATATAAATAGGATGAAGATCAAAACCTTTTTCCCAAAAGTTGAGTTCCTTTTCCTCGGAACTCTAAATAAGTATTATGCCATCCAACGGCTCTTTGAGCAATATAGAATAATGGGTTTGGTAGCTGCAATTGCTCTTTTTTGCATCACAGCTGTACTAAAGGCAAGCAACGCCTTTTGTTCTATAGCAAGACGATCCTGCATTATTTGAAATTCTATTGACATCTGCATGAATCAGCTCCCGTGGACTTAGCCAAAATTATAGTAATTCTGCTTGGGCATTGAATGAAGCCTTGTAACTCAACACACTGGTACTTAGCTGAATTCTGACTGGTGGCATTGGGTGATCCTTTATCACTCAATGAATATAGACAATTATGATCTAACAGCTTAGGCATTGAGTGATCTTTCATTACTCGATGCATTTGGAATTAGTTGATTTACTTTGCTAGAAGGAGTTGAGTGAGGCTTATTCACTCAACGCTTTTTGACTTTGCCAGTTTTCTTGATGCGGCGTTGAGTGGTCTGTCTTCACTCAACACTTCTGTACTTAGTAGGATTATCTGTCAAGGAGGCGTTGAGTGAACTACCTTCACTCAACACTTTTGGACTTAGACAGATTACTTTTATAGCAACCCTACGGCTTTGACTGCATGTTGTCCTGTCGACGCTTTTGCTTCTTGGCGTTGAGTGAACTGCCTTCACTCAACACTTCTGGACTTAACCAGATTTCTGCTTTGACAATACTTAGTCTTTGACTACCTGAGTATTAATCGACGCTTTTATCCTCTTGGCATTGAGTGAACTGCCTTCACTCAATGCTTCTGGACTTAACTAAATTTGTGCTTTGCCAACATCCTGTCATGAGTCCATCTGATTTTCTGACATTGACAACCTCTAAAATCAGTTCAACAGAGAACAACCTGCAAGCATAGAACAAATGACATGCATAAAATACATTCTTATGTACACCATTGACTTGTGGGCCTTCTTCAAATTTGGGATATTGTGATAAATGGACCCAATAGTAGTCAATCTACGCTATATACGGGTTGTGTTGGGAACCAAGCTAATAAAAGAGCCAAAAGCTCCACAAAAGCCAAATTACCTTACATCGCGAAAGACAACGGAAGGATCGATGTTGTAGAACTGTGTCAATAGCAAGGCAACAGAAGAAAAAAAGAGAGCAAGAGCTGGCACTAGTACTCAAAAGAGGTGGTGGACATCACGTCGACAACCATCGACCTGGGGTGGACTGCCAGCCTTAGAGCTTCACCCCGCTTAATCCCACTTTGGGAGAAGTTTTTCTCATCATCCACAGTCAACCGCTCATAAAAGAACTATGCGGCTCACCCCAAATCGTGGGTATCAATTAAAGTACTGCAATTACCATCTGGGTCACAAACATGACACGAAAAAATGCATGCTATTAAAGTAAGAAATTAAACGGTTCGTTGTCCTGGGATTCGCCAGCAAGTTTTGGAAAATATAGACATATAGATATAAGGCCCTGAATATTCCCGCATAGAAGAAGGAAAGAGACGAAGACCCACACAATGTCATAAAAAACCAGGACTCTTTGGAGAACACTTCCTACACCATTGCCCACTAAGCATCAATGTAGCTATCAGAGAACCTCCCACTAAGATAAATCAGATCCTAGTTAATGAAAAATTAACGATCAATATGCTATTCATGTCAACATTACTACAACTCATACAGGAAAATGAAAGAATTGAACTAAATACGGCCAACGCGCATGCCCTAGGCGGTCCCCCAGTTCCAATATTGGGAACTGTCATCCTTCCAACCACTCTAGGGGAGACTCCCATGCAAGTGACCTATAATGTACAGTTCATCATTATACAAGATTTCTCCAACTACATTGCCATGCACCAATGGTCATTTCTAAATGCTTTCCTGACCAGTGCCCGCCACTACAATTCCTTCCGGAGACGACGCTGAACCCAAAAATTGGGCAGGAGAGCCCTAACATTATTTATATTCTGCTTTTTATTTTGTGTGTATCTGAAAGCTAAAGCCAGGCAATATGACGTACGTCTATACTTGCGCTCATATATCTATTTGTTTAATTAATTTTGCTTAAACTTCTTTTAACAATAAACCATTGTAGGAATACTCACAATAGTGATTTCTCACTACTCAGCATGAAGCTTTTGCCCGTTACCCTTGTTGTAGGTCATGACACCGCTAGTGCCTGCCTCCCTCATGGTCACCCATGGTTTGAAGCATCATCCCTTCACCGAAACTCTGGGGCCAGTCCCAAGTAATCTCTCACTTCCCAGCACAAAGCGTCGGACCTTCACACTTAGTAGGTCACAACACGCCCAAGGTCCAAAGTGTTTTCCCTTCACCAGAACTCCGGTGCCAGTGAAAGATGAGGGCTGCTACTCACCTAGAGGAGGGTGAATATGTGATTTACTGATTTTCTTGATTCTTTAAGTTATTTTACTTAGAGCATAATGAGAGAACATATCATAAAGAAATCACACACACACACACACACACTACATCACATAAGGATTTATAGTGGTTCCCCAAGAATGAGTACATCCACATTCCTCCTATGTATGCGTGGGCAATCACAAACTGATTCAATAACTCTCTAAACACCTTGTTCATCAGATTCATAAATGCACATGAGGCATTGGTCAGCCCAAACGGCATGACTACAAACTCAAAGTGTCCGTATGTGGTACTAAACGATGTCTTTTGAATATCTTCATCTTGAATCCTCAACTGATGGTATCCCGACCTCAGATCCAACATAGAATATGTGCAATACCCCTCGAGTTGATCCAATAAATCATCTATCCTTGGAAGAGGATACTTGTTTTTAATGGTAAGTTTATTCAATTCTCGATAGTCAATATATACCTCAAACTGCCATCCTTTTTCTTCACAAAATGACCGGAGCTCTCCACGGCGACGTACTGGGTTTGATGAATCTCAAATCAAGCAAATCCTGTAACTGGATCTTTAACTCAGCCAACTCTCTGGGAGTCATGCGATAAGGGGTCTTGGCCACTAGTTTAGATCCAGGAATAAGGTCAATCTGAAAATCAATCTCTCTGGAGGGAGGAGCACCAGATAGCTCTCTGGGACTCACAGACCATTGGTACCTCCTGCCAAATGATTTTATCTTCTGCATGCAATAGTACCAAGAAGGCGGGACTTCCTTTACTGACATGCCTCATAGCTTTTACTAACGAGATGATCAACTTGGAAACTCCTTTCAAACCTCGAAAGGTAATGAGAGACTGGTCAGGACCTTCTAGATGAATCTTCTTTCTTCTGCAATCTATCTTGGCATTCACGTCAGTCAGCCAATCCATGCCCAAAATCAGATCAAACTCTGCAATAAGCAAAAGGGACGCACGCCTCTACCACGTTTTCTGCTTCTCCAAATAATACTGGCGCCTTACACCTAAAGTTGATCGCATTACTGAAATGTTAGGTATCATGACATCTAATGGAGTCAGGTCGGTGATGACTTCTAGACCAAGCTTACGTTCAAAAGATTTTGCTATGAACGAGTGTGATGTACCCGTACCAAAAAGAACCTTAAACGGTAAGCCATTAATTATGAGGATACTTAAATGCAAACTTGTATTATTTTAATTAAGCGTTGCTGGGAGAAAGAGAAAATAAAATTCATTACTCCTATAGATATTCATTGAGTTATATGAAGTTGTTCAAAAAAATTTTATATGTTATGAAAAATAAGATTTCGTTTTGCTAAACATACATATTCAAATCAAAAATTTCATTAGAGATTTGAGAGAAAAAAATATACCTCACCTCTAAAACCAAAGCCCTCTTCATAAACCGCAAAAACCCCCTTTGCCATTTTCAATGATTATAGAATTAATTTAAATTTTTTTTGAGAGCATAATTTTTAAATTGAATTATTTCCTTTAATTCTTATAAGCTAAAGTTTCTATAATTTCAGTCTATTTTTATTAACCTAACAAATACAATTTTTCTTTCTATTTGATTATATCAAGAAGTTTTTTTTAGCCAAAACTCCTCCTCTATTTAAAATTTTGTCATAATTTAGGACTTAAATCTTATACCCCTGATAATTATTTTGATCTCTCTTTCAATTAATTTAAGAGGTAGATAAATTTAGGATTTTTTAATTCCTTATAAGTATATCTACAACTTTTACTCTAGAATAACAAAAGCTTAAGTATGTGGGGTATTTGATAAGGTATAAATATTCATATTTTTACGTACTTTCTTTATATTATTTTGGTTTATTATCGTTGTTTTTATTAATTTTTGTTTAGTAAAATGTTTTTTTGTATATACTTTTCCAACTTAGCTTTATTTTGTTCTCCAGAAATTTTGCAAAAAAATGTCGAAAATTCAAAGTACATGCCCGTGACCTGTCTGTCACGCCCGTGACCGGGCCATTTAACTTTGATTCCTGTGGAAAACTGCCACCAGCAATCGAAAAATTAGAACACGCCTGTGTCCAGATTTACATGCCTGTGTCCCGTCCGATACGCCCGTGTTTGGCCGACTTGACACTCAACTACTCCACTTTGACGATCGACGTTCAACGCTTTGCCGAACATGCCCGTGTCGTGTTCAACACACCAGTGTCAATCCTGACTCAACGTTTGACTCCTCCAGCTCGACTCTCAACATTCGACATTCGATGCTTTGTCCAGTCACACCCGTGTCGATTTGGTCAGGCCCATGACCGCCTCAACTCTTCCAGAGAAGACGTCACCAACGGGGCAAGGACTCTAAGCCTTCACCAACCATACCTTACTGACACTCCCATGTCATTTGGCGCACGCCCGTGACTGCCTCAATTTTCCAGACAAGACGTCGCTAGCGAGGCAAGGATTCGACGCATCGCCAGTCACGCCCATGCTATACTCCTGTGATCGCAGGGACACGCCCGTGACCTCGACGTGGAAAGCCCCGAAGTCAACCACCAATAAATTTTCGGCATCACCTCAGCGCCAGTACCGACAGTCCCCCCTACATGCCCGTGACATGGGCGTATAATCCTAATTTTTTTGTCTATAAATAGAACTCAGCTGTAAGGTACAAAGTTCCCTTTTTTGAACTATTTTGCATATGGTAGGGGCTGCTTAAGTGTTTTTCCATACAATGTAAGGAATTTTCTCCCCCTCTCTTTAGTTTTTGCTTTAACTTTTTGTAAATCTCTTTTAACTTAATAAAATTTGTAGATTTTCTCTCCTTATACGGTATTGGAATGCATCTGAGTTCCCTTCCTTAAGTGATCATTTTGTCTTTTGATTTTCTTTTTAATATGGGTGTGTGTGTATGAGAATAATTTGCTAAATTTATGTTTTTCTTCTTCAATTTAATTAGCCTTTTTAGCTTATTTGCTTTTTAAATCACTTTGTATTCATCCTTATAGGTTTATAAAAGAGTTTTTAAAAGTGTTTTTATTTTTCTCTAACTTAGTTTTATTCTTTATTTCATAAACTTTTTGTTCCGTTAACCTTAATTTCCACTTTTTATGCACTTTTATAAAGACATAAGAAGGAAAAAGTCGTTATTTTTATTTTTCAATCACTTTGATTTGTATTTTATTTGAAAATCTTTCTCCTTATCTATTTTTATTTTCTCTTTTTATGCATTTTCAACAAATTCTAATGGTAAAAATATAATCGTTTTAATTTCTAGATAACTTCGTTTCTCTATTTTTTGTTGTGTGCGTGAGTGTATGAGTTAGGTTTTATTGCTTTCATTTTTTATATAGAGTGTGTGTGTGTGTATGAGATAGAATTTTCAACATTCATTTCCCGCCTACTCGTTTGAGTTGGACTTGCAATTTCCAGCCTACTTGTTTGAGTAGGACTCACAATTTTCAGCTTTCATTTCCCACCTACTCGTTTGAGTACGACTCGCAATTTACCGCTTTCATTTCCCGCCTACTCATTTGAGTAGGAGTTGTCATTTTAATGGTTTCATTTCCTACCTACTGGTTTGAGTAGAACTTGCAAATTTATAGCTTTCTTTACTGCCTTCTTTATCGCTTTCATTTCCCACCTACTCATTTGAGTAGGACTGACATTTTCAATTATGTATTTTCTTTTCAGAAGCCGTACCCATTCCGATGAGTGGGTAATCATTCTTAGCCCTCAGTATCGAAGAGCATTAAGACAGATAAAATTGCTTTAAATAATTAAAGATCCTCGTTTTCTCTTTAATTAAAAGAACTTAAGGTTTTCCCTGGGGATACGAAGCGTAGAACCACAAATCGATGTGTGGTCTCTACTTTCGTTGTCCATAGGCTAGATACCTGAGAGGCCGTGCATATGGACCGATCACCTTTGGGTAAAGGGAGTTCTGCACTAACTCTCGAGAGAGGAGGTACGAAATTATATCGGATTGGGTTCCCCACCCAATAGCAGGGTTCTTAGCGTAATGCAAGCATTAAGATGAATCCTTTGTCGAATGAGAGCTCGGTCGAATAGTCTAAATGTTCAGGTGAGCAATAGTCCTAGAGATAGGTGAGCTCATTTTTATGGAACCTCCACGGTCAAGTCGCCGCCTTAATTAATTTGAAATTTAGGATATCTAGTTATTAAAAGTTATTTTAGTTCAAATTCGATTCGGTACCAATGCACTATTTCTTCATTGGCTTTTTCAAGTCTATTTTCTATTTTTATATAAAAACGCTATTTAGTTACTAACCCGACAAGTTATCTTCTGTAAAATAATAGTCCCTCCAGGGAGGAGTAGAAATAATCAACCCGTCCCCGAGAACAATACGACCTCGATATTCCTCACAGGAATATCCTGTACTACACATGATAGGTGCACTTGCCTCCTTTCGTTAAAACTCGATTTCAACTTTTTTATATATCTCAAATAAATCTCCATGCCCCGACCATCCTAAACAAATCAATAAAACCTTTCTTTCCCCAACTAAATAATTCCTGGGCGCCGCGAGTTTTAACATTCCACATGCTCTCTAATAAAATGATACCTAATCTCTATATGCTTAGTCCTGCTATGAGAGATAGGATTCATAACAATAGATATTGCACTAGTAGAATCACAATACATTGGAGTTTTACTTAGCTTGAAATTATAGTCCTGGAGCTGATGTTGGATCCATAATAGTTGAGCACAACAACTTCCAGCAAAAATGTATTCTGATTCTGCTGTGGATATTGCAATATAGGTTTTCTTCTTGCTACTTCAAGATACAAACCTCCTTCCTAGAAATTGACATGATCCAAAGGTTCTTTTCCTGTCTTCTCTATAGTCTGCAAAGTCTTTATCTGAATACCCAGTTAGTTCAAAATCACTATTCCTAGTGTACCATAGGCCAAGATCAGCTTTGCCCTTGAGATATATCAAGATTCTCTTAGCTGCAGAATAGTGAGACCCTTTAGGGAAAGCCTGATATCTAGCACAAACACATGTAGCATACATGATATCTAGCCTACTAGTAGTAAGATAAAGGAGGGACCAATTAGGACTTTGTACAAGGTTTCATTAATAGTTTTGCCAGTCTCATCCTTATCTAAGAACACATTTGACCCCATATGAGTTTTCATTATAGAGGCACTCTCCATTTCAAGTTTTTTTATTAACTCCTTGGTGAACTTAGACTGAGAGATGGATAATCCATTCTCAGACTGTCTTACTTGAAGACCTAAGAAGTACTTCAGTTCACCAATACTAATCATCTCAAATTTCCCCTGCATAAGTTTGGCAAACTTTCTACAGAGGTCATCATCTGTAGACCCAAAAATTATGTCATCTACATAAATTTGGACTATGATGATCTTACCCTTGACCTACCTTAGGAATAATAACTTGTCTATCTTTCTCCTGAAGAATTTGTTCTCAATAAGAAATCTAGATAGAGTTTCATACCATTCCCTAGGGGCTTGCTTCAACCCATACAAAGCTTTTCTAAACTTAAAATACAAAATCAGGAGAGTTAAGATTAACAAAACCCGAGGGTTGCTCAACATAGACCTTTTCTTTCAGGTCATCATTTAGTAAGGATGACTTCACATCCATTTGGTAGACCTTGAATCCTTTATATACAACATATGTAAGGAATAACCTTATAACTTCCAATCATGTCACTGGTGCAAAGGTTTGATCAAAGTCAGTACCTTCTTCTTGTCTATATCCCTTGGCAACTAGTCTAGCCTTATTTTCGATTATAACACCATTTTCATCAAGATTATTCATGTAGATCCACATGGTTCTAACAATGTTATGTCCTTGAAGTCGGGGAACCGGCTTCCAGACATTGAATCTCTTGAACTGGTTCAGTTCTTCTTGCATTGCCACAATCAAAAATGGATATATGTTGGACTCTTCAAAACTTTTTGTTCAACCTGAGACAAAAAGCTGGACTACATGTTAATGCTGAGGCTTCTGCTTCTGGTTGTAACCCCTTGGTTGGCATATCCAATGATTAGGTTTCTGGGATGATCCCTCAAATTCCTAACAGCTGGAGGCATTCTTTTCTCAACTCACTGAACTTCAGTGGCTGGATCATGCTGGTCTTCCACCACATCTTGAGTACCTTGTTCTTCTTCAGGAATGCTCAAATCATCATCTGCTAGTGTAGTTGGAGAGGTGTCCTTGAGGGCTAGTTTATCCATCTTCATCTCTGTACCTGCAAATCTAGAGGAGCTTGGCAGCTCATTATTAATCATTGATGACTCATCAAAGACTACATTAACAGACTCTTCTACCACTTGATTTTTTAAGTTGTAGACCCTATATGCATTACTATGATTACTATACCCAACAAATATCCCTTCATAGGATTTGGCAGCAAACATAGTCAAGTATGACTTCCCATTATTCAGCACAAACCATTTACTACCAAAGATCCTGAGAAAAGCTAGATTAGGTTTTCTGCCTTTCATGATCTCATAGGGAGTCTTCTTGTGGTACTTATTGATAGAGGCCCTATTCAAGACATGACAAGTAGTGTTCACTACCTCAACCAAGAAGTATTCTGGGAGAGAAGTGTTACTGAGCAATATTTTGCCAGCCTCTATGAGAGTCCTATTTTTGCTCTCAGTTATTCCATTTTGCTGGGGTGTCCTTGGTGAGGAAAACTCCTGACAAATCCTTAGTTCTTCATAGAACTTTGTCATGCCTTTAGATTGAAATTTAGTGCCATGGCCACTTGTGATTTTGACCACAGAACTATCTTTTTCATTCTAGACTTGCCTGATAAAGGTCATAAAGATATCTAGAGTTTCAAACTTTTTATTTAGAAAAAAACCCAAGCATATCTGGAATAGTCATCAACTATCACAAGCGTGTAGACTTTCCTACATAGACTATAAATTGATATAGGACCAAACAAGTCCATATATAGGATGTACAAACACCTCATAGAATCCTTGGCCCCAATGCTTTTAAAGGATGTTTTGGACTGCTTGCCTTTTTGACATGCAGAGCAATTGCCCTCCTTGGTGCATCTCATATTGGGTCCATTTCTAACTAGCTCTTCACTGAAGATCTTGCTAATGGTCTTGAAGTTCAAGTGGGCAAGCCTCTTGTGTCATTGCATATAGTAGGAGACTTTCTCATTAGTAACTAGACACACTAGTGTGTCAGAATTTAAACATAAAAGTTTAAACAATAAATATTCCCACTCCTAGTACCTGTCAAAATGACCTCTTGGTCATTTGACCTTTTAATTATAAACTCATCCTTATAGAAGACAATGACATAGCCATGAATACATAGTTGGCTTATGCTTATCAGGTTGTGTTGTAACCCTTCTACATAAGCCACTTTTGTGATTGTGACTATGCCATTGATGATCATAACATATCCCTTGATAACTCCTTTTTTTGAGCCTCCAAAGACCACCTTTGGTCCATTCTTTACTGGAAAATAATGCTTTAGATGACACTTTGTTCCTATTATGTGTCTGTAACATCCACAGTCCAAGTACCATATTGGTACATGGGTACTAGGACTAACCTGTAACCATAATTTAGTTTACCTTAGGACCCCAAAAGGGTTTGGTTCTGTAGCTCTTGTTACTCTGAAAATGAACATGTCTGTCTGCAGTATTTCTAATAGGAAGACTTGCCAGTACACTAGGCACACTGGGGTTGTGCTAACAATCTATGACAACATGATCCACTTTTCCACAACACCAACACTCATGAATATTGTATCTCCTTTTCTGAACAGCTCTTGTAGAAGACAAGCTGAAAGCAGCTGATTGTTTAGAAGGGAGAGCAGTAACCCTCTTCATATTTCTTTTAGCAAGGATCTGACAAAAAGTGAGTCTGCCAGTTGATGTACTTGGCTTACTGTGGATACCACTAACATCAGTCTTCTTTACAGAAGACAAGCAGTTGATTGCATCAGAGACAACCAAGTCATGCTTATTGATTGACTTACTTTTGGTCTGAGTCTTTGCTGGAGGAGCTTGACTATTGGCCACTGCCTTATTCTTGAGTGTGGGGGCTGGTGCACCAAAAATAAATGGTCCATATAGGGCTATCTAGATTTCCTCATGTGGGGCCTTAAAAGCAATCAAGCCCATGCCCTCCTTCCACCACAGTTGTGAGTATTTGTTTTCATGCTGGTGGATCTTCCATTCAACATGTGACCATACATACTCTCTTGGTCATACTTGTTAGATGGCAGCACAACGTTCTCAAAAGAGATAGCAGGCTAAATAGGAGGCTTTCCCTTCCTCATAGTCTTCTTTTGGTATTTCTGTCATACCCCAATGCCTTCTTATCAATTTGGGTGGTGAAGGTATCAATGTGTGGCAATACAAATTTAGGTTTGGAGTACTGAGCCAATAGCATCCTCTCTTTAAGGAGCTTATCTTCTTACTCTTTAACTAAAGTGCTATTACTTTTTATGGTTGAGCCTTGGATATTGTTGATTGTTTAAGTTGAGCTATCTTTCTTCTCATCTGACTCAACAGTGAGTCTGACTCAGAGTACAGAGAGAGATCTTTTCATAAAAATACATTCTCCTTGGCTTATCTTTTGACAAGCAACTTGCTCTTCTCCAGATCTTCCAAGATTAACCCATAATTGTCAATCAATGATTGACATCTTCCTCAAATTCTGAGCCATCATCATCATAGGATGAAGGGGCATCAGAATTGGGACTAGTTTCATAATCAGATTCAGAGGAGGAAAGATAATGAATTGGTACCTCTTGATGATCATACTGATCCTGGCTGGATTCACCATCTGTTTTGGCCATAAGTCCATAACATCCACTAATATCTTCATCCACCTCATTGTCACTATCTAAGTGTGATAGAGGGGCCCTGATTCCTATCCTTGCCGCTGGATAGTTCTCATCTTCGTTAGTAGCAAATAACTTAATATAGGCTTCATCTTCTTCTTCATACTATGAAGATGTTGAGTCAGTTTGACTATACCACTTCTCTTTCTTGGCAATGGAGGTCTTTTCCTTCTTTCCCTTTTGTGGTGATGTTTTTTCTCACCTGTCTCTTTTCTCTTGACTGGGCAGTCAAAAATGATATGCCCAAGCTTGCTGCCACAATAACACACAACTTTAGAAGAAATGTTTTTGCTGAGTTGGAGTCATAGTTGTCTCCTTTGGAGAACTTCTTCTCAAATTTATGTTGATACTTCTTCTGATATGAAGAGGATGAAGGCTTATTTCTCATTGCTTCCTCTTCATCATTTTCTAGAATTGCCTTGAGAAGGCAGCAAACTCCCCATCTGACGTGCTGTTGTCTGATGACCTGGACTCAGATCTTTCTAAGTCAGTATGCCTTCTTGGGGAGAGACAATCCTCTCCTTGCTCTTCTTAGAGCTCTCAGCCTTGAAGGTCACTGTCTTCTCCTTGGCATGAGATATGATGGTGGTATCCTCCTCCTTCCTGGCAGATATATATATCTCATAGAAGAACAACTTTCCAAATAATGTGTTAGGAGGAGTTTCAGCTAGCTTGGCCAGCTCTCTGATGGCACAGATCTTTGTGTCGCAGAGTCTGGTTAAAGATCTTAGAAACTTATCATTCAGCTCATAATTGGTGAAGATCCTCCCATAGATCCTCAGCTCATTGACTACACTAAAGAACTTTTCATAGCACTCAACTATGATGTCATTTTTGCCCTTCCTGAAGGCCTCATATTCCTGATTTAGTAGGGATTTCCTGTCATTCCTAACTTCTTCAGTTCCCTCCATGTAAGCAATCAAGGTGTCACACATTTCCTCGGTAGTTCTGTAGTGGATAAGGTTCTGAAATGTTGAGTCATCAATGACACTCACAATAATGTTCCGTGCCCTCTTGTCCATAATAGCAAGGATGACCTCATCCTTGGTCATCTCAGTGTATTTCTTTGTGGTTTGGACATTTACACCAAGAGTAGAAACTCCATGGGGATGAAGGGTCCTTCCTGAACTATGATAAAGATTCTGGGGTCAGATGCTTCCATAAACAACCTGACTCTTTCTTTCAAAATCCCAAAACTCTCATTCTATAGATTGGAAGCTTCATTGAGCCCAACTCTTTATGGTTCTCTCCTAAACACATAAAGATTATTTGTAGCTACCCTTTGGAGATTTATTCAGACTATTAAGTCCTTTTTGAACAATCTCACTCTGATACCATTTGAAAGTCTTTGTTTTCAGGGGTAGCCAAACACCTGGAGGGGGGGGGGGTGAATAGGTTTTTAGGTCTTATGTAACTATCTTCTTACTTTATATATTGGGCTTTGACAATAACACACAATTATTTGTATTGGTTCCCCAAGGTATGGGTACATCTACTGTCTCTCTCACCTTTCTAACAGTGTGTTAGACAAAGCCAACTTCTCCAACCTCGACTCAAGAGCTTACAACACAGACCCCTCAGGATCTTTCAGACTCCTCCAAGCGCTACCTTAGGCCCAATGCCCCACCACTTAGAGCATATGATGCTCCTATAACTCAGTGATCCACAGATCACCTATCTCAGACTTTAAACAAAGTCCTATCACTCAAGCTAGGAGGATAGCCCTATACTCAGATCCATAGGAGGATCGTATACTCAGCCTTTATAGATTGGGCTTACAGCTCAGATCTGTTAAGATCCTACAAAAAGAGTATGTTGTTGATGATGAAATAACTCCAGAGAAAATATTCTCTGAGTCTTCTCTCTAGACTTAGATTGTTAAGCCCAATCTTCTTCTCAAGTCCAAGGTAGCAGATCTTCAGGATGTTTTAGCTTGAGATGGGAAGAACTTAGAAACAAAAGTTCTTTAACTTGCTTAAGAAGATCAATGAGATTTTGTTCATTATGTGTCTTCAATCATCAACCTTTGTCTGAAGTTATCAGACTATCTTTAGATGAACTTCAGAATAATCTGTTAGAAAGTTTTTCTTCAAGCTCTATAACTCAGTCAATATAAATAGGATGAAGATCAAAACCTTTTTCCCAAAAGTTGAGTTCCTTTTCCTCGGAACTCTAAATAAGTATTATGCCATCCAACGGCTCTTTGAGCAATATAGAATAATGGGTTTGGTAGCTGCAATTGCTCTTTTTTGCATCACAGCTGTACTAAAGGCAAGCAACGCCTTTTGTTCTATAGCAAGACGATCCTGCATTATTTGAAATTCTATTGACATCTGCATGAATCAGCTCCCGTGGACTTAGCCAAAATTATAGTAATTCTGCTTGGGCATTGAATGAAGCCTTGTAACTCAACACACTGGTACTTAGCTGAATTCTGACTGGTGGCATTGGGTGATCCTTTATCACTCAATGAATATAGACAATTATGATCTAACAGCTTAGGCATTGAGTGATCTTTCATTACTCGATGCATTTGGAATTAGTTGATTTACTTTGCTAGAAGGAGTTGAGTGAGGCTTATTCACTCAACGCTTTTTGACTTTGCCAGTTTTCTTGATGCGGCGTTGAGTGGTCTGTCTTCACTCAACACTTCTGTACTTAGTAGGATTATCTGTCAAGGAGGCGTTGAGTGAACTACCTTCACTCAACACTTTTGGACTTAGACAGATTACTTTTATAGCAACCCTACGGCTTTGACTGCATGTTGTCCTGTCGACGCTTTTGCTTCTTGGCGTTGAGTGAACTGCCTTCACTCAACACTTCTGGACTTAACCAGATTTCTGCTTTGACAATACTTAGTCTTTGACTACCTGAGTATTAATCGACGCTTTTATCCTCTTGGCATTGAGTGAACTGCCTTCACTCAATGCTTCTGGACTTAACTAAATTTGTGCTTTGCCAACATCCTGTCATGAGTCCATCTGATTTTGTGACATTGACAACCTCTAAAATCAGTTCAACAGAGAACAACCTGCAAGCATAGAACAAATGACATGCATAAAATACATTCTTATGTACACCATTGACTTGTGGGCCTTCTTCAAATTTGGGATATTGTGATAAATGGACCCAATAGTAGTCAATCTACGCTATATACGGGTTGTGTTGGGAACCAAGCTAATAAAAGAGCCAAAAGCTCCACAAAAGCCAAATTACCTTACATCGCGAAAGACGACGGAAGGATCGATGTTGTAGAACTGTGTCAATAGCAAGGCAACAGAAGAAAAAAAAGAGAGCAAGAGCTGGCACTAGTACTCAAAAGAGGTGGTGGACATCACGTCGACACCCATCGACCTGGGGTGGACTGCCAGCCTTAGAGCTTCACCCCGCTTAATCCCACTTTGGGAGAAGTTTTTCTCATCATCCACAGTCAACCGGCTCATAAAAGAACTATGCGGCTCACCCCAAATCGTGGGTATCAATTAAAGTACTGCAATTACCATCTGGGTCACAGACATGACACGGAAAAATGCATGCTATTAAAGTAAGAAATTAAACGGTTCGTTGTCCTGGGATTCATCGGCAAGTTTTGGCAAATATAGACATATAGATATAAGGCCCTGAATATTCCCGCATAAAAGAAGGAAAGAGACGAATACCGACAGAATGTCATAAAAAACCAGGACTCTTTGGAGAACACTTCCTACACCACTGCCCGCTATGCATCAATGTAGCTATCAGAGAACCTCCCACTAAGATAAATCAGATCCTAGTTAATGAAAAATTAACGATCAATTGCTATTCATGTCAACATTACTACAACTCATACAGGAAAATGAAAGAATTGAACTAAATACGGCAAACGCGCATGCCCTAGGCGGTCCCCCAGTTCCAATATTGGGAACCATCATCCTTCCAACCGCTCTAGGGGAGACTCCCATGCAAGTGACCTATAATGTACATTTCATCATCATACAAGATTTCTCCAACTACATTGTCATGCACCAATGGTCATTTCTAAATGTTCTCCTGACCAGTGCCCTCCACTACAATTCCTTCCGGAGACGACGCTGAACCCAAAAATTGGGCAGGAGAGCCGTAACATTATTTATATTCTGCTTTTTATTTTGTGTGTATCTGAAAGCTAAAGCCAGGCAATATGACGTACGTCCATACTTGCGCTCATATATCTGTTTGTTTAATTAATTTTGCTTAAACTTCTTTTAACAATAAACCATTGTAGGAATACTCACAATAGTGATTTCTCACTACTCAGTATGAAGCTTTTGCCTGTTACCCTTTTTGTAGGTCATGACACCGCTAGTGCCTGCCTCCCTTATGGTCACCCATGGTTTGAAGCATCATCCCTTCACCGAAACTCTGGGGCCAGTCCCAAAGTAATCTCTCACTTCCCAGCTCAAAGCGTCGGACCTTCGCACTTAGTAGGTCACAACACGCCCAAGGTCCAAAGTGTTTGCCCTTTACCAGAACTCCGGGGCCAGTGAAAGATGAGGGCTGCTACTCACCTAGAGGAGGGTGAATAGGTGATTTACTGATTTTCTTGATTCTTTAAGTTATTTTACTTAGAGCATAATGAGAGAACATATCATAAAGAAACCACACACACACACACACACACACACACACACTACATCACATAAGGATTTATAGTGGTTCCCCAAGAATGAGTACATCCACATTCCTCCTACACCTATATAGCAGTGAGCTAACTTAGGACAAAACTCCTACAAAATTTCCTTCTTAGATCCTTAGATCTTGCAAACTCAGGATTAGGTGGCTTGATTAAGATGACTTGTAGTAGTTGAAGATGAACTCTTTGAAGGATGACCACTGAGCAATTCTTTCACAGGGCTTAAAGGAATAGTAGTGAAAAACTTTCTATGAATACTGAGGGCTTGTTAATATTTCTTAAGAGCTTGAGTTTGCATTAAATTCACTTACTTTTTCTCAAAACTTCAAGTCCTCCTTTTATATTTGTCTTGGCTGGCAGAGTGAATGAAAATTCAATTTGATTTCTTTAATGACTAGAACAATCTTCCTTTAGCAAACACTTGATTAGGAAAACTCAAACGACTATATTAAATATTCATAAGAAAGATTTACAATCTTGAGAATATTCTTACTGTATCTCTTCAAATAACCAACAAACATGTTAGGAAATAATTTTGATTTGGAATGACCAACGAGTATAAAAATTTGATTCAAGAAAGGATTTGATTTGTTTGGGAATATTCTCTAATGAATGTGAATTATCTCCTTGCTATCAATCCCTGACTTACAACATCAAATCTTAAATCAATTTGATTTGAAATCTTTGCACAATCTACTCCTTAAATTAAGGACCTGGCCATTGTGCCACGTGTCAAGGTGGAGAAAAATAAATCTAAGTAACCATGACATGATCTCATTTACACAGTAAAATGAAATACAAGAATTATGTGTGGTCAACTTAGAACATATAAAAGTTATATAAGGAAACTCCTAATACTTAGCAAAATTAGCCCGCAACAACATTCTATCATCATGTAGTCGATGTAGTCGAACTCTTTCCCTTTATTGCAGTCGATGCAGTCGATCTTTTTATCTTTGATGCAGTTAATGCAGGCAAAATTTTACTTAGCCATGAACTCAATATAGTCAAACTTTTCTTTAGCTGTGAACTCGATGCAGTCGAATTTTTCCTTTGCCTTGAACTCGATGCAATCAAATTTTTTCTTAGCCTTGAACTCGATGCAGTCGAATTTTTACTTAGTTTTCTAGTTTATGCACCCTATTATTTACTTAGACAAACCTTTGATCCTGCCTTTGATTTCTTCCATCCTTAATGACTTTCCCTAATGATAGTGGCATGTATATTATATAATTAGTACAGAGGTCAACATAAATTTTTCTCTTTGAGGGATTACAAATGTAAAATCTAGTTTGGGTGACAAAGTGTCTAGCCATACATTATTCATGCACTTGTGGTAAACCTATCACATCAAAACTAGAACAACCATCAACTACATGATGTTTATTGTCATCTTAAGGCCTTCTTCAAATCAGGAATCTTATGGACAATATTCCCAACAATCTCCTCCAATTTGAAGAAGTAAGAATCTCACATGAAAATAACCATAGATATAATATAACATTCAAAGATAAATAGTAGATAGAGAGGAGAAATAGATTTATATTATCTAGAATAGAACTATCAGGATTACAACTAGTTAAATAAGTTAAAATATACCAATATCATCCTAATATTCTCAGAAAGTTCTCAGCACATACTAAAAGTCTTCTCCTTCTGCTATCCTTTTTTGCCTTTCAAAATAACTTATTGGCTTTGAGATATATCTGGGAGGAGGAGGAGGTCCATTTGGGTTCTTCCTCTTGTGAATCCTCCTCCTGGTCTCCTGATCTTCATGCCTCCTCCATTCCACAGAGCTGTAATACCTAGAGATATTTGTACCAGGCTTTCCAAAGTTATTCCAAGTATAAAGGATTATGTTCTCTAAAATAGGGCTCCATTTTTCATACTAAGTCATATTCTAAATTCTAATCTCCTCTGCCTAGCTTCCAACCTCTCCTTATGCACTTGAATAGTCCTTGTCCTCCTTAAAGAAGACTCAACATATTCTGCTGCACATGGGATGAGATCATATCTTCCCCAGGCTGCCGAATAGTCCTCAAGTTACAAATAGTCACATTCAGCAGCTGAGTCAGTCTTAGGGATTGGAGGTTGAGGAGTAAAATCGAGTAGATCCATACCCAAGACTATTCTTATGCTCTTTGTTATACATATTTCCTGTTGGACAGAATGGTAGGTTATGTTACTCTCTTCCTTTCTGATTTCTTCAATTAATCCTTTGCAGACAACTTCCCGTGTTTCTCTAACACTTCCACTTAACTAGTTGACCTCATCTACCATTATATCCTTTATTTGTAGAAGATGATCATCCAACAACCGATTAAATGAATCCATTCTCTCTATAATGCTCATTTTGTTATCAGCCTGTCTAGCATGAGTTTCTAGGAAGGCCTGTCTCAATTTTTCAACAGTGTCATTCGATCTTTCTATTATTGCTTCTTTACCCTAACAGGTAATCTCATTATGTTGAGCAGTAAAGTCCACTGCTCTTGCAGCCTTCATGAAGAATTGGAGAGTTTGAGTATTCAGTTGGAGCATTTCCCTTTCCACTTTTGAAATCCTTTCAGAGATGTCTGGCAAAAGACCTTAGGCTGTCTTCTCAACAAACACTTCAATTCTCCCCCTTTGAGTATCCATCATTCTTTGTATCTGACGTAGAAGTGGATTTGATTCTCCAGCAGGATTGTTGGACAAAACTATTAGCTCACACTAAGCCTCAGCATCTCTCTGAGGCGAGGTTGATGGGCCCATATAGTCCTCATAGAAAAAGTCTGTAGTTGATAGCTCAGAGGAACCCAGGCAAGTGTCTTGTTCTTCAAGAACACTCATCCCATTCAGTAGCATAAGTTCAGTGCCTATATGGGTGATTTCAACAGATTTGTCTTCAGCAATAAGCTCCTTGGTCATCACTGTGCTAGCAACCTCTTCAATTAATTCTAGGGTCACTCCTCCTTGGGTTGAGTCATTCAGACTTGACTCCCATTAAACTTCTACAGTAGATCCAATAACCTCAGTCTCTTGGGCAAAGGACTCAGGTGCAGGCTCCCCCACAACTGTATCATCTAGTAGTAAGGGTGGTTGGCTTACTCCTACCACCATTTTAATAGGAAGTGTGGAGGCTCCCAATATGGCAGTTGTTGTGAATTGAGGGCTAAGTTTTTTATTAACTTGTCCTTGCAGAGCTTCAACAGAGTGTGTGGTAGGAAGATCCTAATGAACTGCTCCCAGTACATGTCCTTTAAGACCAGTCACACAACTTGATTCCTCCACTGGGGTTGTGCTCTCCAGATCTTCAAGAATCATCTTTTCATAGAGATCAGGGTGGTGATCCCCTTTCTGCTGCCCATCAATGGGTGTAGAGGTATGATGTGAACTTTTATCAAGATAAGCTTTCCTCAATCTTCTTCTCTTAGCAGCCACTAGCTATGTGGGGCTTGTTTCAGTCTTCTTCTTAGCCTTTTTCCTATCTTCTACTTGGGAGAGCTTGCTCCTCCCTTCTCTTATTTGGGAAAGGGCTTTTCCCATCTTTCCAAAATCTTGTAGTCCATCTTCAAATAGTGAAGAGGGACTTCTGAAACTTCTCCCATCCTATCTCCAAGGATCTTGAATAAGTAAAGTGAGATAATCCTCCCCATGTTGGTGTTGGTGTAACCATGATGACCTAGAAGTGGTCAAATAGGTAGTTTCACTGCCAACACAATATGAGCCTACAGGGTCGCACATAAGAGCATTTGGAGAAGTTGGAGGAATGGACTTTGTCGGTCTTACTAATATGTGATGAGTGAAGACCAAGCACTTGAAGGCGTTGAGTGTGTTGAGACCACACAGCGAAGGCGTTGAGTTTGTTGAGACCACACAACCAAGGCATTAATTGCATTGAGACCACATGTACAACCTCGGGTTCGCATGAGGCAACTTGAGGGGGAGTGCTGAGTTATTCACGAGAGGGCTGAGAGGACAGCAGGGGCGAGTGGGTCCATAGAGTTAACTCGTCGGTATCTTAAAAAGAGGCAGAATATGGTGGGCGAGATGGGAACAACAGAGCGGCGAGACGGCTCTCGCGTCGTGCGCTAGCCCTTTATGACGAGACACCTCTCGCAAGGGAGGGAACTCGCGAGATGAACAGATAGGCTCGTCTCACCCGCCGACTATTTTCCCACTTGTCATATGAGGAAATGTTGTTTTAGCCTTCTTACCCCAAGAGGGGATTTTACTCTTTTACCCCAGGTAATTTTCCACTTTTGTCCTTTGTAGTCTGCATATAACCCTTCAAAACAACGAAGTTTGGCTGACGGAAGACCCAACCCAGGGTAATATGGAAATTTCAGGTCTGTTCAGTTTTGTTATCGGCAGGTCATACTCAGAGGCCTATAAATATACCGATAAGGTGCCTTGAAAAGGTTGTTGAACCCTTTCAATCTTTTCCTCTAAGGCACCTAGCTCATCATTGGCTAGGGAGGGGAAGAACTTCTAATTCTTCCGGATAAGAGGTGGGACCTCCAAGCTGAGGCCCTCAGTCTGTTTCTGGTTCTGAGACTCACGTCTAGAGGGTGGTTTGAGAAGAGTAGGTGTGAGATGCAACTTCAGGTTTGAACTCTAGGTGAAGTCAGGTTACTGGCTTCAACATTTTTGGTGCGGTGAGCGTGGACTACAGCCTACACAGAAGAATCTTGAACTACCACATGGCGGGAAGTCATGGAGAAGGAGATGGGGACATGTCTGAGAACCCGGGAGGATTCGTAGGAAAGGAGGAATTTATGGAGTCCATCATAGGCATCATGGACATGTTATAGGGGATCTCGCGGCAGGGCGACTGCTCGACTCCTTTACCTTAAGCGCCCACTCTCGCACAATAGGATGAGCTCTTCTCGGCAAGAGTTGGAGAGGACGTCCCTGGGAGGCGACCTGGAAAGGAAGTGCTGATAAAAGGAGGTGGTCGAGACCTGGCGGGTAGGGAGTTGTTCCCAAGCCCTGCGAGTGCCGTCTCACTAGGAGACGTCGTCGCGCGAGTGGGGAAGGCGAGACCCATGGCGATAGGGTCCCCATTCTGCGAGTTGATCCTTTCAGCTCCAGTCCCAGATGGATTCAGGGAGCCCGAAATGAACTACTATGTGGGAAAAGACGACCCTCTCCAGCACCTGTAATGGTTCGAAGATGCGGTCTCCAACAGGCTGATGACTGATGCATTCAAGTGCCGTCTTTTCGCCATCACCTTGAAAAATAAAGCTAGGGACTGGTTTCATCAACTCCCGGCAGGATCAATATACAGCTTTGAAGATCTAAGTAGAAGCTTCCAGTTGCGTTTCTCAAACTCAAAAAAAGGAAGAAGAATCCTGAGTCGATTTTTCTGATCCGGCAGAGGGTGGATGAGTCCTTGGCCCAGTATGTAGACAGGTTATAGGAAGAGATTTTGGATATTCAGGAAGTGCCTGGATTTGCTCTCCAGATGGCCTTCACCGTTGTACTGCGGGAAGGTTTCTTCAAGGTGAGCCTAACTCGGAAGGCGCCGCTATCGTTTGAAGGACTGATGGAGAAGGCCACAAAAGAGATAGCAATGGAGGCGGCAAACCCGACCTTCGCTAGAAAACTAGCAAGGCTGACAGAGGTCGAGTCAAGAGAACCGGGAGGGGGAAGACAACAAGAAGGGAGGAGCATAGGGCGTCGGCATATCAAGAGTTGGGTTGGCGGCAGCAAGGGGGCCCTGCCCAAGGGCAAGGAAGAGGTTTTTGCCAAGGGGGAAGGAACTATCAAGGAGGACCAGAATGGTTTAACCAGTAGGGGTGGGGATGTGGGCCTAGAACAACCCTACCCTCTCCATAACAAGCTATGGCCATCGGTCGAGGGAGAGGTAGAGGTAGAGAAAGAGGAAGGGCAGGAGAGGGAGCTAGAAGAAGGAGGAATCCTCGGGAGGGGAGATGAGGGGAGGAGGTTGCATTGTCATATTGTGACTTCCATGAGGAGGAAGGTCACACAATGGCTACCTGCCCAGAAGTTTTGGAGATAAAGAGAGCTAGGGAGCAGGAGAACAACAACTACCAGTGCGAATAGTGGAGGTGACTGGGAGCGAGGAGGAGGACCGGTGTGTGGACCGAGCAGATGTAGGATATTGAGGTGGGATTAGAGTGATCCATATGGGAGTAGGGATTGAGGATGCCCGTAAGGAGAGCCTTCTGTAAAATCCCAAATCCCAAAATTGAGCTAATGCTGGGCAACACGTCCTGGGACACGGGCATGTCCCCAGACATGTCCTGCTCTATATGGTTGAGCAGTCTGTCGAGTGCTTGACAAAATGCACTCGATGAGTTCTCGAGAGGGTATACGGCCTGCGGTACAGGCATGTCCGAGGCCTTGTCCTCCTCTGGGTCGACGAATACCACTCGACAAAATGTACTCCACACTTCTAGAGAGGTGAGGTGAGTTGGGCACACGGCCTATGACACGGGCGTATCACATGGCTGTGTCCTATTCGGGTTAAGTAAGTTCGTGTGCCTCTTAAGGTACACGGCCTATGACACGGGCGTGTCACAGACTGTGTCAGCCCAAAAATAGATATTTGAGTTCAGTATTATTGTTAAAAGCTTCTGCTAGAATGCTCTGTGTTAGGATGTGATTATCATTTGGTATTAACCTGTAACCTCGCCGCCTGTTTTGTGGCATATGGTGTGGGGCCCCGGTCGGAACTTCTATTATATGCTATATGAATGGATGGAGTCGTTACATTTTGTTATCAGCTTGTCTCGGTCTTCCTATTTCGAATTCGTGGTCGAATTCTTTTGTGGTGTGGCGAGCATGCATCAGTGCGTACCGTGTTAACACCAATGAACTCTTGAATGTCGACTTAGGAATGCAAATACACTTGTTTTAGGAACTTGCGCGTTCATAAATTGTTGTTATTGGTTGTGAGAGGTCGCTAATGTGTGTCTTATTCACCTATAGGTGACTCGTAGTGGTGCTCGGCAGTCTGAGCCCCAGCATTCTGATGAGAGTACGGCACCAGCTGAGGTGCCTACACCTCCCCCTACTGCGGAAACCGTCTGCTTAGTTGCTGAGGTGCTGTTTGCAATGTTTCATGCATAGCCTGGTGGGCAAGCGCAGCCGGTAGTGGTGTTAGAATAGGTTGGTGTAAGGCCAGAACCTGTTGCGGCTGTTGATAGGCGAGCAGCTGAACGACAGTTGAAGCAGTTCATGAGCTTCAATCCTCCTACGTTTAGGGTGTGGGATCCCCAATACAGGCGGAGGATTAGTAGTTGCATGTTAATCATATATTGATGGCAATCAGGACAGAGGAAGATTAGAAGGTCACCTTGGCCACCTTCTTATTGGAAGGAGAGGCTCGGTTATGGTGGGAAGAAATGGAGTTACACCATTTAGTGGGCAGGCATTTAACACAAGTCTCGATTGAGGAGTTCTCGCGATTTTTCCTGGCAAAGCACCTACCAACGGCACAACGCATCGCCATAGAAAATGAGTTGCAATGGCTAACACAAGGAGAAAGTAGTGTTGATACTTACCTACATGTGTTCAAAAGGTTGGGACGTTATGCGGGTTCTATCTTTGCTGATGAGCAACAAAAAACTAATAGGTTCTACGAAGGATTGCGGGATGAGTTGCGATTCCTGATCTCTAGTTCGGTGAACCAAGGGTTTCAGGCATTGGTCGATACTGCGTGTGCGTTGGAGAAGGATATGAAGTGGGTGCAGGGAAAAAGGGGCTTGGCTGTGATAAAGCCAGAGTTCAAAGTGCCCCGACCTGGGAAGTCGTACTACCAAAAGAGATGGGACAAGAGATCTAAGTCGTCTAGATAAGCTCCTTCTGCGGTTGCATCTGGTGCAACATCGAGGCTAGAGACTCGTACCTGCTTTAGATTTGGCAAAGTGGGGCATCTAGCCCGTGAATGTCAGGCTGTTCCGCGAAATGTGTAAAAGAGGACGTGAGCGTCTTATGCTGAGAAGGGAAAGACAGTGGTGGAGTCCTCTACATCCCAGGGGCAACCCCGAGTATATAATTTTGGCCAGCAGGAGGCCATAAAGCAAAGTGACGTCGTCACAGGTATGATTTAAGATATTGACTTCTTTATATATTGCATGCCTTGTATGTATCTTGTGTCTGATGTGTTTACCATAGGCTTTGTTATGATTCAGAATACGCTGGCGAGTGCACTATTTGATACGGGTGCTTCGCATTCATTTCTGTCTAAGGACTTCGTAACTCGCATTGGAGTACCTAGTCATGTGACGATATATAACGTAAAGGTGTTATTACCGAATGGATGTATGATGCTTACGGATAGGACTTGCGATGTGGAAGTGCAAATAGGAAGTCGGGATTTCTGTTTGAATACATCTGTGCTACCGATATTGGAATTTGATGTGATCTTTGGTATGGACTGGCTCTCGGAGCAGCGTGCCTTTATTGATTGCAATTCAAAAGAGATTACACTGGGCTAGAATACCGAGCTTAAGACTAAGTTCGCTGGTATGCGAGGGGTGAGAGGGACCCTGATGTCTTCACTCCAAGTCATCAATGCAGTTCGGAAGGGCGCAAAGTTATTCTTCACTCTTATTCAGGCTGTTGAGCCAAAGGCCAGTATGTGATGTTCCGATTGTATCGGAGTTTGCTGATGTGTTTCCTAACGATCTTCCTGGCTTACCACTCCAGCGGGAGATAGACTTCACTATTGAGTTGGTGTCAGGTGCGAAACCTGTGGCCCGCTCGCCATATCACGTACCGTCAATGGAAATGGCTGAATTGAAAGTCCAATTGCAAGAGTTGCTGGAGCAGGGATATATACACCCAAGTATGTCACCTTGGAGCGCACCTGTTCTTTTTGTGAAAAATAAGGTCGGTAGTTTGCGGTTATGTATTGACTATCGTGAATTGAATAAGCTGACAGAGAAGAACAAGTATCTGATTCCACGGATAGATGAATTGTTCGATCAGCTAGTGGGATCAACCGTCTATTCCAAATTGGATTTGAAATATGGATATTACCAATTGAGGATTCGGGAAGGTGATATTCCCAAAATAGCATTTGGAACACGATATGGTCATTATGAGTTCACTGTAATACCGTTTGGGCTATGTAATTCGCTATCGGTGTTCATGGATCTAATACACCGAACGTTCCGAGAGTACTTGGACCTGTTTGTGATTGTATTCATTGATGATATCTTGGTGTACTCTCAATCTGAAGCTGATCATGCAAACCATTTGCGATTGGTGTTGCATACCTTGCGGAGGAATAAGCTCTATGCCAAGTTCTCAAAGTGTGAGTTTTGGCTGTCATCAGTGGCTTTTCTTGGCCATGTGGTAAGTGGAGAGGGCATATCAGTGGATCCGTCAAAGATAAAAGCCATACAAGAGTGGCCGGTGTTATCTTCGGTGGCCGAAGTTAGGGGTTTCCTTGGACTGGCAGGCTACTACAGATGTTTTGTTGAAAACTTCCCACGGATTGCTTTGCCTCTTACCACATTAATGCGGAAAGATCAGAAGTTCGTTTGGACGTCAGAGTGCTTGCGAGCTTTTGAAGAGCTAAAAAGTCATTTGACCATGGCGCCTATTTTAACATTGTCATGTGGTGCAGACGGCTATGAGATCTATAGTGATGCATCAGGGAGAGGCTTAGGCTGCGTTCTTCTGCAGTTTGGAAAGGTGATTGCTTATGGCTCATGCTAGTTGAAAGTGTATGAGCTAAATTATCTCGTCCACGACTTGGAGTTGGCGGCGGTGATCTTTGCGCTTAAATTGTGGCGGCATTATCTATATGGCGTAAAAGTGGATATCTTTACGGACCATAAGAGCCTAAAGTACTTGTTGGATCAGAAGGATCTTAGTATGCGACAACGAAGGTGGATGAAGTTTCTTGGGGACTACACCTTTGATATTCATTATACTCCTAGGAAGGAAAATGTGGACGTTGATGCCTTGAGTCGTAGGACTCCGTCAAGGGCAAATTGGTTGCAGATGCATGATGAGCGTCTGAACCAGGAGTTAGAAGCGTTAGAGATTTCTTGTGTTAACAAGAATTCCACAGCCGATGCATGCTTAAACTGGACGGAGGTACAATATGACCTTGCGGATAGGGTTCGACGAGTAACAAAGCTGGATGAAAGTCTCCAATGCTATGTAAAGGATGGGCTAGATGGCCAATTCTCCTGGGATGACGGCCTTTTGCGTAAAGAGGGTCGTTTGTGCGTCCCGGGTATGGATAAGTTGAGAGAAGAATTGATGTATGAAGCTCACTTTACAAAATACTCAATTCACCCTCGGAGCACAAAGATGTTCAAGGACATGAAAAAGTTGTTCTGGTGGCCAGGACTAAAGAAAGGCGTAGCTCATTATGTGGCTAAATGTCAAACTTGTGCTTTGGTGAAAGTGGAATGCCAGAAGCCTGGAGGTTTCTTCAAGTCATTACCTATTCCGGAATGGAAGTTTGATGATATTTCAATGGATTTTGTGCACAGGTTGCCGAGATCTCAATGCAGGAATGATTCAATCTGGGTGATTGTAGACCGGTTGACTAAAGTGGCTCACTTTCTTCCGAACAAAAGGGACGATTCAGTGGAAATTTTGGCAAAACTTTATGTGGATCAGATTGTATGATTGCACGGTGTTCCTTGTAGCATCGTGAGTGACCGTGAGTAGCCATTCACATCGAATGATTGGAGACTAATCCATCAATTGTTGGAAACAAAGTTAACATTCAGTATGACCTTTCATCCCCAAACGGATGGCCATACTGAGAGGACCAACAAAAAAATGGAGGATATGCTCTGAATGTGCGCCCAGGATTTTGGTAAGAGATAGGAAGATCATCTTTATATGGTGGAGTTTGCCTACAACAATAGCTACCAAGCAAGCATCGGTATGCCACTGTTTGAAGCTTCATATGGTCGTAAATGTCGTACACCGTTAGAATGGGCAGAAGCAGGCGAATCCAAACTATATAAGTGTGACGAAGTCGAAGAAGCTAACTCGACGATACACTCTATTCGGGAAAGGCTACTGATAGCCCAGGATCGTCAAGCAAAATACTACAACGCCATGCATCAGAACGTGTAGTTCGCGGTGGGCGATTGGGTATATTTGAAGATCAAGCCCTTCAAAGGTGTGTCCAGGATTTGGCGTTTGAAAAAGTTAAGTCCGAGATATCTTGGTCTGTTTGAAGTGGTGGAGCGAGTTGGGGAAGCTGCCTATCGGCTAGCTCTTTCGGAGGATTTGAGTGGATTACATGATGTGTTCCACATATCAGTGCTTTGGAAAGCCGTCAAAGATCCAGCTCAAGTAATTGCGAGCGATCGCATACCGGTTGAATATGGGCTAACGATGAAGGTTAGGCCCATTCAGATCGAGGATAGAGCAGAAAACAGTTGCAGAACAAGACAATCGGAATGGTCAAGGTCCGATAGGACGATTGTAGCCGTGAGGAGCTAACATGGGAGCGAGAGCAGACCATGAAAGCTGAATTTCCTGAGCTGTTTGTTTAACTGTTGTACAGTACATATCTTGTTGTAACATACACTTTGACGTTATAACATTTTGAATGCTGGTTTCCTTACTGTGTGTAAATTTCGGGATGAAATTTCTTGTAAGGAGGGGAGGGTTGTAACACCAAAAATCCCAAAATTGAGTTAATGCTGGGCAACACGGCCTGAGACACGGGCGTGTCCCAAGCCGTGTCCTGCTCTGTATAGTTGAGCAGCCTGTCGAGTGCTCGACGAAATGCACTCGACTAGTTCTCGAGAGGGTACACGGCATGCAACACGGGCATGTCCGAGGCCGTGTCCTCCTCTAGGTCGACGAGTTCCACTCGATGAAATGCACTCGACACTTCTCGAGAGGTGAGTCGAGCTGGGCACACGGCCTATGACACAGGCATGTCACATGGTCGTGTACTTCTCTGGATTTGGCCAGGGATGTGAGGCCTGGTGAGCACAGGCGGGACACGGGCGTGCCCAAAGTCGTGTCAGGGCACACGGCCGGTGACACAGGCATGTCACATGGCCGTGTCCTGTTTGGGTTAATTCGGTTCGTGTGCCGCTTAAGGTACACGGACTGTGACACGGGCGTGTCACAGGCCGTGTCAGCTCAAAAATAGATTTTTGAGGGCGATTTGTGGCCATTTGTTTCCTTCATTTTGGATCCAATGGTCCAAGCTTCTCCCTGCTGCATTTAAGTCTAGGAGTTGAACGAGACAACTATCATTCAAACTTGGCTATCCTCTTTCTAAAAGAGTAGAGAGAAGGGAGAGCAAGGAGGAAGAGGAGAAAGGAATCCGGCCGCTGGTTGAGCTTCCGAGTTCCGAATCGAGATTTGTTGAAATTTGTGAAGTGGAAGTGGGTGACGGGACAGGCCGGGCGGCTAGTGGCGGACAGCTTTGGCGGACTGGGCGGACTAGGCGGACTGAGGTTTGCGGCCTGGTGGAAAGTCTAGTGGAAGCCGGCTGTGTTCTGAGCGGGTTGTTGCATGGAGTCCGCGGTTTGGTGCGGCCTGGTATCTGCGGATAGAGAGGCTTTGCGGACTGGTGCTTTTCTCAGTGGCCGCGGGTGCAAGTTTGTGCTGAAAGGCGGGTTGGCTCTTGTCCGCGGGAAGCTTGCGGACTGAGCTTAGAGCTTGGCTGAGGCCTTGTCGAGCTCTGGTGGCACAGCAGGCGAGTTGCTGTGGAGATCGTTGTGGCGGCCTGGTTTTGGAGTCCGGGAGGAAGCTACTGCGTTGGACAAGTGCGAGGTGCTCGCGGACTGGTGGCGGTCTGTGCTAGGGTGTTTGGCGGACGAGAACTTGTGTCCGCCATGCTCGCATTGTTCCTTGATGGTTTTGGGCTTGGTCACACCTTGTGCCAAGTTCATGGTGTCCGCCGTATCCGCCAAGTCCGCTGTGACCGGGCAGTCTGTTTTTTAGCTGCCTTTGGTCGTGGACTTGTGGCGGATTGAGGTGTGTGTCTTGCGGACTGCCTCGGGTTGGTGCGGACAGACATTGAAGGGGGTTTGCTGTCCTGAAGCGGTTGGAGCTTTGCGGGCTGATGCCTTGTCCGCTTAGCTTAGGCGGACTGGAGAGGGTTCGTCAATGGTTGCCTTGCTCCTGGCGGTTTTCCTTGGTGACCGGCTAAGTCCACGTGGACTGAGCGGACGGTGGTTTGTATTCGCGCAGACTGGGGCGGTGTCGCTATCTCTTGGGCGGTGACCACACTCCTCACCTGGCCTATAAATACGACCCCCCTGGCACATCTACAAAACCGAAGTAACGTGAGTGAACAGTAAATTGGGTTGAGCGAAGTGCTGCGGTCTGTGTTTGCCAGTCCGCGCGGATTGTTTCAGGCTGACGGTTTGCTGTGTGCAGGTCGCGCGGATAACTTCAAGGAGCCAGGATTTTGGCTGTGACTTCGGTCAGTGCTTGGAAGTGTGCGGTCTCTGCGGACTCAGCAGGAGGTCGCTCTGCGGCTTGTCAGTTCTGTTTCATCTTTGCCAGCTTCAATAACCTGTCCGCCGGCTTCAGGCGGGTAGGAGTGTTCCTCAGTTCGGGTTCAGCAGGAGGCGAATAACGGTGTGTCCGCGCGGCCTCGCGGCTTCGGCGGACTCTGTGGTATTCGGCGGATTGCAGCATAGTTCGGGCGGCTTCGGCGACCTCGGCGACCTCGCGGTCTCGGCGGACTCGGGTGCTGTCCGCCCGGCTTGTTTTTTGGTGCTTCTGTTTTTCAGCTGTTATACTAGCGAAATCATGTCTCGCTATGTATGCCTCGCATTGTAAAGAAGTGAATGAATAATAGACCTGCTTGTGCTTCCATTGTTTGTTGGGATTTACCTTTGTACCTCTAGTCCTTGGTTTCTGCTTGATCAATGTGCGAAATGGGTAGTTCCGAAGATATTAATTTGGCGTTTGGGCTATCTTGCTGACCACGTTGAGAAAATTTAACATGGTATCAAAGCGAGGTTGCTGAGTTTCAGTTGCGTGAGCGGAAGTCAGCCAGTGTTGTTACTCAGTGATTGAGTGGTGATCAACCTGTGTTGTTGCTCGGAGCTGCTGAAAGGTTGCCAACAGGTGTTGCAATGGAAGGGAGCTTAGCAAGAGGTCTGGGCATTGAACTCTTAACGCCGACTAACTTCAAGAAGTGGAAGTCGTGCATGAAGATTTATCTTCTTGGCGAGGAGCTGTGGGATGTCGTTGGTGGAGACGACAGGCAGGAAGTCACTGCTGCTTTCGGTACTGCTGAGCAGGTGAGGCTCTAGAGAAGAACGAATGCTAAGGCGGAGTTCATTCTGAAGAGAGCCGTGTCTCCGGAGCTGTTTGATCACATCGTTGGGTGTGAGTCGGCTGCTGATATTTGGACAACCATTGATGAGTTGTTCAATAGGAAGAATGTGGCGCGGCTGCAGTTCCTGGAGAATGAGTTGGCCAGGGCAACTCAGGGAGACCTTTCCATCTCCAAGTACTTCTTAAAGATGAAGAGCTTGTGTGCTGAGCTGTCGGCACTGGATCCTGATGAGCCTATCTCTGAGGCAAAGATGAAAAGACACATTATCCGCGGCTTGCGGAAGGAGTATGTGGCCTTTGTCACATCTGTTCAAGGGTGGGCTACTCAGCCGTCGTTGCTGGAGCTGGAGAGTCTGCTTGCCTCGCAGGAGAGCTTAGCAAGACAGATGGCTGGAGTGAACCTGAATCAGGAAGGCAGCGAAGCTCTCTTCTCAGGCAAGAAGAAAGGATGGCAAGGGAAGAACAAGAAGAAGGTGCAGGCCGTCGGTGAGAAGGAGACTTCAACTTCATATCCGCCGGAGAGGAGCAATGCTCCTAAGGACTGGAAGAAGAATCTGAAGTGCTACCGGTGTCATCAGCGTGGGCACTTCAAGCGGGACTGCAAGGTCAAACTGCAGCCTGGGCATGCTGCGGGAAAGGAGGAAGCTTGTTCGAGAAGTGAAGAAGCAGAATGGGGCGGAGCTTTCTTGACGGGCACTTGTGTCCGGGCCTTGTCTGCTGAGGACTTCAAGGGCGAGTGGATCGTGGACTCCGGGTGTGGTCATCACCTCACCGGAGACAAATCGAAGTTCACCTCCATGCAGGCTTACTCAGGTAATGAAGCTATTATCACTGCTGATAATACTGTTTATGCAGTAAAGAAAGAGGGGGTCGTGTCATTGGGTAGTGATCAGGGGCCACTTACGTTAAGGAGTGTGTATCACGTACCGGGCATGAAGAAAAACCTCTTCTCGGTGACCAATGCGGTGGACGTTGGGTATAACGTTCTGTTTGGGCCAACAGACGTGAGGTTCCTTCGCAACGTATCAGCGGTGAAGGCTGATGTTGCTCATGTTGGGAGAAGGGTGAAGAGCTTGTATGTTCTTTCCACTAGTGCTTATGTTGATAGAATGAGGGCCAATGATAGTGCGGCTATCTGGCATGAGAGGCTGGGGCATGTTGGCATGGACAAGATAAAGGCAATGGCGAGTAGAAGTTTGGTGAGGGGGTTGCCGAAGTTGTCCTCCTTTGGTGATGGGCATGTTTGTGCGGGCTGTCAATATGGAAAGGCACATCGCCTTCCATTTGATAAATCACAAACAAGGAGCAAGAAGCCATTGGAGTGCATTCATGGCGACCTGATGGGACCGACGGTTACTGCCAGCCTTGGAGGAAGCAAATATATGCTTATCTTGGTTGATGACTACTCAAGGTATACTTGGGTGTACTTCTTAAAGGAGAAGTCGGAAGCCTTCCGTTTGTTCGTGGAGTTCAAGGATTTGGTAGAAGGCCGGCTTGGCTTGCGGATTAAGAAGTTTAGAACTGATAACGGGGGGGAGTTTGTCTCTTCCGAGTTTTCTAACTTCTGTAGGAAGCACGGGATCCAACGGGAGCTTACTTGTGCTCACACTCCACAACAAAATGGGGTAGCGGAGCGGAAGATCTGTCATTTGACGGAAACCTGCAAATGCTGGCTTCATGCGAAAGATATCCCAAGGTCCTTTTGGGCGGAGGGAATGTCTTGTGCTGCTTATGTTATCAACCGGATGCCACTCAGCCCTATCAACATGAAGACTCCTATTGAGCTGTTGCTGAAGGAGAAGCCGAGTGTTGAACACCTTAGGGTGTTCGGTTCAACTTGCTACGTGCATGTCCCGGATGCTTCACGGACAAAGCTGGATGCGAAGGCAAGGAAACTTGTCTTTGTTGGCTATGATGAGCGGAAGAAGGGATGGAAGTGCATGGACCCTGTGACAAAGAAGTTCGTGGTGTCAAGAGACGCTGTCTTCGACGAGCCGACGTCATATGGAGGTGGCTCGGTGGAGCTAACCGGAAGTAGCAAGGATGATGAAGCACCGGTGGAGGCTGCTGAAGGCTTGGAAGAGGAGCTTGCTGTTTCACCAGCAGCTCCTGTTGCTTCGAACTCCGAGGCTGAGCCTTCTGGCTCAGGAAGCAGGGGGAGCACTGCTCAATGCTTGCCCCAGGTAGGAGTGGAGCCCGAAGAAGCAACGGAAGCCGTGAGCAAGGAGCCATGTCTTCGGAGATCGAAGAGGGTGGTTAAGCCACCGGCTCGGTATTGTGATGGGAATGCAGTGAGTTTTGTCTCCTGCTTCTTTGCAGGTCCTCTGGATGAGCGAGAGCCTGCAAACTTCAACGAGGCCACTGAAGTAAAGGAGTGGGATGATGTCATGAAGGAAGAGATTGATGCTCTGAAGAAGAATGAAACCTGGGACCTTGTGCCCAAGGTTGATGGCGTTACTCCGGTTACTTGCAAGTGGGTGTATAAGTTGAAGAAGAAGGCTGATGGGAGCATTGATCGGTTCAAGGCTCGCCTTGTCGCTAGAGGATTCTCACAGTAGTATGGAGAAGACTATGAGGATACATTCAGTCCAGTTACGAAGATGACTTCTGTTAGAGTGGTGATCGCCTTGACTGCTAGCAAGGGATGGAGGTTGTGGCAACTCGATGTGAAGAATGCCTTTCTTTACGGAGAGATTGACAAGGACATCTTCATGGATCAGCCGCTTGGTTTTGTCTCTAAGAAGCATCCGGACTATGTCTGCAAACTCAGGAAGGCTCTCTATGGGTTGAAGCAAGCTCCTCGAGCGTGGTATGGGAAGATTGCAGAGTACTTGCAATTCTGTGGATACCTGGCTTCCAACTCGGATTCAAGCTTGTTCGTCAAGAAGAAGGGAGAGCTAAGAGTCTTGGTCCTGCTGTATGTGGATGATATGATCATCACAGGGAACTCGGAGGAGGAAGTAGCAAGGCTCAGGGCAGAGCTTGCTATATGCTTCGAGATGAAGGACTTGGGAGAGTTGCATCACTTTCTTGGTCTTGAAGTGGAGAGGAAGGAGTGCGGGGTTCTCATTAGCCAGAAAGGGTATGCTGATCGCATTGTGAAGCGGTTTGGCATGGGCGAAGGGAAGAAGTGCTCTACTCCACTGGAATCTGGGCTGAAGCTTCGACGAGATGAGGGAAGGGTTATTCATGATCCCTTGGTGTTCAGGGCTCTTGTTGGGAGCTTGATTTACCTGACGATTACAAGGCCGGATATCGCTTATGCTGTTGGCCGAGTAAGTCGGTATATGGCTGAACCAAGGCAATCTCATCTAGTGGCGGCGAAGGGAATTCTGAAGTATGTCAAGGCTTCTTCTGACATGGGACTCCTCTATAGAAGAGACGCGGAGGTTGCATTACTCGGGTACACGGATGCTGACTATGGCGGTGATTCGGATGATCGAAGGTCTACTTCAGGTTATGTGTTCACTTGCAGTTCAACTAGCATCTCGTGGTGTAGCAAGAAGCAGGACTCGGTGTCGGTTTCAACCACGGAGGCGGAGTATAAGGCTTCGGCCTTGGCTGCTCGGGAATCCGTTTGGTTGAGGAGGCTTATAGAGGATGTCCATGAAGAAGTGCAAGGGCCTACTTTACTCCGGGGTGACAATGAGAGTGCTCTCAAACTGGTAAACAATCCAGTGTGTCACGCAAGGACCAAGCATATTGAGATTGATCACCACTTCATCAGGGAGAAGGTGTTGGAGGGGTCTCTGCTGGTCGGGCATGTTCGGAGTGAAGATAATCTTGCTGACATCTTCACAAATCCACTGTCGAAGGGGCCTTTTGAACGCTTGCGCAGCTTGCTGGACTTGGTCACCACTTCTCACTTCAAGGGGGAGTGTTGAAATTTGTGAAGTGGAAGTGGGTGACGGGACAGGCCGGGCGGCCTGTGGCGGACAGCTTTAGCGGACTGGGCGGACTAGGCGGACTGAGGTTTGCGGCCTGGTGGAAAGTCTGGTGGAAGCCGGCTGTGTTCTGAGCGGGTTGTTGCATGGAGTCCGCGGTTTGGTGCGGCCTGGTATCTGCGGATAGAGAGGCTTTGCGGACTGGTGCTTTGCTCAGTGGCCGCGGGTGCAAGTTTGTGCTGAAAGGCGGGTTGGCTCTTGTCCGCGGGAAGCTTGCGGACTGAGCTTAGAGCTTGGCTGAGGCATTGTCGAGCTCTAGTGGCACAGCAGTCGAGTTGCTGTGGAGATCGTTGTGGCGGCCTGGTTTTGGAGTCCGGGAGGAAGCTACTGCGTTGGACAAGTGCGAGGTGCTCGCGGACTGGTGGCGGTCTGTGCTAGGGTGTTTGCCGGACGAGAACTTGTGTCCGCCATGCTCGCATTGTTCCTTGATGGTTTTGGGCTTGGTCACACCTTGTGCCAAGTTTATGGTGTCCGCCGTATCCGCCAAGTCCGCTGTGACCGGGCGGTCTGTTTTTTAGGTGCCTTTGGTCGTGGACTTGTGGCGGATTGAGGTGTGTGTCTTGTGGACTGCCTCGGGTTGGTGCGGACAACCATTGAAGGGGGTTTGTTGTCCTGAAGAGGTTGGAGCTTTGCGGGCTGATGCCTTGTCCGCTTAGCTTAGGCGAACTGGAGAGGGTTCGTCAATGGTTGCCTTGCTCCTGGCGGTTTTCCTTGGTGACCGGCTAAGTCCACGCGGACTGAGCGGACGGTCGTTTGTATTCGCGCGGACTGGGGCGGTGTCGCTATCTCTTGGGCGGTGACCACACTCATCACCTGGCCTATAAATAGGACCCCCCTGGCACATCTACAAAACCGAAGTAACGTGAGTGAACAGTAAATTGGGTTGAGCGAAGTGCTGCGGTCTGTGTTTGCCAGTCCGCGCGGATTGTTTCAGGCTGACGGTTTACTGTGTGCAGGTCGCGCGGATAACTTCAAGGAGCCAGGAGTTTGGCTGTGACTTCGGTCAGTGCTTGGAAGTGTGCGGTCTCTGCGGACTCAGCAGGAGGTCGCTCTGCGGCTTGTCAGTTCTATTTCATCTTTGTCAGCTTCAATAACCTGTCCGCCGGCTTCAGGCGGGTAGGAGTGTTCCTTAGTTCGGGTTCAGCAGGAGGCGAATAACGGTGTGTCCGCGCGGCCTCCCGGCTTCGGCGGACTCCGTGGTATTCGGCGGATTGCAGCATAGTTCGGGCGGCTTCGGCGACCTCGGCGACCTCGCGGTCTCTGCGGACTCGGGTGCTGTCTGCCCGGCTTGTTTTTTGGTGCTTCTATTTTTCAGCTGTTATACTAGCGAAATCATGTCTCGCTATGTATGCCTTGCATTGTAAAGAAGTGAATGAATAATAGACCTGCTTGTGCTTCCATTGTTTGTTGGGATTTACCTTTGTACCTCTAGTCCTTGGTTTCCGCTGGTTCAACGTGCGAACTGGGTAGTTCCGAAGATATTAATTTGGCGTTTGGGCTATCTTGCTGACCACGTTGAGAAAATTTAACAAGATCCGAGGCCATATTTGTGGAGGCAAGGCCGCTGCGGTGCTTTCCAACTGGCTAGAATTCCATGGCTCCAAAGAGGTCGTCAAGGGTAACGATCTTACTTCTTGGACATATGAAGTCCTTCTTTTTGGCATATGCATGGATTTCCCCCACCAGAGGGTGGATTGCGGAGGGATTTCTATGGGGTTGATTCTTTGGATCCCTGATAGTCTTGCATATAGATCCGGAAATGTGTAGTATGGAATATGTATGTAGTGTGAAGCCCATCTGAACAGGTTGGTTAGGATTGGTGATCTTTCATTTGAACGCCGGAGTAGACTCTGTGGTTAAACATGTAGTTTGTGGAGTCGATGGGTTGAACCTGTGAAGGGCAGTAGCAGGAAGTACTGGAGTGGTAGTCCAGGAAAATACCCTTGTAATGCTTGTGCTGTCTGTTATGGCAAGACCAGTTTTCTAGCACTGCAGGATGCTGCATGGTTTGGGAGGAGTTGGGTGTCGAAAGAGAGTTTCTGCTGAACCCGCCAAGCGATCGTCAAGGACGCTAGCATGAACTCCCCTTTTTGATTGTGAAGCCCGTCCTTGGTGGACATTGTGGCTATTGTGAAGCCAGTCCTTAGTGGACATTGTGGCTATTGTGAAGCCAGTCCTTGGTGGACATTGTGGCTATTGTGAAGCCAGTCCTTGGTGGACATTGTGGCTATTGTGAAGCCAGTCCTTGGTGGACAGTATAGCTATTGTGAGCTGTAAGCTCTTAAAAAGGTCGTGTGCCGAATAGGAAAGGTGAAACCGACCCGCGCCTTCGATTTTGCCTCTTGTACATTGGTATTCGTGATGGCAAGTCGACTTGAGCAACGGGAGGTGGTTGATCCGTACCTGCGTTATGTTTGTCCGACTTGGAGACCTGAAAGTTTGGTCCATTGGAGCGCATAATGAGACCATTAAGACTAAATGCTCACTACCGTTGGATTTTAGATCGTGAACGGTGTTGTTGTGTAACGCCTCGAAAGTTATATTTGTGTCGGTCGCGTAGAAAGGGATTTTTGGTGCCTGTATTGGGGTATACGGCCTAGGACACGGGCGTGTCCAAGGCCGTGTCTGGCTGGTGATTTTTGGTCGTTTTCATCCCGAGAAGGACACGGCCAGGAACACGGCTGCATGACACGGGCGTGTCATTTGACGCGGGTGTGTGCCTACCCGTGTCAGTACCCATGTTCAGTTGGGTCGAGTCTGTTGGCGTGGCGGTTATAGGTAACATGCCCCCGGACACGGGCGTGTTGAGAGACCCGACACGGGCGTATCTTTGCCCGTGTGTCTTTCCTTCGCTCGACGATCGTGCCTGGATCGAGGCACACGACCTGGGACACGACCGTGTGCCAAGCCATGTTCGGCCCAGGTTTGGGGATTTTTGAGTGGATCAGAGTCGTTCGTTTTATTTAATTAAGATCCAAGGGCTCAGACGGTTTCCTGCTCTGTTAAGGCCGGGAATATGGGAGTTAATCTTTCATTTCTCTCCAACGATTCTCTCTCCCAAGGAGTTGGAAAGAGGAGGAAGAAGGAAGGGATTTCGGCCGTCAGCGGAGCATCGGAGCACCGTTTTGAGATCTGAGAGCGGGTCCTTGGAGGAAAGTTCGTTGCGAAGACTTCCATCCGTGTAGTTTTTCCATGGCGCCAAAGCGGACTACAAGGGTAATGATTCTCTACTTGAGCATGTGAAGCTCTTCCTTTCTGCATAAGGAATCCCGCTCCCGTGAGTGTGTGGTGAGTGCGTGGTGTTCCTTGGGGTTGACATGAATAGTCCCCCTTGTGTTGCATATATAGTTCAGAATCGTAAGTACGGGCATAGGCATTGTGTGTGAAGCCTACCCGGACGTGTATTGTCTGGATAGGTGATGTTGCATTTGATATGTTTTGTCGGATGTTAAAGTATTAGACCGGGTGGCCTTGCGGTCTTATCTGGTGGTTTGTTGACCGAGAGGTCTGGCGGTCTCACTCAGGAGCTTGGAGACCGGGCGGTCTATCGGTCTCCCATTGCGGCTTGTTCTTATCCTGCTGGAGTTGCCGAGCGGTTAACCCATCTGTCTAACCGCGCGGCCTATGCGGTCTCCTTTATTTCTAGCCGCTCAGCCCTGTACATGTTTAGTCCCACATTGTTTGTTTATACTCTCTCATATCTCATCCATTCTATAAAAGGGAGGTCATACCTTTGTAAATGATATATTTTTTGGATAATAAAATTTCAATTATTCAAAAATCTATCCGTTTGTTGTTGCATGTTCGCTACTTTTAACATGGTATCAGAGGACACGGTCTTTTCCTCCTGATTGTGTGCGCTCTCTGATTCTCGCTGCTTGTTTCTGCTTCACGCGACCTATCTTTGCGGTTTGCCTTCTCTTCCGCCCGCTGCCCTGTTCGCGCGGCTTGTTGCTTCTCTTCTCGAGCTGCTCTTCGTCGTCGCGACCTGTTTCATTGTCGGAGCGACCTGTTTCCTTCTAGCCGCCTGTTTTCCCTAGCTGTGCGGCCTGATTCTGTTCACCCGGCTTGCGACTTGTTGTTGTCGCTGCTGCTTCTTGCTTCCTCTTCTCTACTGTTCGCTCGGACTTTTCAGTACGCGCGACCTCTTCCCCGCTGTGCCTTGGTCTGCTTCCTGGCCGCTAGTGTTCGCGCGTCTTCTTCCCTTTAAACCGCTGCGGTTTCGCGCGGGTTGCTCTCCTTTTTCCTCTCCCCGTGGCTTCTCTTCTTCTCGCGCCGTTTCCTATGACTACTTCCAGTCTCTCCACCCCCGTTATCTCCACCACTCCCGCAGCTCCTCCTCCACCTACTCCTTCGGGCAACCTTGGCACGCTTTCTAAGCTTGTTGGCTCCAACTATCCCGATTGGAGCGTTTCTTTCACCTTTCTTATTCGCTCTCAGCGCAAGCGTCATCACCTCACTGATGACCCTCCTCCTCGTACCTCGCCTGAATTTGATGACTGGGATGCGAGTGATGCCCTTGTCCGCACTTGGCTCGCCAACAGCCTCTCTGATGAGTGTCTTCCCGTCATTCGCCATAATGAGACGGTCAAGGCCGCCTGACTTCACCTTGCTGCTCTCTATTCGAAGGGGGGCCAGACGTCCCGCATTTATACTCTTTATGCGGACCTCTTTGCCCGCCCCTCCATGTCTCCTACTGCAGCTTACCAGCAAGTTCAGGCTCTTGGCGCCGAGATCCTACAGAATCGTCCCTTCTCCGCGGACTTGGCTGACCAGCACAAACACTTCCAAGAACTCCTGGTTGTTTGTTATCTTCTCCGTCTTCCCGATTCCTATGATATGATCCGCCAGCAGATTTTGGGTGAGGCGGAATCTCCTACTTTGGATGCCACTGCGGCTCGCATTGCCGCTGTTACTTCGCTTCTCAACGGCCTCTATTGGCCTCCCCCCCTTCCCAGGACTCCTATGCTCACCAGGCTCAGCGAGGGGGGTGGGGGGGGGGGGGGGGGTTCCTAGTGGCCGCAGCCACTCCGACAGGCGTGGTTCGTCCAAGTTCCTCTTCTCTTACTGTGGTCGTATCGGCCACTCTGTTGACCGCTGCTGGCAGAAACATCCTCGTCTTCGCCCTTCTGGTGATGCTCCTTCCTCGACCTCTGCCTCCTCTCGGCTGTCTGCCTCTGTGGCCACGACTTCAGGTAGTGCCCACGTTGTTACCAAAGGTAAATGGCTGATTGACTCGGGTGCTACAAATCATATGACTGGCAACCATCATTGCTTCTCTCTCCTTGACACGCATGACCGCATACCCCCGGTTCGCGTGGCGGATGGTTCACCGTCCCCGGTGCTCGGGACGGGAATGGTTCAAGTCACCCTGTCGCTTCGCTTGGAGGACACTCTCTATGTCCCGAAGTTCCCGTGAAATTTATTATCTGTTACCACTTTATGCCGACAACTACAGTGCTCTGTTTTATTCACTCCCACTTCTTGTTCTTTTCAGGACCCGAGGACCCAGTGGACGATTGCTACTGGGACTGAGAGCGGCGGCCTCTATTTCCTCGACGACGTTTCTACTCTGTCCGCCTACTCCTCCTTTACAGATCTGCATCAATGGCATCTTCGCCTTGGACATCCTCCTCCTCGGATTCTTCGACAGCTTCTGCCCCACTTACCTCCGACCAGTCCTCCGCTCAACTATGATGCGTGTCAGCGTGGCAAACATCATCGCTCCTCCTTCCCACCGAAGCAAGGTCGTGGCTCCTCTCACCCATTTGATCTCATTCATTCTGATGTCTGGGGTCCTGCTCCTACCCTCACTGTTGGTCGGGGTAGTTCCTATTTTGTCACTTTTATAGATGATTTTTCAAGATGTACTTGGGTGTATCTATTAAAAGATCGCTCTGAACTCTTTTCTGTTTGGCAATCATTTTATTTTATGATTAAAAATCAGTTTGACATTTCTATTAAAGTTTTACGCTATGATAATGCTAAGGAATATCTTAATCATGAGTTCTCCTCTTTCTTTCAACAACATGGTCTTATTCATCAAACTACTTGTGTTTACACCTCCCAGCAGAATGGGGTGGCGGAGCGTAAAAACTGTCACCTCCTTGATGTTGCTCGTACTCTCATGATGCAGATGCAAGTACCTCGCTCCTACTGGGGCTACGCTGTGCTCCTCACCTGTTATCTCATCAATCGTCTTCCCTCCATAGTTCTCCACGGCCAGACCCCCTTCTCCATTCTCTACCCCCGCAAGGAACCTTTTCCTCTCTCTCTCTCCGTGTCTTTGGCTGTACGGTTTCTGTTCACGCTCCCTCCGCTACCCGCGACAAGCTTTCCCCCCGTTCCACCAAGTGTGTCTTTTTGGGGTACTCTACCACTCAAAAAGGCTATTGCTGTTTTGACCCCCTTCTACGCAAGCAATTTATCTCCGCGGATGTGACATTTTTCGAGAATGCTTCCTACTTCTCTCCTACCTCCTCTCTCCCTCCTGATGTCTCTGCTTCTCCACCGCCTCTCTCCGTTCCCTCCACGCCTCTCAACATGTCCCCCCTTCCGTCCTCTCCTCCACCGTCTCCTTCCCTATCCGTCTCACCACCCACCCCTCCTCCCTCTTCTCCGGCACCGTCTCTCTCTAGTTCCGGGCCAGCCTTCTCTGCCACGGACGCTCCAGTCGCTGACGCAGCCGTCGACCTGGATCTTCCCATTGCTCTTCGCAAAGGGGTGCGGGCGTGTACTCAACACCCGCTTCCGGCAGTTGTTTCCTATGATCGGCTTTCTCCTTCTCGCAGGTGTTTTGCCTTGGCTATCTCCGCTACTTCTACTCCCCGCACCTACCAGGAGGCTCTTGCTATCCTTCATTGGAAATCTGCCATGGATGAAGAGATGGCTACTCTTACTGAAAGGGGTACCTGGACCCTTGTTCCTCCTCCCGTGGGCACTGATGTGGTTGGCTGTCGCTGGGTCTTTGTTGTGAAATTTCGCCCCGACGGCACTGTGGATTGCTACAAGGCCCGGCTGGTGGCCAAAGGCTTTACTCAGACTTACGGCGTTGATTACTTTGACACTTTTTCTCCGGTTGCTCGCCTCAGCACCATCTGGGTTCTTCTCTCTGTGGCTGTTAACCGGGATTGGGCTATTTCCCAGCTTGATGTCAAGAATGCCTTTCTCTATGGCGATCTTCAGGAGGACGTCTACATGGAGAAACCTCCTGGGTATGTTTCTCAGGGGGAGACACGCGTATGCCGTTTGAAGAAGGCCATTTATGTCCTAAAGCAGAGCCCTCGGGCGTGGTTCGACAAATTAAGTGGTATTGTGGCTACCATCGGCTTTACAAGGAGTTCGGCCGATCACTCCTTATTCATTCGCAAAACGGCCTCGAGACTGGCGGTTTTGGCAGTATATGTGGATGATATACTTCTTACTGGCGATGACCAAGATGGGGTGGACTTGAAGAAGAAGCACCTCCGTCAACACTTGGTCATGAAGGATATGGGCTCCCCGAAATACTTTTTGGGGATAGAAATCTCTCGGAAACTTGACTCGTTGGTTCTCTCCCAACGAAAGTATGCCCTTGATCTTCTACAAGAAGCAGGATTGACAGGTGCCAAACCGGCTCGGTTTCCCATGGCTATTGGAGAAGACAAAACGTGGACGGATGACTCGCCTCTTCTATCTGATGTCACAAGGTACAGACGTTTGGTAGGAAAACTCATCTATCTCACAGTGACTAGACCCGACATCTCCTATGCTGTAGGCAAGGTCAATCAGTTTATGCAAGCTCCCAGGGAGTGCCATCTTCAGTCTGCCTTGAGGATTTTAGAGTATGTCAAAGCAGCACCAGGCAAATGGCTAATCTTTCAGAAGAATGGTCATCTGAGGGTTGAGGCATACTCAGATTCAAGCTATGCGGATGATAAAGGCGATCGTAAGTCCACATCAGGTTTTTGTACTTTTGTTGGAGGAAATCTTGTGAGTTGGAAGAGCAAGAAATAGTTTGTTGTCTCCAGATCCAGTGCATAAGCCGAATACCGGAGTATGACGTCAACCACGTATGAGTTAAAGTGGTTGCGGGCTCTCATGCTTGACCTAGGAGAGGTCTATGACTATCCTCTTCCTATGTTCTGTGACAACAAGACCGCTATATACATTTCCAGAAATCCGGTCTTCCATGAGAGAACAAAGCATATAGAGGTTGACTGCCACTTCATTCGGGAAGAGATTTTGAAGAAACAGATTTGTACTCCGTTTGTCACCTCTGACAAGGAATTGGCAGATATCTTCACAAATCCGGTCTCTACTTCCTTCTTCCACATTTGTGACAAGCTGGGCATGATTGATATCTATGCTCCAGCTTGAGGGGGAGTGTTAAAGTATTAGACCGGGCGGCCTTGCGATCTTGTCTGGCGGTTTGTTGACCGAGAGGTCTGGCGGTCTCACTCAGGAGCTTGGAGACCAGGCGGTCTATCGGTCTCCCATTACGGCTTGTTCTTTTCCTGCTGGAGTTGCCGAGCAGTTAACCCATCTGTCTAACTGCGCAGCCTGTGTGGTCTCCTTTATTTCTAGCCGCTCAGCCTTGTACATGTTTAGTCCCACATTATTTGTTTATACTCTCTCATATCTCCTCCATTCTATAAAAGGGAGGTCATACCTTTGTAAATGATATTTTTTTTGCATAATAAAATTTCAATTATTCAAAATTCTATCCATTTGTTGTTGCATGTTCGCTACTTTTAACATCAGAGAAGACTCCGTGCTTTGGTTTTCGGGTTTCTACGCGGTAGAATGCAGCAGGGATCCTTGGAGGTTAGCTCCAAGGCGCACCCGGAAAATTGAGCGGAATCGTTGTTCTCCTAACTTGGCGGTCAGGGAACCGACCTTGAACATAACTGGGTTATGTGATTGTTTGGAAAATTTAGGATCCGAGAGAAGCTTGGCCCGCGTATAGGACTTAAATTGACTAGGCGGCGTGAGCAACGGGCAAGTGAAATCAGACCTAGGCTATGTGGTTCGGAGCGAGAGACCCGAAAAGGGGACTGGCCGTTGGCATAGTTGGGAGCCTTAGACGATGGTCAGAAAGGCTAAATGCTAACATGGTTGCTATCTTTGGGATGGTGGTGAAGCCACAGAATTGACCAGATTCACCGTTAATGTGCCCTGAGTGCACAAGGTGTTTGGCCGTGTGATCCTACTCCTGTGGCGTAGTATAATTGCGCTTTATTATTTCATTGGGATAATGATATGTAGGGAAATAGCACCGCCGTCCCGAGTAAGTGGAGGGGTCGTTATAATTTGGTCGGCTTATGGCTGACCATTGCTTTGTTTGCCACCGTGTTGTGGAATTTTGCTTGCAGGTGCTGCGGAGCCGAGTGCCAAATAGCGTGCTGGAGCCCATGTTTCTGTGCTGGCCCTTGAAGGTCGTAGAATAGTTGTTTTTATTTTGTCATGTGTGGCCGGCCTGCGAGCCGATGTATGTAAGACACTATTTGTAACACCCTAAAAGTAATTTGGGTTAATTTGGGCTAATTTGGATTCAGGCATGGGTGACACGGCCTGGACACGGGCGTGTCCTAGGGCATGTCATGCCTGGGTTGTGTCGAGTCGTGTGGTCGATGAATTTTGCTTGACGATCATCGAGTGTCGAGTGTCAAGTGAGGACACGGCCTGCGACACGGGCGTGTCATACGACGTGTCAGTGGTCGACGAACTCAGCTCGACATTTTGAGCAGGGCGTGTTTACGGGACACGGGTGTGTCCAGGTGCACACGGCCTGGAACACGGGCGTGTGCCAGGGCCGTGTGAGTCACGGGTGGTTTTGCGGTTGTGTAGCCTGTTGAATACGGCCTCAGACACGGGCGTGTCTGAGGGCGTGTCAGGGGACACGGTCGTGACACGGGCGTGTCACACGGCCATGTATTGGCTGGGCCGAGTCGGCTGACTGCTGCTTAAGGGGGACACGGCCTGTGACACGAGCATGTCACATGGAGTGTCAGGCCGTGTTCAAGCTTTTCTGGCCAAATCTGAGCCGTTTGTTTCCCTTTTCCTGGATCCAGTGGTTGGGCTCTGTCCAGGTGTTTAGAAGGCCGAGATAAATGGGATATAACCCTTTGTTTTTCATCTTCTTCTTCTTCCTCTTATTCCAAGAGAGAGAGGAAGAAAGGCCTAAGGGAAAGAGAGAAGGGAGGAGACTACCAGCTGCTGGAGGAGCTGCGGAGTGCGGATCGAAGATCCGAGAGCGAATTCGTGAAGGCAGAGTCGAGGCGGTGATTTCCATCCGGCTACTTCATGCCACCGAAGCGATCTTCAAGGGTAACGATCTTCTTCTTGGACATCGAAGTCCTTTCTTTATGCATATGCGTGGAATACTCTACCATGAGGTGGATTTGCGAAGTGATTCCGTAGTTGAGTCTGCATCTAGAGTCGGAATTGTGGAGTACGGTATAGGCATGCTGTGTGAAGCTCATCTGGACCGTTAATCTGGATTGGTGATGATCATGGGTAAACCGGAGAAGACTCCGTGGATTTGCAAAGATGCTATGTGCTTTGTGTATTGGATGATTGAATGCTATGTGTGGATGGTATGCTCATGCGTGGGCTAGCCATGGATATGATCTTGGATGCTTTGCGAAGCTCCTTGTGGTTTGCTCTGCGAGAGCGGGAAGCTGCGGCTACCAGGAAGGGAAGGCCGACCCGCGTCACGGTGCCCCAGTGACGATGTGAGCGCGGGCAAGGCTAACCTGTACCTGGGCATGATGGAGAGATCGATTGGTGGCAGTGTTCGGGAGTGTGCGATAGCCCGACTTACTACATCGAAATAAAAGCGGGTCGATCTGTTGGATGAATGCTCACGTTTGCCATGCGGTACGTACCTTTGTTTGGTTTGGGCAGGATGCAACCACCATGCGTGTTGGGGTGACTAGGGCCGGCCAGCCAACACGTTAATTACCGTGTGATTGGTGGTGTTACCACGGGTTTCCGGTACACCGTAAGGTTCCCTGAGAGCACGAAGTATCGGGCTGCGGTCGGTGTTTGTGATTTAATATGTGTGCTTGTGATTGTTAGCTATTGTACTTGCAAACGCATACAGGGAAGGAACCGCTGCCCCGGGCATGGGGTAGGGTTGTTATAATTGGTCAGTTATAGCTGACCGTTACTTTGTTTGCCGCTCTTTGGTGGATGTCTACTTGCAGGTGCTGCGGCTTGAAATGAAATGCATGGATTGAAAGCTTGTTGCTAGGGCCCTTGAAGGCCAAGTGAGTCGTGGTTGGATTTCATGTGGGGCCGGCCTGCGTGCCGATGTACGAACATGTATATGTGTATAAAGAGCAACCTGTAAGGCCTTAAGGCCATGTGTGTGTGGGCTGTATACATTCCTGGTTTTGGGTATATAAATGTGAAATTTATATATTAGTGGACATTCTTGGAGTTGAGTTCATGCAACTTATTTATGCTGCGCTAGAATGGATTGGGTTACGGATACGTATAAATTTGATCACCACAAGTAATTCCGTCACTTGTCTGTGACCTATGGCATGGGGCCCTGGCCGGACCCACCGTTATAGGCCATGTGACGAGTGGGAGCGTTACAAAGTGGTATCAGAGCCAGGTTGAGATTGTTTGGGAGGAGAGAATAGAATTGAACTCACGAATGTCCACTAGGAATGTATTTCATGCACATGTCGTGCGTGAGTGTGTAGTCAATGTAGCAGTACTGTTATGATATGCATTATTAATGGTGTTCTGTACATTGATAGGTGGCGAGGAGTGGAGCTGGGCCATCTGAGCCCCAGCGGTCTGATGAGAGTGTTGCACCGGTTGAAGCACCTACGCATCCTTTGGCGGAGACCATTCGGATGGTGACGGAAACAGTACTCGCAGTATTGCAGACACAACCTGCAAGGCCTGCAGTTGTACCTGTTTGGCAAGAGCATGTTGATGAGCAGTTGAAAAGTTTTATGGAATTTCATCCACCTACGTTTGGCGGGGTGATTTCCCCAACACAGGCGGAAGATTGGTTAGCTCGAGTGAAGAGGATCATGACTGCCATCAGAATAGTGGAGGAGTTGAAAGTGACGTTAGCCACTTTTCTGTTAGAGGGAGACGCGAGACTATGGTGGGATGAGGTGGAGGTGCATTACTTGGCCGGTCGAGGGTTAGCGGAAGTTTCTATGGAAGATTTCTCCCGCTTGTTTTTAGCCAAGTATGTGCCAGTGTCCCAGCGGATTGCTATGGAAAATGAATTTTTATGTCTAGTGCAGGGTGAGCGGGATATTGATACGTACTTGCATGAATTTACTAGACTGGGGCGGTATGCGGGATCTACTTTGGCCGAGGAAGCCCGAAAGACGAATCGATTTTATGAGGGCCTTTGAGATGAATTAAGGTTGACACTCCCAAGTTCGGTGAGCCAAGGCTTCCAAGCGTTGGTAGACACATCCCGTGCATTGGAGAAGGATATGAAGCGAGTGCAAGAAACAAGGAGACTGGCGATGGAGAAGCCAGAATTTAAAGTTCCGCAGTCGGAACAAGTGGATTTTCAGAAACGAGAAAAGAAGAGATTCAAGCCTGTGGAACAAACCTTGTCGAATGTTGCATCAGAAGCAACGTATGGACAAAGGCGTGTGGAGACACATACCTGTTGTAAGTGCGGAAAACAGGGGCATATAGCCTCTAACTGTCGAAGCGGCCCTCCTACAAGTGAGAAAACAACGGGTGCGTCTTATGCCGATAAGGGAAAAATAGTGGCCGAATCATCTGTATCTCGGATGCAGCCTCGATTGCATAATATGGAAGTGCAAGAGCCGCAAAGTGCACTTGGTGAAATTCAACCTCGAGGTTTCAATTTGGCATTTACCGAGGAGTTTAAACGTTACTTGCAAAATAATCCGGATGAACGAAAATAAGTATGACCCGTATGAGATTGTGGGTATATGGGAATGTTATGTACTTATAGGTGTGACATATGATATGTATATGGCGGGTTAACTGGAGCTCTAAATGTATTTGGATCTATGAATGTGTTGATATTGGTTTGTTTGTGCGATGGCTTGGGATGAGACATGCTGTGGCCTCTGAGCTCAAGCCCGGCTCGCGTTTTTGCGCATAGATGCGGTGGGTGTAAGATTTTGTGATGTTGTGACTGATTGGCATGAGCCAAATTTCGGGGATGAAATTCTTTGAAGGTGGGGAGGATTGTAACCCCCTAAAAGTAATTTGGGTTAATTTGGGCCAATTTGGATTCAGGCATGGGTGACACGGCCTGGGACACGGGCGTGTCCCAGGGCTTGTCATGCCTGGGTTGTGTCGAGTCGTGCGGTCGACGAATTTTGCTCGATGATCGTCAAGTTTCGAGTGTCGAGTGAGGACACGGCCTGTGACACGGGCGTGTCACAAGGCGTGTCAGTGGTCGACGAAATCATCTCGATGTTTTGAGCAAGGCGTGTTTGCGGGACACGGGTGTGTCCAGGTGCACACGGCCTGGAACACGGGCGTGTGCCAGGGCCGTGCGAATCTCGGGTGGTTTTGCGGTGGTGCAGCCTGCTGAACACGACCTCAGACATGGGCGTTTCTGAGGGCGTGTCAGGGGACACGGCCGTGACACGGGCGTGTCACACGGCCGTGTATTGGCTGGGCTAAGTCAGTTGACTGCCGCTTAAGGGGGACACGGCCTGTGACACGGGCGTGTAACAGAGCATGTCAGGCCGTGTTCAAGCTTTTCTGGCCAAATCTGAGCCGTTTGTTTCCCTTTTCCTAGATCCAGTGGTTGGGCTCTGTCCAGGTGTTTAGAAGGCCGAGAAAAAGGGATATAACCCTTTGTTTTTCATCTTCTTCTTCTTCATCTTATTCCAAGAGAGAGGAAGAAAGGCCTAAGGGAAAGAGAGAAGGGAGGAGACTACCAGCTGGTGGAGGAGCTACGGAGTGCGAATCGAAGATCCGAGAGCAGATTTGTGAAGGCAGAGCCGAGGCGGTGATTTCCATCCGGCTACTTCATGGCACCGAAGCGATCTTCTAGGGTAACGATCTCCTTCTTGGACATTGAAGTCCTTTCTTTATGCATATGCGTGGAATCCTCCACCAAGAGGTGTATTTGCGAAGTGATTCCGTAGTTGAGTCTGCATCTAGAGCCGGAATTGTGGAGTACGACATAGGCATGTTGTGTGAAGCCCATCTGGACCGTTAATCTGGATTGGTGATGATCATGGGTAAACTGGAGAATACTCCGTGGATTTGCAAAGATGCTATGTTCTTTGTGTATTGGATGATTGAATGTTATGTGTGGATGGTATGCTCATGCGTGGGCTAGCCATGGATATGATCTTGGATGCTTTGCGAAGCTCATTGTGGTTTGCTCTGCGAGAGCGGGAAGCTGCCACTACCCAGGAAGGGAAGGCTGACCCGCGTCACGGTGCGCCAGTGATGATGTGAGCATGGGCAAGGCTAACCTGTACTTGGGCATGATGGAGAGATCGATTGGTGGCAATGTTCGGGAGCGTGCGATAGCCCGACTTGCTACACCGAAATAAAAGCGGGTCGATCTATTGGATGAATGCTCACGTTTGCCATGCGGTATGTACCTCTGCTTGGTTTGGGCGGGATGCAACCAGCATGCGTGTTGGGGTGACTAGGGCCGGCCAGCTAACACGTTAATTACCGTGTGATTGGTGGTGTTACCACGGGTTTCCGGTACACCGTAAGGTGCCCTGAGAGCACGAAGCGTCGGGCTGCGGTCGGCGTTTGTGATTTGATATGTGTGCTTGTGATTGTTAGCTATTGTACTTGCAAATGCATACAGGGAAGGAACCGCTGCCCCGGGCATGGGGTAGGGTCGTTATAATTGGTCAGCTATAGATGATTGTTACTTTGTTTGCCGCTCTTTGGTGGATGTCTACTTGCAGGTGCTGCGGCTTGAAATGAAATGCATGGATTGAAAGCTTGTTGATAGGGTCCTTGAAGGCCAAGTGCGTCGTGGTTGGATTTCATGTATGGCTGGTTTGCGTGCCGATGTACGAACTTGTATATATGTATAAAGAGCAACCTGTAAGGCCTTAAGTCCATGTGTGTGTGGGTTGTATACATTCCTGGTTTTGGGTATATAAATGTGAAATTTATATATTAGTGGACATTCTTGGAGTTGAGTTCATGCAACTTATTTATGCTGCGCTAGAATGGATTGGGTTAAGGACACGTATAAATTTGATCACCACAAGTAATTCCGTCACTTGTTTGTGACCTATGGCGTGGGGCCCCGGCCGGACCCACCGTTATAGGCCATGTGACGAGTGGGGGCGTTACACTATTTATTAAGTGAACTATTGTAATGCCATAAGGCCATGTACCTTTTTAGTGTATTTGGGTTTCATTCCTGTTTTGTGGATGTGGACATTCATGTTTTATGGATTTAAGTTTTGGGTTCTTTCAACTTTAAAAGCTTCCGCTAGAATGCTCTGAGTAGGACGAGTAGTCTTAATTGGATAGTTTGAATATTCTTATGTAACCCTTTTGACTGCTGTGGTATATGGCGTCTGGTTCCAGCTGGACCTTCTGTTATATGCCATGCGACGGATGGGGGTGTTATAATTTGGTATCAGACTTCTGGTTACGGTCAGGCTTAAATGAATTCATGGGCGAATTCTTTTAAGGGGTGGTGAGCACATATGTGCGTCATCGTTATAACATCAAAAAGAACCCATGAATGTCCACTTAGGAATGAAAAATACAGTTGTTTTGTGGAATCTAAGTATTCCAATGATTGCTTTCAGCAATTTATTTGTCGTCTAATCGTGTGTCTTTGCTACTATAGGAAGCTAGGAGCGGTGCTGGTCAGTCAGAGCATCCGCAATCGGCGGAAAGTAGTGCACCGAGAGAAATGCCTACTACTCCTCATTCAGAGGAAACCATCAGGATGGTGGCTGAAGCCGTATTTGCGATGATAAATGCCCAACCTACAGGGCAAATGCATCGCTCACCTCCTGCGAATGAGCAAGAACAGGTTATGGCGGTAGAGCCGAGAGTGGTGGAGCGCGCAGCAGTCGATCTGGTAGAGCCGAGGAGAGCTACGGAGAAGCAGCTTAAGCATGTAATGCACTTTAATCCTCCGAGGTTCGATGGGGTTGGAACGCCAGCTCAAGCTGAGGGCTGGCTCTCTTCTATGAAGAGGGTGTTGACAGCCACGTTAACTGAGGAGTAGCAGAAGACCACCATATCGACTTTTCTTTTGGTGGGGGAAGCGAGGCTATGGTGGGATGAATTGGAGTTTCACCTCTTAGTGGGTAGGCAGCTTGCCGATGTGCCTATGGAGGAATTTTCAAGATTGTTCCTAGCTAGATTTCTACCCTCTGCTCAGAAGCTTGAAATGGAGAACCAATTTCTTGGGTTGACTCAAGAAGCCAGAAGCGTGGACGAGTATCTCCATGAGTTCACACGGTTGGGTCACTATGCTGGTGCTACGTTTATGGAAGAAGAGAGGAAGACCAACCGATTCTATGAGGGTGTACGTGGCGACCTACAGTTATTACTTGCTGGGACTAAGGCGCAAGGCTTCCTAGCCTTGGTCAATTCGACCCATTCGTTGGAGAAGGTCGTTAAGAAAGTTCAAGAGAAGAAGGACCCAGGAGAAAAGAAGTCAGAGTTCAAGGTGCCAAATGCCAAGTCAGGATTCCGCAAGTGGAACAAGAGACAGAGGACTTCGAACTCAGCCCCTCAGTCTGGTGCGTCGGGGGCAACTACAAGTCGAGTCCCAGGAGCTTTTTACAACTGCGGGAAGATGGGGCATTTTGACCGTGAGTGTTGGAGAGGACGCGCAAAGTCCGAGAGGAAGCCTGGAGCGACTTATGAGAAGAAAGGGAAGGCGGTGGAGTCAACCGCATCCCATCATGCTCCAGCCCAGCCTAGAGTCTACAACCTTAGCCTGCAAGAGGCCATAAAGCAAGCGGACGTGGTGACAAGTATGGGTTAGATTACAGTGGTTTAACTTTTATTGTTGTTACCTTCGTATTTGTTAGCTTACTTTTGTTGGTTCTAGGCTTTGTGTTGATCTTTGAGTTCCCGGCGAGAGCCCTGTTTGATACTGGAGCATCGCACTCCTTCTTGTCCGAAAAATTCATATCGCACATCGGGGTTCCGTCCTCGATGGCAAAAGACAAATTAGATGTGTTGTTGCCCAATGGGTGCTCAATGCGTGCGGATAGGGTCTGCGTTGTCAAGATACAGATTGGGGATCAGGAATTTGATTTGCGAGCGTCGCTTTTGCCGTTGGCAGTGTACGACGTAATCTTCGGTATGGATTGGCTCTCGGAGCACGGTGCATGCATTGATTGCAACCGTAAGGAAGTTAAGTTGGGTCTGAACACTGATTGGGAGACTACTTTTGCGGGCATGAGGTAAGATTTTGATGTCGGCCCTTCAGGTGTTTAAGGCAGTTCGGTCTGGGGCAGAGCTGTTTGTCACATTAGTGCAGACTTTGACGCCTAAGCCATGTCTTGACAGTATTCCAGTCGTGTCCGAGTATCCGGATGTGTTCCCAGATGATCTCCCAGGAGCCCCTCCTCAACGGGAGATTGATTTTACCGTTGAGCTGGTACCAGGTGCCAAACCGGTGTCACGCTCTCCGTATCGGATAGCGCCAATATAGATGGCGGAATTGAAAGTGCAACTGCAGGAGTTGTTGGAGCAAGGTTATGTGCGTCCAAGTTCGTCTCCTTAGAGTGCACCAGTTCTCTTTGTTAAGAAGAAAGATGGGAGCTTGCGGCTTTGTATAGACTACCGGGAATTGAACTAGCTTACGGAGAAGAACAAATATCCAATCCCGAGGATTGACGATCTATTTTGATCAGTTGGTTGGTCAATGGTATATTCGAAGCTAGATCTGAAATCCGGTTACTATCAGTTGAGGATAAGGGAGAGCGACATCCCAAAGACAACATTAAGTACGCGGTTTGTGCATTACGAGTTCACGGTCATGCCGTTTGGTTTGACTAATGCACCATCCGTGTTTATGGATCTGATGAACAGGACGTTTAGAGAGTACCTGGATCGTTTCGTGATAGTATTTATCGATGATATCCTGGTGTACTCGCAGTGAGAGGAGGATCACTACAAGCATCTACACATGGTGTTGGAGACATTGAGGAAAAGTCAGTTGTATGCTAAGTTCTCCAAGTGTGAATTCTGGTTTTCCTCGATAGCGTTCCTTGGTCATGTTGTCAGTGGAGAAGGGATAGCTGTGAATCCGACGAAGATTGTGGAAATACGGGAGTGGCCTACTTTGACTACGGTGGCGGAAGTCCGGAGCTTTCTGGGGCTTGCCGGCTACTATAGGCGCTTCGTAGAGGACTTTTCACGGATAGCACTTCCACTCACGATGTTGAACAAGGAAGGATCAAAAGTTTGTGTGGTCGCTGGAGTGCGAACAGGCTTTTGAGGAATTGAGAGGCGGTTAACACGACGCCTATTTTATGTTCGCCAGTTGGAACCGAAGGGTTCGAGATCTATAGTGATGCTTCAGGTAGTTTGGTTTGGGCTGTTTGTGTCCTGCTGCAGCATGGGAGAGTGATAGCCTATGGTTCACAACAACTGAAGGCTCACAAGAGAAATTATCCGGTCCATGACTTAGAATTAGAGGCCGTGATATTTGCTCTAAAGCTTTGGATGCACTATCTGTACGTTGTGAAGGTCGATATTTACACCGATCATAAGAGCTTGAAGTACCTGTTGGATCAAAAGGATCTAAACATGAGGCAGCGTAGGTGGATGGAGTTCTTAGGGGACTACACCTTCAAGATACATTATCTTCCTAGGAAGGGAAATGCAGTGGCGGATGCGTTGAGTCGCAGGACTCCGGCGCAGGCCAACTGGTTATCGGTACATGATGAGAGATTGGTCCATGAGTTGGAGGCTTTGGAGATATCTTGCATCGACAAGCAATCTAGTGCTGAGGCGAAATTATTTTGGACAGAGGTGCAGTGTGACCTAGCTGATAGAGTTCGGCGGGCTTTGGTTCAGGATAACAGCATGAAGCGCATCATAGATGAATGTTTGGATGTGTCAAATTCCCAGTTTGTTGTTATAGATGGATTGTTAAGGAAGGACGGTCGTCTATGCGTTCCTAGTGCGAATAATCTTCGGGAGGAGTTGATGTATGAGGCGCATCATACCAAGTACTCAATCCACCCGGGAAGCACGAAGATGTATAGAGACATGAAGAAATTATTCTGGTGGCCAGGATTGAAGAAGGATGTAGCACTTTATGTGGCCAAGTGTCGTACATGTGCTTTGGTGAAGGCGGAATATGCCAGAAGCCCGGAGGTTTCTTGAAGTCCCTACCTATCCCAGAATGGAAATTCGAAGACATATCTATGAATTTTGTGCATGGTTTGCCGAAGTCACAGAAGGGAAATGACGTCATTTGGGTGGTCGTAGATATGTTGACAAAAGTGTCGCACTTTATTCCGGTCAGGAAGGAAGATCCGGTGGAAACGTTAGCCAAACTCTATGTGGAGAATATTGTACGGTTGCATGGTGTGCCCCGTAGTATTGTTAGTGACCGAGATGGATGTTTACGTCGAAGGATTGGAGGTTGGTGTATAGTATGTTGGGAACTAAGCTGAGTTTCAGCACAGCCTTTCATCCGCAGAAGGATGGTCAAACCGAGAGGGTCAACAGGAGTATGGAGGACATGCTTCGCATGTGCGTCCTAGATTTCGGAAAGCATTGGGAGGATCAGCTGTATATGGTGGAATTTGCGTACAACAACAGCTTTCAAGCAAGTATTGGAATGACTCCTTTAGAGGCCTTGTACGGGAGGAGGTGTCGTACGCCGTTGTCTTGATTGGAGATAGGCGAGTCGAAGCTTTACAAACGTCAAGTAGTGGAAGATGCCACCTCAGTGTTACGGAAAATTCAAGAACTGTTGAAGATCGCTCAGGACAGGCAGGCAAAGTATTACAACGCCAAGCATAGGAACGTGGAGTTTAGTGTTGGCGACATGATGTATCTAAAAATCAAGCCGTTCAAGGGTGTATCGCGGGTTCGACGCTTGAAGAAGCTGAGTCCGAGATACCTTGGACCATTTTATATCCTGGAGCGTGTTGGAGAGGCAGCATATAGATTGAAGTTGTCGGTGGAGTTGAGTGGGCTACATGATGTATTCTACGTGTCGGTGTTGCGTAAGGCAGGGCAAGAGCCTTCGCAGATCATTGCGGACAATCAAGTACCGGTTGATTATGAGTTGACAACAAGGGTCAAGCCAGTATGTATTGAAGATGTTGCAGTCAAACGACTCCGCAACAAGGAGGTCCGAATGGTTAAAGTCCGTTGGGATAATTGCGGACGTGAGGAGCTTTCTTGGGAGCGAGAACAAGCTATGTTGGAGGAATATCCCGAGTTATTCCGCTCAGGTAACTTTTAGATTTGTGTACCTTTACTTAATTTCGGGACAAAATTCCTTAAGTGGGGGAGATTTGTAACGCCCCGAAAGTTGTATTTGTGTCGGTCGCGTAGAAAGGGATTTTTGGTGCGTGTATAGGGGTATACGGCCTAGGACACGGGCGTGTCCAAGGCCGTGTCTGGCTGGTGATTTTTGGCCGTTTTCATCCCGAGAAGGACACGACCAGGAACACGGCTGCATAACACGGGCGTGTCATTTGACACGGGCGTGTGCCTACCCGTATCAGTACCCGTGTTAAGTTGGGTCGTGTCTGTTGGCGTGGCGGTTATGGGTAACACGCCCCCGGACACGGGCGTGTTGAGAGACCCGACACGGGCGTGTCAGGTGAGACACGGGCGTGTCTTTGCCCGTGTGTCTTTCCTTTGTTCGACGATCGTGCCTGGATCGAGGCACACGGCCTGGGACACGGCCGTGTGCCAAGCCGTGTTCGGCTAGGTTTGGGGATTTTTGAGTGGATCTGAGCCGTTTATTTTCTTTAATTAAGATCCAAGGGCTCAGACGGTTTCCTGCTCTGTTAAGGCCGAGAATAGGGGAGTTAATCCTTCATTTCTCTCCAACCATTCTCTCTCCCAAGGAGTTGGAAAGAGGAGGAAGAAGGAAGGGATTCTGACTGCCGGCGGAGCATCGGAGCAATGTTTTGAGATCTGAGAGCGGGTCCGTGGTGGAAAGTTCATTGCGAAGACTTCCATCCGTGTAGTTTTTCCATGGTGCCAAAGCGGACTACAAGGGTAATGATTCTCTACTTGAGCATGTGAAGTTCTTCCTTTCTGCATAGGGAATCCCGCTCCCGCGAGTGTGCGGTGAGTGCGTGGTGTTCCTTGGGGTTGACGTAAATAGTCCCCCTTATGTTGCATATAGAGTCCGGAATCGTAAGTACGGGAATAGGCATTGTGTGTGAAGCCTACCCGGACGTGTATTGTCTGGATAGTTGATGTTGCATTTGATATGTTTTGTCGGAGAAGACTCCGTGCTTTTGGTTTTCGGGTTTCTACGCGGTAGAATGCAGCAGGGATCCTTGGAGGTTAGCTCCAAGGCGCACCCGAAAAATTGAGTGGAATCGTTGTTCTGCTAACTTGGCGGTCGTGGAACCAGCCTTGAACATAACTGGGTTATGTGATTATTTGGAAAATTTGAGATCCGAGAGAAGCTTGGCCCGCGCGTAGGACTTAAATTGTCTAGGTGGCATGAGCAACGGACAAGTGGAATCAGACCTAGGCTATCTGGTTCGGCGCGAGAGACCCGAAAAGGGGACTGGCCGTTGGCATAGTTGGGAGCATTAGACGGTGGTCAGAAAGGCTAAATGCTCACATGGTTGCCATCTTTGGGATGGTGGTGAAACCACAGAATTGACCGAATTCACCGTTAATGTGCCCAGAGTGCATAGGGTGTTTGGCCGTGCGAGCCTACACCTATGGCGTAGTATAATTGCGCTTTATTATTTCATTGGGCTAATGATATGCAGGGAAAGAGCACCGCCGTCTCGAGTAAGGGGCGGTGTCGTTATAATTTGGTCGGCTTATGGCTGACCGTCGCTTTATTTGCCACCGTGCGGTGGAATTTTGCTTGCAGGTGTTGCGAAGCCGAGTGCCAAATAGCGGGCTGGAGCCCATGTTGTTGTGCTGGCCCTTGAAGGCCGTAGAATAGTTGTTTTTATTTTGTCATGTGTGGCCGGCCTGCGAGCCGATGTATGTAAGACACTATTTATTAAGTGAACTATTGTAAGGCCATAAGGTCATGTTCCATTTTAGTGTATTTGGGTTTCATTCCTGTTTTGTGGATGTGGACATTCATGTTTTATGGATTTAAGTTTTGGGTTCTTTCAACTTTAAAAGCTTCCGCTAGAATGCTCTGAGTAGGATGAGTAGTCTTAATTGGATAGTTTGAATATTCTTATGTAACCCTTTCGACTGTCTATGGTATATGGCGTCGGGTTCCAGCTGGACCTTCTGTTATATGCCATACGACGAATGGGGGTGTTACATGTTGGCCCTGGTTTTTCATCGCACCAAGAATGTGCCCTGAGTGCACGGATCGTCGGGCCGTGTGGCTGACGGTTATGATGTATTGTTTGTGCGTGAGAGCACGATGTGTGATATATCTGCCTATGAATTTCTATGCCTGCAGGGAAGCAATACCACTGCCCCGGGAAAAGGGGTAGGGTCATTATAAATTGTTCAGCTGAATGCTGACCGTTTTCTTGTTAGCCACCGCTTGGTGGGCTATCCCTATGCAGGTGCTGGAGAGCCGAGCAAGAAATAAAAGGGCTGAAGTCCCTGCTGTTGCTGCTGTCGCTAGCCCTTGAAGGCTAAGCAAAGTCTTTTTGTGTTATGTTCATGTGTTGCCGGCCTGCAGGACGATGTATGGAATCCATGCTTGTAAAGAGGACCTATAAGGCCTTAAGGCCAAACATTATTGTATTTGCTGTACATTCCTATATAAATGTGGTTGTTTATATTATTGGTCATTCTTGGTTTGAGTTCAGTATTATTGTTAATAGCTTCCGCTAGAATGCTCTGTGTTAGGATGCGATTATCATTTGGTATTAACCTGTAACCTTGCCGCTTGTTTTGTGGCACATGGTGTGGGGCCCCGGCCAGACCTTGTATTATATGCTATATGAATGGATGGAGTCGTTACACCTTCATACCATGTATCGTCGGAGCATAGCCTCGACGTTGCAATCCCCGCCCCCGGACGAGAAAATCACCTTCTCTCGGAAAGACATGCTGGGCCACGAAGATCCATTTTGTGATGCGCTGGTGATCCAGACTGCCATCAAAAACTTCACGGTGTCGCGGATGCAGGTCGATAATGGGAGTTCGGTGAATGTCATCTTCAAAAAGGCATTTAATGAGATGAGGATGGAGGATCGAAGGGTGCTGGTAGCGGATGGGCCGTTTTTTGGATTCTTGGGAGAAAGGAAGGAAGTCGAGGGGGGAGTAGGACTCTAGGTGACTCTGGTGGGGGGGGGGGGGGTGTCCATGAATTGCCCTTTTGTCATAGTGGATGCCCCCAGCTATTACACTGCCATTTTTGGGCGCCCTTTGATCAGTGTCTTTTGGTGTGTCCCATCATCTTTCCACCAATGCCTGAAACTCAATCCAGGGCGACCTAGATCAGAGTACGAGGATATCCAAACGCCGCCAGAGAGTACTATGTGGCAGCGGTGAATACCATTTATTGGCAAGGAGAGGCCGGGGAAATGGAGAAGACGATGGAACAATGGGAGAAGGAGTTCAAAGGCAAAGTAAAGGGGGAGAAAGGAGAAAGGGAGGTCAAAGGGGAAGGATAAGTAGAGATGGAGAGAGGCATTGCGGTGGAGCCAGAAATGGCAGGAGAAGAGGAAGGAGAGATGGATGTAGAGGAGGAGAAAGGAGAGCTGGAGTCAAAGGAAAGTGGAGGGGGAGGAAAGAAAAAAGAAAGATGGAGGAGGTGGGGGAGCCATCCAGGGTGGAAGCTCGGTTGAATAAGAGGGGAAGTTCGATATTGGAAGAAGGAATCCCAAGCAAGGAAGTGTTAGAGAAGTTTCTGAAGGAAGTGGCTGTGGCCGCTGCGGAGTACGGGATGGTAGACTGTGAAGCCAGAGAACAGGAGGATATGTTGGGGGAGCATGAGAAAAAGGAGGAGCCATCGAGGTTGAAGGGGGTAGTGGAGGTGCTGGAGATGGAGGTCCTCACCAAGGAAGGGAGGAAAGAGAAGGTAAAAATTAGTGGAGAGCTCGGTCCCGAGGACCAGGAGAAGATCAGGGAATGCGTACAGAGGAACATTGACATTTTCACATGCAGCGCAACTGACATGCTGGGGGTTTATGCGGACGTGGCATGACACCGTCTCACCCTCGACCCCAACGATCGTCCTATACTATAGAAGAAGAGGGCAATCGCCACTAAGATGGTCGGACCCATCAGAGAAGAGGTAGAGAAGCTGCTTAAGGTGGGGTTCAAATCTGCATGTAAATATCTGAGGTGGGTGAGTAACGTTGTAATGGTGAAAAAGGGAGAGGGAAAATGGAGGATGTGTGTGGATTTTTCTCTCTTGAATAAAGTATGCCCTAAGGATTGTTATCCTCTGCCTCGAATCGACATGCTGGTTGGCTCAGCCGTCGATTTTTCACTAATGAGCTTTCTAGATGGATTTTCAGGGTGTCACCAAATACGCATGCACCTGCCGGACGTCAAGGATGCCACCTTCATCTCGGAGGATGGATTCTTCTGTTTCAATATGATGTCCTTCGGATTGAAGAATGCGGGGGAGACTTATCAAAGAATGATGGATCGAATCTTCCGAGAGTAGAAGGGGCAGAACCTCAAAGTTTATGTAGACGACATGATGATCAAGGGCCTAGATCTCAGGTCTCACATCTTAGATCTAGAGGAGACCTTTGGAATCTTAAGGAAATACAATATGAGACTTAACACCTTAAAATGTGTCTTTGGAGCCAACAGGGGAAATATTTAGGGCATCTCTTCACCCCATCCAGAGTAGAACCCAATCCAGATAAAGTGAAGGCAGTCCTAGAATTTGAATCCCCAAAGAATGCCAAGGAGATCCAACGACTCTATGGTGGTTGTAGGACAAATCAAAGGAGAATTTGAAGCAAGCGAACCCACCATCTAGTTATATCTGGTGAATTTCAAAGACATCATCAGGTAATTCCGCACCTTTTCGATTCAACACATCCGGAGGGATGAAAGTGCTCAGGCTGACCTGCTCGCCAAATACAGCCCTCGGACAGGATGAATGGTGACAGAACTCTTCAGGCCATCGATAAAGGAAGGAGAATTAATGGAGGTAGACCAGCATGGGTCTTGGATGGAGCCCTTCATCATCTTTTTGACCACGGGGCAACTTCCTGAGAGGGATCTTTATAAGAAGCGGGTCAGGTATAAATTGGCATACTACCTGCTGAAGGATGGGACATTATACCGGAAGACACTATCTGGTTTACTGGCTCGATGCATATCTGAGGGAGAGGTTCCGAGGGTCGTAGAAGAAATTCATTTGGGAGAGTGCGGGAGTCACTCGGGAAGTCGGACCTTGGAGGGGAGAGTGTTGAGGAAAGGCTAATTTTGGCCTACCCTCAGGAAGGATGCGGAAGAATCCGAGAAAAGATGCCAAAAGTACCAGGTTTTCGCCCCTCTCCAACTCCTTCCTGCCCTAAGACTACGCACAATCACGGCTCCGTGGCCCTTCGCGATATGGGTGCTTGATTTGGTGGGTCCTTTTCCCCAAGCTAGTGGTCAAAGGAAGTTTCTGCTGGTCATGGTGGATTACTTTTCAAAGTGGCTGGAGGTGAAGGCGTTGGCTAAGGTGACGTCACAAGTGGTCAAAAATTTCGTATGAGGAGAGATCATCTGCTGGCATGGGCTTCTGCTGGCCATCATCTCTAATAATGGACCATAATTCGCTATCAAGGAATTCTTGGATTTCTGTATTCGGCTGGGCATAGACCTCCGTTTCGCCTCGGTTCATCATCCTAGGAGCAATGGACAGGTGGAAGCATCAAACAAGATTATCGTGAATCTTCTAAAGAATAAATTGGAGAACTTGAGAGGAAGTTGGGTGGAACAGCTCCCTTCAGTTCTCTGGGCCTTGAGGACCACAAAAAACACCGCCACAGGAGAAACTCCAGTTAAACTCTCACATGGCTCGGAGGCCATCATACCTATAGAGTTTGAGGTCGTATCTCCAAGAGTAGCATCAACAAAGAAAGGAGACGAAGGATGGATGGTAGAGAATAAGGAGGAGCAGAAACTCTCTCTTGATCTGGTGGAAGAGCTCAAGGATTTTGCCTTGATCCAGCAAGAATAAGTGAAGCACCGAATGACGAGTTACTTTTATAAATATATAAGGGTCAAGAAGTTCCAGAAGGGCGACTTGGTCCTAAAAAAAGTAGACACGGCGGGCAGAGGAACCTCGGTATGGAAACTCAATCCCAACTGGGAAGGCCCCTTTGTGGTGAAGGAGGTCCTGAAGTCAGGAGGGTACCACCTCCAGTATGAGGATGGGGTATCCGTTGATCGTGACTGAAGCTGTGATTACCTAAAAATATTCTATCTATAACCTTTTTTCATCATTCAATACTAGCAAATTTGTTGTGACCTTGTGATATGATGAAACCGCAGGTCTGTTCTTTCATGTTATGGGAGTGAAAAGGATGGATGGCAAGACCTCGAGCAGACCCGTTGGCCAGGCTCCCACCTAGCTGGCAGGGCTGTAGGCTCACTCGGTTGTTGGAGGTTGTTTGGAGTGGAGACCCCGAGTAGACTCGCTAACCAGGATCTCACCTAGCTGGCAGGGCTGTAGGCTCGCTCGGTGGTTGGAGGTTGTTTGGAGAGGAGACCCCGAGCAGACCCGCTGACCAGGCTCTCACCTAGCTGGCAGGGCTGTAGGCTCACTCGGTGGTTGGAGGTTGTTTGGAGAGGAGACTCCGAGCAGACCCGCTGACCAGGCCCTCACCTAGTTGGCAGGGCTGTAGGCTCACTCGGTGGTTGGAGGTTGTTTGGAGAGGAGACCTCGAGCAGACCCGCTGGCCAGGCTCTCACCTAGTTGGCAGGACTGTAGGCTCACTCGGTGGTTGGAGGTTGTTTTGAGAGGAGACCCCGAGCAGACCCGCTGACCAGGCTCTCACGTAGCTGGCAGGGCTGTAGGCTCACTCGGTGGTTGAAGGTTGTTTGGAGAGGAGACCTCAAGTAGACCCGCTGACCAGGCTCTCACTTAGTTGGCATGGCTGTAGGCTCACTCAGTGGTTGGAGGTTGTTTGGAGAGGAGACCCCGAGCAGACCTGCTGACCAGGCTCTGACCTAGCTGGTAGGACTGTGTGCTCACTCGGTGGTTGGAGGTTGTTTGGAGAGGAGACCACGAGCAGACCCACTGACCAGGCTCTCACCTGGCTGGCAGGGTTGTAGGCTGACTCGATGAATGGAGGTTGTTTTGAGAGGAGACCCCGAGCAGACCCACTGACCAGGTTCTCACATAGCTTGCAAGACTGTAGGCTGACTCGGTGGTTGGAGGTTATTTGGAGAGAGACCCCGAGCAGACCCGCTGACCAGGCTCTCCCTAGCTGGCAGGGCTGTAGGCTCACTCAGTGGTTGGAGGTTGTTTGGAGAGGAGACCACGAGCAGACCCACTGACTAGTATCTCACCTTGCTGGCAGGGTTGTAGGCTCACTCAGTGGTTGGAGGTTGTTTGGAGAGGAGACCCCGAGCAGACCCGCTGACCAGGCTCTCACCTAGCTGGCAGGACTGTAGGCTCACTCAGTGGTTGGAGGTTGTTTGGAGAAGAGACCCCGAGCAGACCCGCTGACTAGACTCTCACCAAACTGGCAGGACTGTAGGCTCACTTGGTGGTTGGAGATTGTTTGGAGAGGAGACCCCAAGCAGACCCGCTAACCAGGCTCTCACCTAGCTGGTAGGGCTGTAGGCTCACTCGGTGGTTGGAGGTTGTTTGGAGAGTATACCCCGAGCATACCCATTGACCTGGCTCTCACCTAGCTGGCAGGACTGCATGCTCACTCAATTATTGGAGGTTTTTTGGAGAGGAGATCCCGAGCAGACCCGCTGACCAGGCTCTCACCAAGCTGGCAGGGCTATTGGCTCACTCGGTGGTTGAAGAGTTTGGAGAGGGGACCTCAAAAAGACCCGCTAACCAGTCTCTCATCAAGCTGACAGGGGCTGTAGGATCACTCGGTGTCAGGATAAACAGTAAGATCCCTCAAATAAAGATGTCTATACTTACCAGAGAATGAAGAAAGTTTGTAGAAGATGAAAAACCCCTATGGGAAGAAGAGATTGGTGCAATGCAAATGTGGAGGGGCATCCCCAACCGACACTCGGCAAGGAAGGTCTCGCCCATAGCGAGTAGGCGCGCGCTGTCAAAAGATAGGTGTCACATAGAAATTAAAAATTAATGACTTCACATAAAAAAGCGGGTTCAACTCCGGGGACTACTCACGCTGGCTTCATCTCGAGGCGTGACGAGGGAAAAATGCCAAATGGTCTCACATACGGGAGGGGAGAGGAGAAGTCTAATGACTCGTGCACTAAGCCAATTCTCAAGCGAGAAGGCCAGGAACTCTAACTCACGAGTAGAAACAAAGTAGAGGGCTGCCCGCGATAAATAAAGCGAATTGAAATAAAAAAGGGGGAACATAGAGCGAGTGGTTATAGCAAAAATTTCCTTACTCCTTGCAAAAAAAAAGAAGGGAAGTATTCTCCCTTGAAATATTTCAATGTCTTAAAAAGCAAATAAAAAGTACATGAGGAGTATATGTGAAGAAGGGTAACAAAAAAAGGGGGAGGCGAGAAGTCTCAAATCTCGCTGGCGCCCCTTCATTCCTCTTCACTAGAAGCCGAACCCTCATCCGTCTCGCCATAGAGTTGTGGCACCAGGTCGCGGGCGGTGACCGTCTTGACATCTTCTCTAATAACCCCCCAACTCCTTCATCATCTTCAAAATGTGCTCGGCCGTCTTAATGTTGGAGTCCCGGTAGATCTCATTGACCTCGTCAAAAGAATAGTGAGGAGGTGGAGGAGTTTGGAGTGGTTTCGGGTGAGATGGAGGTAGAACACTGCCCAAGAGACGGGCATTATGGGCCTTCAAGCTTTTATTCTCCTACTCCAGGGAAGCTATGCGCGAGCACATCCGATCCGCCGTCTCGGCATCCTGCGAGAAGCCTATCAGTCAATAAACACATACGCAAGAGTGAAACTAGCCAAAGATAAGATTAACAGCCTTACCACGCCGCCATGGATTTTAGCGATAATATTGTTAGCAACCGCTAGCCACTTCTCGAGTCCATCTGAATTCTCTCGCTCTGTCGATAGGCCCGCCTCGACATCCTTCCACTTCTTGTTGTTGAAAACAAGGTAGCGCGAGACTCGGTGTGAGAGCTCTAGGGTGTAAAGTTGAGCTTGAGCAGTCTTCAGGACGAGGTCTCGCGACATGTCCTTGTCCAAAGGATCCGTCCCAGGGCCACTGTAGAGGCCATAGTCGAGAGAGAAGGCGTGCCTAGTCGGGGGGGGGGGGGGGGGGGGGTGGTGTCCTGCTCCTTCCATGAGGGAAGGAGGATGGATGCCTACACTCGGTTCGTGTCCTTTTCCCACAGAAGGACTGGGTCATCGGCAACATCATTTACTAGAGGACAATGTAGTAATTCTGATGGGAGGAGGGGGTCGGGCGGCTGGAGGAGCCAGCTTCACGAGATGGAAGCTCCGCGGATTGAGCCGAAGTGTCGGCGAGCCGGTCGAATAGCGCCATCTCGCGAGATGGCGAAACGGCTTGTGGTAAGGCGATTGCGAATCTGCCACAGAGATGGGGCTCAGGGACTCTGACATCTCTTTCCTTTCTTTTCGGGCAATCTCCATTTTCCTTTTCGGGAATGTCATGACTTTCTTAATATTCTTCTTGGGGCCGTGCTGAGAAGGAGCAACATCATCTCCAGATCTTTTCTTGGGGGCGGGGGCCAATGACTCCTTCGCCGCCTCTGCCGCCATGCTGGCGAGTGCGACACCTTTAGATGGCCCAGCGCTGCTCAGGTAGGGGGGATGGACTAGAATATTCCTCTATCTTGAACGATTAAATGGTTAGAGCAAAACAAGGGGATGGTAAACATAAGACTTAGGGAGTGCGAGTGTACCTTCACCGTGAAAGAAAGCAAGGAGCGAGTCGAGGTCTCACCTTAAGAAGTTGACCTTGAAGTTCTTCCCCGCGAAGAACTCGTAGAGGTCTTTATCCGCACCTCCGACATTTGGAGTCACATAGTATATCTCGGCGAGCGCACTGGGGCGAGTGGAACGCCTCCCAGATTCCAGCGGATGAAGACGAAGCGAGTGAGCCAGTGATAATTTTTGTTGGGGGTCTCGCACACCATCAACCCCTGTCCTGTGAAGTACGAGATGTTGTCGTGGTTGGCATTGTAGATGAATAACTTGCGGAAGACATTAAGGTTGAACTCGATGCGCTCGCGGCGCATGTAGCAGGCGAATGCAACTAAAATCGAGATGTCATTTGGGTTTAGTTACACGGGGACAGCTCCAAAGTATTTTAGAACCTTTTTAACCTCGGGCTAGAGGGGGAGCCTCAGCCCCGACTCGAAGTGAGAGACGGGGAAGGCGAGTTTGCCGGGTTAGAAAGTTTTGATCGACTCGCCGACCTTCTACGGCCGATACGCAAACCCCTCCACCAGGAATTCAGGGGTGATGCAGCTATAGTCCTCCTCCGAGATCTTGCGAGGAGGAAAGTCATGGTCGGCGAATCTTCTGCCACAATGGTTGCGACCCTCGCCCTCTTCAGTTTTTTTCTTTCCCATGGCAGGCGAGACGACAAGAGCGAGAGGAGATGGAAAAGGGGTGACGAGAGTAAGCTACAAGAGAAAGTAGGCGGGAAGACATCGCCGGTGTAAAACATCTTAGTCTAAGTCGGGGGGGGGGGGGTAGTGGAGGTATTTAGAGCGGATGGTGAGAGTGGAAAAATGGGCGGGAAAATTTGAAGGGGTAAGTTGAAGGTATAGCCCGATGGTTCGTTTTCTCTCTCTCTCATGACCTCATAGTGTGGCGGCCCGCAGGGATTTTTCCAATAAGCCAAAATAAAAGAGAAAAGACACATCAATTGACACAGCTATAATAAGAGCCTAGCATGAAAGAAGTCAACAAAATAACATTATTAATTGTTTTGCCCCGCACGAGACGGGCATCATCTCCGCGAGGTTTAAATAACAAGTTATAATTAAATAGGCGAGAAAACTAATTAGTTGAAGCATCAGAATTACGAGTATAATTAAATGAGCGAGACGATTTAGTTCTTGTGCCACCTCCAACGACCACCCCGAAACCCCGCTCATGGGGAGCCGACCAGGGAGATGAAGTGTGCGAACGACATCAAGACCGCGGCGCGCGAGGCGAAGCTGCTGGTCGACCTCGCTTATGATGGATTGGGGGTCGGTCTCATCTATTTAAATCCTGGCATCGATCTAGGAGGAGAGACAAGTGCACTCAATTTTCAGCAAGTCAATGCGCCGGTTAGTGGCTTTCTTGTCCAGATCCATCTCGTAGATAATGTGTGTATACTTTCGAAGCATTCCGACCGTCCTGCGCTTCATCTCCAGCGGATCCATATGATTGCCCAGATAGTCTTCAATCTCATCTGGGTGAGGAAGAGGCGAGAGGGCGGGCGGCCCAGAGAAGTCCTCCACCGCCGAGTTGATCTGGATACCTACACAAATAAATTCAAAGATCAGAATGAAGGATGGTCTCGCAAGAAGGATTGGAGGCCACAAGCTCTACGGATAGAAGGTTTAGCCCGGTGGTCTCGAATGCACCTGGTGAGGGAATGGAAATCTATATGAAGAAAAAAGGCAAGAATAGTTCATTTACTCGGGATATGAGAAGTCCCCACAAGCCGCGAGAGGTCATCATTCTTTGCAGTACGGGGCGTGGATCACTGCGGCGAGTCAGAGTCTTGATAATATTTGTCGGTGACATCAGGGGGATTCGCAGGTAGGGGGAATAGGTGAGATTTCCCTGAAGAAGCATGAAGTTATTAAGCGAGACGAAAAAAGAAAAGGAGAAAGTGGCGAGGGAAGGAGTCGAGAATCACCTGTCTCTCTTTAGAGGACGCGGGGGGAGGTTTATTGACTCCCAAGGATGCGGGAGTAGTCTCATTGGCCGAGAAGGGTGTCACAACCCGCATATTTCACCACCAATAAAGGTGTATCAGAGCAAGGGAAAAACACGCATCATGATGCCACGTCAGTAGGGGATAACTGCGGACGCTCAGGCAAAACTCCTACTTAACCATGAAGAAAATTCTTAAGTTATTTAGAGATAAAATCAGTTTAAGTATAATAGTTAGCCATATCCCTCGGCCTAGTGACTCATTTAGTCCACGAGAAAAGTTGTTAAATGCTACGGAAAATACTTTTTTTTCAAGATTATACATCCTACATGAGCTTAGACGTTCCTAGAGGACACCTAAAGGAATGCAAGTTCTAAATTTATAATAGCAATAAAAGTATATTTTTACTGTCGCTAAATATAGTGATTTAACCTTTTCAGAAAAACGTGCAATGCATGAGTTAATAGTAGTAGTTTTTATACTTGAAAATACATACCAAGCAATCCTAACATAAAACATCCCAGAGAGAAAGTAATCCAAATACGCAGAAGGAAAACTAAGTAGCTAGCAAGCATCCAAAATCATAATCCTATGGGCATCATCAAACTGACACGAACCCACAAAAAACAAGTATGTCTGAACTAGCAAAGAAAAACCAATAACAGAGTACCTCGCTAAGGCGAGGCCCAAACCACAGCCAAGACAGCTGCCCAAGAACTCCAAGACCAGCACGGCTACCAGCTACAACTCTGAACCTGAGGCATTCCAAAGACAGAACACCTCAACAAGAATGCACAAGTGATGGCAGAAAGTAAGACAAAAGTAATCAAATTCAAGGGGTACCAACCCGGGACCAAAGGAAAAATACTTAAATAAAGTACAACAGTAAGGTACAAAAGTAAAAAAAGAACACTTACGTGAAGCGTCACGTAAAACAACAGCACCCCAAATGCACAAGGCCATAAGGGGAAAAATTCAAGATTAAATCATCAGGAAGAGGAACAAACCCCTACTAGCCACCTGTGGCGAACTCCACCAAAAAAAACCAAAACGGGCGGGGTGGCCAACCCCAAAGACAATTCATCTGTCTAAAAGCAGGGGAGACTGGATACTGCACCATACACCACAAATTCCCCAAAACCCAGTGGAGCCCCAAAAAGTACTAATAGGAAGAACAAACATTGCGGCTGTGGTTTCATCCAGAAATAATGCACGCAACAAAGGAAACCCGGAAAGAAAACGCCGTAATGACTCGGGTTTAGAGCTAAGAGGCACACTATAACCCAATCGGGGCCTGGTGGCTTGTCTCGCCCCACGACATCGCTACGAAGAAAAAATCATGATAGAAAACTCAAGTCAACAATGACACATCAGATTCTACTAGACAATTCTAGAATTGAAACGATGGATCAACCTTTATGAAGAATTTACAATCCTAAATAACTCTAACGCATTCTACATGAAAGTTATGGAACGGTAAGAAGTGTGATATGTAATCTCATCACCAAAACATATAGCACTTTCAAGGTTAGGTAACCAACATCAAGAACATGAAATTAAAATGGAAATGGACAAAGATCTTATCAACACTTTAACCAACAAGTTATTTATTAATCGTGATAGGAAGAAATTAGAAACCTCTGCAAATCTGGATAAAGAAGGGAAGGGGAGGATAAAAACCACCACTTGCCTTAGTTTAACAGGAGAAAGACGTCCAAATCACTCCTTGACGTAGATCGGGATGAAAGAAGATGAGGGAAGTCGAAACCTAACAAGAATGGCCGAAAATAAGAGATAGGGCCGAAAACTCTAGTGAGAAAAACCTAAGGAATGGGGAAAAATTTACCACAATTGCGTAGCTCTCGTAGAGTGCTTTCTGGATCTAAATTCGGTTGAAGATTTCGAGCACCGTAGCACCGTCGGCGGCCACCGGAAGGATAGCGGAAAAACTTCTCTCTCGTTCACACCGCTCTGGTTCGGGAGATCGACAGAAATTCGATCGGCTTAAAGAGGAAGAAGAAGTAGGTATATATATGAGTGTAGCATTAGGATAACCATGCTTAAGAAATGAATCGGGTTCTGCTGAACTGGATTTTAAGTATGAAGAGAGGATTTCTCGAATGGAAGACAATTATTCGAGTAGAAGAAAACATCACTCGGGAACAGGCAAGGGTTACCCGAGAAGGGAGCGTACAGTACTCGAATACTGAAGAAATACTATTCGAGAACAAGGGTAGATAGTTCTCGAGAACAAGGTAGATAGTTCTCGTGAATAGAGGGTAGTTCTCGAGAACAAGGCAGATAATTCTCGAGAATAATAAAGTCCTTCTCGAGAACACATGGTAGTTCTCGAGAACAAGGCAGATAGTTCTTGAGAACAATAAAGTCCTTCTCGAGAACAGAGGGTAGTCCTCGAGAACAAGGCAGATGGTTCTCGAGAATAATAAGTCCTTCACGAGAATAAGAAATCCCTTCTCGAGAACAAGAAATTCCTTCTCGAGAACAAGAACCACATCTCGAGAACAAGAAATCACTTTTCGAGAATAGAAGGTAGTTCTCGAGAACAACAAAGGCATCTCGAGAACAGACGGTAGTTCTCTAGAACAGCAAGGGCATACTTCTCAGGAAAGATGGACCGTTCTCGAGTACAATAAGTCTTCTCGAGAACCAGAAAACAGCTCTCAAGTACAAGGAAAAACACTTCTCGGGAACTAGAACAACATTTCTCGGGAACAACAGGACTCCCTGAGAACCAGGAGGACAGTTATCGAGTACAAGAAAAGTTTCTCGAGCACAAAGCAGAGTAAATTTCAGAAATTCCAATTTGACTAACATCCAGGATAAAATATGACTCTACGAATTTAGAGCGAGGAAAAAAATCCCTAGAATCCGAGGTAGCATTCTTGAGACACTATCATCAAAATCTTACACAAGCAAAGAAAATCCTTACAAGGATCCAAACACGCACCGAGTCTACAAAATGCTCGGAACGCAACAAAACCGGACAAGTCCAAGTCCTCAAAACCTCAACCTTTAAAACAGGGAAGACATTCCAACCCAACAGAATTCTAAAATCTAGATAAATAGGCCCGACGGAGGACAAAGGCACAAACAGTGCAGCGCCGTCAACAAAACGAAAAAGGGTAACGCCCTGACGTCGAAATTATGACGTTGACAAACCAAATAATGACATTAGAAAATTAGGGGCATTACAGTCACACCCCCGAAAAAGAAGTTTCGTTCTGAAACTTAACACAACCTCAAAACTAAACCCAAAACAAAACTCAATTAATACCAACAACTCGATGACATACCTGAACAAAGGGAAGAGATGCGGATGAGATTATCTCATCACCGATTCCAATTCCCCTGTCGCACTCTCGACGTCTTGATTTCGCCAGAGAACTTTAACCATAGGGATGGTCTTCCTATACAATACTCGATCTTGAGAATCTAAAATACGAACAGGTTCTTCCATGTACGTAAGGTTGGGCTGAATCTGGGGCACCAAATCAAGAACTTGATGATCACTATGGATACACTTCCGCAACTGGCTCACATGGAATACATCATGGGCACCAGGGAATGAAGCATGCAACTCTAGCTTTTAAGCTGACACTTCGATGCGCTCAAGGATTTGAAAAGGTCCCACATACCGAGGGTCTAACTTGTGCTTCCTTCCAAACCTTTTAACACCTAACATCGGAGAAACTTTCAGAATTACCATGCCCCCAATAGCAAACTCCAGATTAACCATTCGTTGATTAGCATAATTATCGTATCGCTCTTGTGCCACACGGAGCTTTTCTCGAATTTGAGTCACGACACAATTCATTTCATCATGGGCTTCCGGACCTAGCAATGGTCTATCACCAAGTTCAGCCCTAAATAAAGGAGTTCTACAACGCCTCCCATATAAGGCCTCAAATGGGGCCATCTGCAGACTCACTTGGTAACTATTATTGTATGCAAACTCCATGAGTCTGAGGCACTCATCCCAAGCACCACCGTGATCCAAAACATAACACCTGATCATGTCTTCTACGATCTGATTAACTCTTTTCATTTGACCATTTGTCTGCGGATGATAGGAGGTGGAATACCTCAAATCGGTACCCAACCCCTCCTGTAAACTCTTCCAAAAATGGGACATAAATTTAGAGTCTCTATCCAACACGATACTGATAAGCACTCCATGCAATCTGATAACCTCATCAAGGTATAATTCAGCTATCGTTTTCATAGAATATACTACCTTAAAAGGCACAAAGTGAGCACACTTTGTCATTCTATCAACTATCACCCAAAAAGAGTCGTGCCTACGGGGAGATTTCGGTAGACCGGTGATGAAATCCATTGAAATACTCTCCCATTTCCAACTTGGAATATCAAGCGGTGTCAATTTACCACCAGGCCTCCTATGGTCAGCCTTAACACGCTGACATGTATAACATTCTGCCACAAACTTTGCTATATCATTCTTCATCTACGACCACCAAACAATCTGCTTAAGATCTTTATATATTTTTTTGGAACCATGATGGTAGGCAACACTGGAACCATGAGCTTCACTACAAATTTTAGCACGAATATCACCAAAAGTGGAAATGTAAAAGCTACACCGATATTTTAAGGTATCCATCTCATCCAAGGAGAAATCAGGTAGCTCACCCTTCTCAGTTCTATTTCAGAGATGCACCAAATTCAGATCATCCTTCTTATGTGCTCGAGTAAGGGAAATCTAAGAGGGCTCTTCTACTTCTAAACAAACAGGCACAGTACTACTCCCAACCTCAATGTCCATCAACAAGAATTCTTCCACCAAGGACTATACAGTCAAATTGAAAATTTTGGCGGTCTTTCTACTCAAAGCATCGGCTACTACGTTAGCCTTTCCTAGGTGACAAAGGATCTCCACTTCATAATCCTCCATATATTCTAACCACCGATGCTGGCGCAGATTTAATTCCTTTTGAGTGAAGACGTACTTCAAACTCTTATGGTCTGTATAGATCGTGCACATCGCACCATACAATAAATGTCTCAACAGCTTTAGGGCATAAATTACAGCAACAAACTCCAAATCATACGTAGGATAGTTTCTTTCATGAATCTTCAATTATCTTGATCCATATGCGATCACCTTCCCATCTTACATCAAAATACAGCCAAGTCCAATGTGTGATGCATCCACATACACAGTGTACTCAACCCCTTCGGTAGGCAAGGCTAAGATTGGAGCAGTACACAATCTCTTCTTCAACTCTTGGAAAGCTTCTTCATACTTATAACTCCAAATGAATATAGTATTCTTCTGGGTAAGTTTAGTTAGAGGAGTAGACAATACTGAAAATCCTTCCACAAATCTTCTATAATAGCCGACTAGGCCTAAGAAGCTCCTAATCTCCTTAGGTGTAGAAGGCCTCTCCCATTCCATCACAGCAGAAATCTTAGTCGGGTCTACGAAAATACCGTCCTTGCTTACAACATGACCCAGAAAGGACACCTGAGATAGCCAAAACTCACACTTGCTCAACTTCATGTAAAGCTTATGCTCCCTCACGGTCGACAAAACTAATCACAAATGTTGAGTATGCTCCTCAACACTACAGGAATACAATAGGACGTCATCTATGAACACGATCACGAAATGATCCAAGAAAACCTTGAACACTCTATTCATTAAATCCATGAACGTAGAGGGTGCATTAGTCCACCCAAAGGACATCACCAAAAACTCAAAATGTCCAAGCAGCGATCGGAAAGTGGTCCGAGGAATATCTGCCCCACGAATTCTCAACTGGTGATAGCCTGAATGAAGATCAATCTTTGAAAATACCGAGCTACCATGCAATTGATCAAAAAAATCATTAATTCTTGGCAAGGGATATCTATTCTTAACTGTCACCTTGTTCAATTCTCTGTAATCGATGAAAATCCTCATCGATCCATCCTTCTGCTTTACAAAAAATACGGGAGCACCCCACAGGGAAGAACTTGGCTTAATAAATCCACAATGCAGCAATTCATCAAGCTGAGTATGCAACTCATCCAACTCATGCGGAGCCATGTGGTACGGTGCTTTGGAATAGTATGAGTACTAGGCTCGAGATCTATCACAAACTCAATCTCCCTCACCGGAGAAAGTCCTAGAAGACTATCAGGAAAAACATCTGGAAACTCTGGCACCACCGAGACATCCTCAAGATGTGGTGTAACAAAAGCAGTTTCCAAAGTAGAAATAAAAACCAAAAATGCCTCACAATTAGACTCGATAGCACGACAAGCACGTACCACAGAAATGATGGGGGAAACCCTGTCCTGAAATCCATATACGCTCATAGGTTGGCTATTGTCCATCTTGAAGTCCAGTCACTTTGCCTTGCACTAGATGACTGCATCATACTTGGTCAGCCAGTCCATGCCCAAAATCACATCAAAGTCCACCAGATCCAACACCATCAGATCCACAAAGGCTAGGAAATCGCATAGATAAATAGGGCATTTCAGAACTCCTTGATTAGATACTACCGAATCACCGGAGGGAAGCTTTACGTAGAAGGAGTCTCCTAATTGATCCACATCCAGACGATGTTTATCTACAAACCTCCTGGCCACAAAGGAATGGGTGGCACCCAAATTGAAAAGAACGCGCGCCCATCTATTCCGCACCTTAAACTCCCCTAAAAACATAGCATACATAACTACACAAAAGATAACTAGGGCAACAACGAGAAATAATAAAGATAAATCAAACTGGTGCTAACCTGATATAACTTGTGTGGAGGTTTGAGCTTCCTCCCTAGTCATCACATTCAGCTTTCCTTTCCTTTGCCCTGATTTGGCGATGGCGGCAGAGCCCGAAGCGGGGCAGGCTGCAGTGGAGTCTGAGCCTGGGGGCATGAAGACTTCAGGTGCCCCTTCTGCCTGCACTGGAAGAAAACCTTATCCTTCAACCAGCAACGACTCACGTCATGACCCTTCTTTGCATATATCGGGCACACCAGATCACCTTTGGGCGCACCTTGCATGGCGAGAACCTGCTCCTGCTTCAGTGTGGCAGTCCTCTTGAAACACCTTTCGAAAGGGTGGCCAGGTCGACCACAAAAACTACATACCTCTTTACTTCTCTTCTTCGAAGAAGGTCCAGATGCCCTAGCGCTTCCATCCTCATCACCTTTCCTCTTCTCCTTCCTTTCCGCAGTACCTCGATTCTTGGCCTTTTCGATCTCCTCAACCTTTAGTGCGGCTTCCACTGCCTTAGCATAGCTTTCAGCTCTATAAGCGCATGCTAATTGTTAGACATCGCTTCTTAATCCTCCGAGAAAGCGCTTCACTCTCCCTTCCTCCGAAGTTATCATATCAGGAGCAAATCTATTCAATTTATTGAAATCGATCTCATATTCGATAACCATGAGCTGTCTCTGCTTCAAATGCACGAAATTGTTCATCAAACGGTCCTGCTCGAATGAGGGTAAGAACTTCTTCAGCAACATCTTCTTGAAGGACTCCCAAGAACATCTTTCCTTCAAACCTTCCTTTCTCGAATCCACCAAGTCTTTGCCAGGCCTTTTAGATTGTAGGCCACAAGCATCACCTTCTGAGCTTCAACAATCCCCGAATACGTAAACATGTCATCCATAGAGATAATCCAATCACCCAAAACCATGAAATCGACACTCCCGTCATAAGTAAGAGGTCTCAATCACTGGAAATGTGATATAAGGTTCATCTCTGGTGGTAGCATCACTGGGGTACTAAAGGAGTAGGATTAGTAGGTATGGCTTGAACCGCGACAGAGTCTTGTGCTAAGAGTTGCTGTGCGGGAGCGGCAGACAACAATGACTGAATTTGCGACTGCATCACAACAAGCTGCCTCAACAGAGCCTCATTACTCTGATGCAAGCTCTCAATAAACGCATCACTCTGAGCACCTGATGACTCACCCTCTGACTGGGTGTTGACCTCATCATAGGACGCTTTGGCAGTATTTCTAAAAAAGGTAACGAACAACTCATCAAAATCCTAGCTTACAACTAAGCCACTCAACTAGTTTAGACCATACTTAAGACACTTGCTTATGCTGCAACTTGCTCTGGGATTTGATAATGATGCTATGTCCTACTTAGTATGATATCCTCTCATCCTATTTACTCATGTGTCTATGAGATGAATGCATGAATTCTTTATTCTTCTTTAAAATCATGTGTGTACATGTGTCATCATGTAAACCTTAACTTAGCACACATGCATATGTGATGATATGTTATGTATGTAGTGCTATGCATTCTATAAAGACCATAAGGCATGCATGAGCGGCGTACACATGAAATGTTATGCATCCCATACTAAATAACATCACATGAATCAAAAAAGAAAACGTGCTAATGGGCACCCATGTGACGATGGTTATGCATCACATACTACATAACCGTCACATGTTGCCGTCTATGGTGGATCCATATACAAACACATATTATGTATCTCATACTACATAATATGCCTCGTATACTTCTTATCATGCTATGAGTGTAGTGATTATGCTTCGGTTAAGACATACTGATGACACATCAGTGTGCGTATGTAAATGAAAGACGGAAACAAACTAAACGAGATTGGCTGGTTCGACCAACTTGTCAAACCAACCTCCGTCTGATACCAACTGTCACAACCCACATTTTTTACCGCCAATAAAGGTGTATCAGAGCAAGGAAAAAATGCGCATCATGATGCCACGTCAGCAGGGGATAACTGCGGACGCTCAGGCAAAACTCCTACTTAACCATGAAGAAAATTCTTTAAGTTATTTAGAGATAAAATCAGTTTAAGTATAATAGTTAGACATATCCCTCGGCCTAGTGGATCATGTAGTCCACGAGAAAAGTAGTTAAACACTGCGAAAAATACTTCTTTTACAAGATTAGACATCCTATATGAGCTTAGAGGTTCCCAGAGGACACCTCAAGGTATGCAAGTTCTAAATTTATAATAGCAATAACAGTAGATTTTTACGGTCGCTAAATATAGTGATTTAACCTTTTAAAAAAATGTGCAATGCATGAGGTAATAGTAGTAGTTTCTGTACTTGAAAATACCTACCAAGCAATCCTGACATAAAACATCCCAGAGAGCAAGTAATCCAAACACACAGAAGGAAAACTAAGCAGCTAGCAAGCATCCAAAATCACAATCTTGTGGGCGTCATCAAACTGACACGAACCCACATAAAACAAGTATGTCTGAACTAGCAAAGAAAACCTTACAGTAGGCTACCTTGCTACGGCGAGGCCCAAACCACAGGCAAGATAGCTGCCTAAGAACTCCAAGACCAGCACGGCTACCAGCTACATCTCTGAACCTGAGGCATTCCAAAGTCAGAATACCTCAGCAAGAATATATAAGTGATGGCAGAAAGTAAGCCAAAAGTAATGAAAGTCAAGGGGTACCAACCCGAGACCAAAGGAAAAATACTTAAATAAGGTACAATAGTAAGGTACAAAAGTAAAAAAAAGAACACTTCCGTGAAGCGTCATGTAAAACAACAGCACCGCAAATGACAAGGCCATAAGGGGAAAAAGTCAAGATTAAATCATCAGGAAGAGGAACAAACCCATACTAGCCACCTGTGGCCAACTCCACCAAAAAAACCAAACCAGGCTGGGTGACCAACCCCAAAGACAATTCATCCATCTAAAAGTGGGGGAGACTGGATACTCCACCATACACCACAAATGCCCAAAAAAACCGGTGGTTCCCCACAAAGTGCTAATAGGGAGAACAAACTTTGCGACAGTGGTTTCGTCCACAAATAATGCCTGCAATAAAGGAAACCCAGAAAGAAAACCCCGTAACAACATAGATTTAGAGCTCAGAGGCACACCACAACCCAATCGGGGCCTGGTGGCTTGTCTCGCTCCATGACATCTCCACGAAGAAAAACCGTGATAGAAAACTCAAGTCAACAATAGCACATCGGATTCTACTAGACAATTCTAGAATTGAAACAATTGATCAACCTTTAGGAAGAATTTACAATCCTAAATAACTCTAACACATTCTACATGAAAGTTACGGAACGGTAAGAAGAGTGATATGTAATCTCATAATCAAAACATATAACACTTTCAAGGTTTGGTAACCAACATCAAGAACAGGAAATTAAAATGGAAATGGATAAAGTTCTTATCAACACTTTAACCAGTAAGTTATTTATTAATCGTGATAGCAAGAAATTAGAAACCTCTACAAATCTGGATAAAGAAGGGAAGGGGAGGAGAAAAACCACCACTTGCCTTGGTTTAACCGGAGATAGATGTCCAAATCACTCCTTGACGTAGATCGGGACGAAAGAAGACGAGGGAAGTCGAAACCTAACAAGAATGGTCAAAAATAAGAGTTAGGGACAAAAACCCTAGCGAGAAAAACTGAAAAAATGGGAAAAAATTTTCCACGATGGTGTAGCTCTCACTGAGAGCCTTCCAGATCTAAATTTGGTTGAAGATTTCGAGCAATGGAGCACCGTCGGCGGCCACTGAAAAGATAACAGAAAAACTTCTCTCTCGTTCACGCCGCTCTGGTTTGGGAGATAGATAGAAATTCGGTCGGCTTAAATAGGAAGAAGAAGAAGTAGGTATATATATATGAGTGTAGCATTAGGATAACCATGCTTAAGAAATGAATAAGGTTCTGCTGAACCGGGTTTTAGATATGAAGAGAGGATTTCTCGAGTGGAAGGGAATTTTTCTAGTAGAAGAAAACATCACTCGGGAATAAGCACGGGTTACCCGAGAAGGGAGTGTACAGTACTCGAGTACTGTAGAAAGTCTACTCCAGAACAAGGGTAGATAGTTCTCGAGAACAAGGCAGATAGTTCTCGAGAATAATAAAGTACTTCTCGAGAACAGAGGGTAGTTCTCGAGAACAAGGTAGATAGATATCGAGAACAATAAAGTCCTTCTCGAGAACAGAGGGTAGTTCTCGAGAACAAGGCTGATAGTTCTCGAGAACAACAAGTCCTCGAGAACAAGAAATCCCTTCTCGAGAACAAGAAATCCCTTCTCGAGAACAAGAAACACATCTTGAGAACAAGAAATCACTTTGCGAGAATAGAAGGTAGTTCTCGAGAACAGTAAAGGCATCTCGAGAAACGAAGGTAGTTCTCGAGAACAGCAAGGACATACTTCTCGGGAATGAAGGACCGTTCTCAAGTACAATAAATCTTCTCGAGAACCAGAAAATAGCTCTCGCGTATAAGGAAAAACACTTCTCAGGAACTAGAACAGCATTTCTCTGGAACAACATGACTCTCCGAGAACTAGGAGGACAGTTCTCGAGTACAAGAAAAGTTTCTCGAGCACAAAGCAGAGTAAATTTAAGAAATTCCAATTTGACTAACATCCAGGATAAAATGTGACTATACGAATTTATAGTGAGGAAAAAAACCCCTAGAATCCGACGTACCATTCTTGAGACACTATCATCAAAAGCTTACACAAGCAAAGAAAATCCTCACAAGGATCCAAACACGCGCCGAGACTCCAAAATGCTCGGAATGCAACAAAACCGGACAAGTCCAAGTCCTCAAAACCTCAACCTTTAAAATAGAGAAGACATTCCAAACCAACAGAATTCGAAAATCTGGATAAATAGGCTCGACGGACGCAAAAACACACAAACAGTGCTGCGCCGTCAACAAAAAGAAAAAGGGTAACACCCTGACGTCGAAATTATGACGTCGACAAACCAAATAAAGACATCAGAAAATCAGGGGCATTATAAAGGGAGGGCCGGCTGGTTTTGCCTTCTTCAGGCGAGGCGATGAGGGTAAAGAAGCGAGGGTGCAAACCGGAGCGTGGGCCAGGGTAGCCATATTGGCCTTGTTTTACTTGCGGACCATCACAGAAACTCTGGCTATGAGACATGTCAATGGTAAAAGAGATGAGGAAATGAGGAAGAGGACAATCTCCAAGAGGGGGATAAGTGTCGCATATTTATAGACCCCGGAGGAGGGACCCGCCGAAGATTCTCTCAAATGAATTTCAATGCCATGAGCCTCGATTGGACTTTCTTTCCGAGCTTAAGACAACCTCGAAAAGAGCGGGGATTGTGTACAACCTCAGGCTCACAGGAGGAAACTCGAGGGGGAATGCAGATTTATCTGCGAGAGGGCCGAGAGGACAGCAATGGTGAGTGGGACCATAGGGTCAACTCGCCGGTATCTTAAAATGAGGCAGAATGTTGTGGGCGAGATGGGAACAGTAGAGCGGCGAGACGGCTCTCGCATCACGTGCTGGCCCTTTATGGCGAGACGCCTCTCGTAAGGCGAGGGACTCGCGAGACAAGCAGATAGGCTCGTCTCACCCGCCGGTTATTTTCTCAGTCTCCATATGAGAAAAAGGTTTTTTTACCTTCATACCCCCAAGAGGGGATTTTAATCTTTTACCCCAAGTAATTTTCCACTTTTGCCCTTTGTGGTCTGCATATAACCCTTCAGAATAGCAAAGTTTGGATGTTGGCAGACCCAGCCCAGGGTATTCTGGTAATTTCAATTTTGTTCAGTTTTGTTATCGACAGGTCAAATTTAGAGGCCTATAAATAGACCGATAAGGTGCCTTGAAAAGGTTGTTGAACCCTTTCGATCTTCTTCCCTCAAGGCACCTAGCTCAGCACTGGCTAGGGAGGGGAAGAACTTCTAATTCATTCGGGTAAGAGGTAGGACCTCCGAACTGAGGCCCTCGGTCTATTTCTGGTTCTGAGACTCACGTCGAGAGGGTGGTATGAGAAGAGTAGGTATGAGTTGTAACTTCTGGTCCGAACTCTAGGTGAAGTCAGGTTACTGGCTTCAACACCACACAGCCAAGGAGTTGAGTGTGTTGAGACCATACAACCAAGGCGTTGAGTGTATTGAAACCACACAGTCAAGGAGTTGAGTGCGTTGAGACCACACAACCAACGCATTGAGTATATTGAGACCACACAGCCAAGGCGTTGAGTGCGTTGAGACCACACATCCAAGGCGTTTAGTGTGTTAATACCACACAACCAAGGCATTGAGTGCAATGAGACCACACAGCCAAGGCATTAAGTGCGTTGAGACATCTCAATGATTTGTCGAGTCAAGTGTTGATTTGTCGAGTAAAATACTTGTGTTACGGGTCTACCAATAGCGATAATTTTTTGTTGTTTATTCCTTTGTGTATAAATAGAAGATGCCTTAGGGTTTTAACTGATTACACTATGCTAAACCCTAGAGGAAAAGACTAACGAAAATCGTTTTTGAATGTCCGGATCCCGTTACCGTCGCTCAACCCACTTCCGACACCTGTCACCGCCGCCTCTTCTGTAGCAGACGTAGCAGTCTGTGATGATGTAAAGTGCTTCTATTCTACTTCCCGGATTTCATTTGGCATAGTGTTGGCGTTCTCCCATTCGTGTTGATCACTATAGAACCGCAGATTTGCTTTTGCATGGACTTATTCACCGGCTGGAGACCTACCTTCTAGAGCATCTTGGTTGAGTGCCGACTCAACCCCGCCAAGATAGCATGTGATTTCGTTATGATATCTTTGTTTCTACTTATCAGTAATCATCCTTCTTGTTAGTTTGTGAAACCAAGTGTGTTAGATTTTGAATCTCACATAGAGAGACGAGCTTGTCTATTGTGTAAGTGGAGTTGGTGTTGCTCATAACCAATGCATGTAAATCTGAAGATCTAGAAGGGTTCTAGATGTTCAAATTTAACCCAGTTCATCAAGTGTTGATGATTTTTCCCTCGTGCACATCTGGGATGTATTTGGTTTATGAGTCTTGTAAGTATTTTGTGAATGTGCACATTGGTTAATTATTAACCATGATTATGTGTTAGTAAATTATCTTAAAATCCTTTATGCAACTTTAAGTATTCAGATTTCTTCTGATGGATGATACTCTTCCTGCCTCGATCGATGAATTATGGGCTTGCCAAAGCAAGGTGCATTAATCTATCTTGGTAAGGGTGAGAGCGGATAATTGTGATATCCCACTGTCAACATCGGGTCAAACTTAACTGGGTGACCTCAAAAGTTGAGTGCCTAGAGGCATAGGGTTGGCATGCACCATATGATGGATGCCAATAAAGACTTATTCACCAACCATACAAGAGTTACATGATTAAGCAATCGGCAAGCGTTGCCTACCTAAATAACAACATTGTTAGAGAAAAGCCAAAGCTGACTCATGGTGTTGGTGAAATACAGATCTTGTCCACTAAGAGATGAGCTCGTGTAAACTCTCTGAATTGATATTGAGGGTTATCAGTTTGATTAAAATAGTGGCAGTAATTTTAATTAAAGTCCGAATTGAAATAAAACTGTAGTATTGAGTTTTCCTTTGCAGAAATTCTTATAGTATTTCCATGGCAAGTAGATCTCACTCCACCCTGTCCCTTAGAGCTATCCTTGAGAACAAGAAACTGAGAGGGACACATTATTTGGACTGGTACAGAAATCTGAGAATTGTTTTCAGGCACGAGAGTAAGCCCTATGCTTTGGAACAAGATTCCTTGGAAGAGCCAACCAAGAATGTGTCCCGAGCTGATAAAGATGTTTATAACAAATATCAAGATGACTCCTTGGATGTCGAATGCCTCATGCCCGACACCATGATTTCTGAGCTTCAGAGGCAACATGAGAACATGAGTTGTAAGGAGATTGATGAGCGCCTTAAGAAATTATTTCAAGGGCAAGCTCACCAAGAGAGGTTTAACGTCACCAAGGTGTTGTTTCAGTGTAAGATGGGAGCTCAAGACCAAGTATGGACTGACGTACTCAAGATGATTGGGTATATAAAGAACCTTGAAAGACTAGGTTTTTCTCGGGGCCAAGAGTTAGCTACAGACCTGATCCTGCAATCATTGTCGGATAGTTACGAGCAGTTTGTCTTGAATTACAATATGAATGAAATTGACAAGACACTGTCCGAGCTCCTGCACATGTTAAGGACTGCCAAGATCAATATGAAGAATGTCAAGCCTGCTATCCCCATACTGATAGTGCATAAAGGCAAGGTCAAGGGAAGGTTTTAAAGAAGACTCAGGTTGGACCTAAGTCATATCTTGAGCCAAAGTCTTAAGCACTGAAGAAGAAAGGCTTGGCAAAGGAAGGGAAATGCCACCACTGTGGCAAGGATAGTCATTGGAGGAGGAACTATCCTTCTTATATTGAGGGTTTGTAGAAAATGAAGGGAGGTATGACTTTCACTTCAAGTATTTATGTTTTAGAGATAAACCTTTCTACTCCTTCATCCTAGGTATTGGATACCGGATGCGGTTCTCAAATTTGTATAAATTTGAAGGAACTAGGAAGGAGAACAATGCAGAGTAAATGGGAGGTGGACCTTCGTATTAGCAATGGAGAAAGAGTTGTTATTTTCATCGTAGGAGTTTACCGTCTTTCTTTGACCAATGTGCTTGTTTTGGAACTGGATAATTGTTATTTTGTTCTTACGATAACTAGAAACATCATTTCTATTTCATGTTTGGACATGATTGGATTTTATTTTATTATTAAAAACAATTATTGTTCTATATTTAAGAAAATTATTTGTTATGTTGTAGCTCAAATGTTTAATGGTTTGTATGTCTTGAACTTAAACCATCCGATCTATAATGTAGAAAATACTAAAAACCTAAGAATGAATGACTCAAATCCTACGTACCTTTAGCATTATCTATTGAGCCATATAAATGAGAAACACATATCCTAGCTCCATAAAGATGGACTACTGGACTCATTTAATTATGAATCATTTGAGAGATGCGAATCATGTTTATTAGGCGAGATGACTGCTGGGAATATTTCCCTCAATGTTCCCAAAATTTGAAGAGTCATCACAATCAATACTAAGAGCATAATTGTATTTGATGTTATTAAAGTTCATTATGTGCAGGATGTTCTCTGGAACAAGTTTAGACAGGCTATCTAAGTGATTGTGATAGGTGGTCATAAGGAAGGAAGGTGCAGAGATAGAAATTTGTCTAAGTCCATAGGTGTCGAGTCAAGCCAGTTCACTCAATGCCAGATATCAAGAAAGGATGCTGGAAAGACTCAAATTCATCTAAGTCCACAAGCGTCATGTGAAGGCGGTTCACTCGATGCCATATAATATGAGGTGTCGAGAAAAGCTCAGTCTGTCAAAGCTTCAGCATTGGCAAGGGAGAAATTCAACTAAGTCTAGAATCATTGAGTGAGGGCAGCTCACTCAATACCTGAAGAAAGAAGCGTTGAGTCAAGCTCAACCAGACAAAGCATTTGAAGAATATGTTAATAATTCTAGGTAAGTCCAGAAGCGTTGAGTTAGGACAGTTCACTCAACGCCCAAAGAAGCAAGTGTCGATAGAGCAATGATCAGTCAAAGCTTAAGAAGAGATAGACAAAAAATTATGTCCAAGTCTAGATGTGTTGAATGAGGACAGCTCACTCAACGCAAGCTCATCAAGAAGATTGGATAAGTATAGAAGCATTGAGTGATGAAGGCTCACTCAATGCATTCATAAAGAGAAATGTGGCTAAGTACAGAAGCATTGAGTGAAGCCAGTTCACTCAATGCCTCTGCAAGAACGCAGGCAGTCAGTGAAGAAACTAAGTCCATAAGCGTTGAGTGATGAAGGTTCACTTAACGCACTCAATGCCTGACATTGCATAAGAAATTGGCAAAGTTCAAATTCATTTAGTGAAGTCAGTTCACTCAACGCACTCAACGCCTAATCAGCGGAAAAATTGTCTAAGGACAAAAGCGTTGAGTCACGAAGCATCACTCAACGCACTCAACACATAGTAGTGCAGCGATATTGTCTCAGTCCAAATTCGTTGAATGATGAAGGTTCACTCAATGCCTGGCATTGCAGAATAGTTGACTAAGGGTTTTTGTGCTGAGTGAAGGCCATTCACTCAATGCACTCAACACATGAGATGAAGCTGTCAAATTGGCTAAGTCCACAGATGCTGACGTCAACAAATGTCAGCAAAGTTCAAAATGTTGCGGGAATTCTACAGCACACGACAAATGGCCCCGCATGCCTACTCTATGACTTTTCCTATAAAAGCAAAGTTGCAACCAACAACTTAAGTGGGGCCCACAGGTCAAATAGTCATTGGACGATGAAAGATAAAAAATAGAGATCGGCGGAAGCAAAATAAATTTTCGGGTTCCACATTTTGCAAAGAGGCGGAACTTCATCATCTTCTCCCTCTCCATTGTTGCAGAGCTTGAAGCTGAAGTTCAAACCCGCTGATCGAAAAGTTCACCCAGATAGCTATAGCGATCATTACCTGCTACAACAATTTCAGAAGAGATTTCTGAGAAAGAAAAAGAAGCAGAGCATTCTAATTTCTGCAGTTAAGGTTAGTTTTTTGAAGAACAATAAGAACTATCAAACTCATCTATCTTCATCAAGCAAGTTCAGGAACTTAAGTTTTTGAGTTTCTTTAATCACACAAAGCAGCTTTCTGAAGATCATTATTCTTATTGCTGTGAAGATGTTAGGGCTGAGATTTTCTCAGCTCAGGAAATAGTAGACTGAGAGAAATTTCTCTGGAGTCAAATCATCAACAAACTCTTCATCTCTGTAGGATCCTTTGGATCTGGGTTGTAAGCCTAAAATTATAAAGGCTGAGGTAGGATCCAGTTTTGGTCCTAAATTGTAGGATCATTTGTTGATCTGAGGTAGGGCCTGTATGCCTGAGGTAGGGAAGTTTGTTTAAGGTAGGAGAGTCATTCTCTCTAAGTGTACGACATGTATGCCTGAGTTGTACGATCCAGCTTTGGATCTAAGGTAGGGTCTTGTGCCTGAGCTGTAGAAGAGTCATCCTCTCTGAGTTGTAGGGCTAACATCCTAGCCCGAGTTGTAGGACTATTAGTTTAGTTTTAGGTAGGTGATCTTTGGATCACTGAGTTGTAGGAGCAAGCTTGCTCTGAGGTAGGGATTTGTGCCTGAGGTAAGTCTTGGAGGAGGCTAAGAGCTCCTGCGGGATCAGTGTTATAAGCTCTTAGGAGCTGAGTTTTGGAGAATTGCCTTGTCAAACACACTATTACAAATGTGGGAGACATAGTGGATGCACCCATAATCTACGGAACCACTATAAATCTGGTGTGTGCTATGTGATTTCTTGAAAGCTAACATATAACTAACTCACAATACACTTAAAGAGGATAAAGATTTATAAAGAGTCCAAAAAACTATTCACCCCCTCTAGGTGATTATCTACCCTTGAAACTAAAGACTTTCAAGTGGTATCAAAGGGACGTTGCTCAAAGAGGACTTAACAGTCTGAGTAGATCTCAAAGTATAGCTAAAAGAAGTATACTTATGGGTTCAGGAGAGAACCATAAGGAGCTTGGTTCCATGAATCTTCCTACTTACAGGAAGGAGAGCTTTGGAATCTAGAAGGAGATGGTCAGGCTTTTCATGGAAACATCTGACCTAAAGATCTTTATTACAATCAAAGAGGAACCTTTAATCCCTATGAAAGTCTTAGTTCTAGATGCAATAGTCCAGACACTAAAGAAATATTCAGAGATGATCAAGGATGAAGTCATCTTGGAAACCATGGACAAGAGAGCTCAAAACATCATAGTCAGTGATATTGAAATTGAAAGTTATTAAGTTTTCTACCTAAATCACCTAGAGGTGGGGTGAATAGGTGAGTTGTCCGTATTTTTGAGGAATAAAAATTTAGAGATCTATGCAGGCAAAAATCTACCAAGCAATCACAGACGATAAGAGATTTATAGTCTTTCCCCAACCTTGGGTACATCGACTTTCCCTCACTAATATAACAAAGCACTAGACTCGGCTACTCCACTATCTCGGATTGAAAACCAATCCTACGCCTCGGAATAAAGTTCCTACAATCTCAATCCACAACACAGATCTACACTCAGAAGATAAAAACTTCTGATAACTTGGAGACAAAAGCTCCAACACTCGGAGAAGAATCTCCTACAAAAATAAATGGAGAAAATGAAATACAAACAGTATTTTTCTCAGATCTGGAAAATCCCGGCCAAGGTCTTCTTCTTTGATCTTTGCGGCTTTATCAGAAAGTGTTGAAGAAGAGGCTCGACATGATCTGCATCTGGAATTTCTTTGACTCACACGATCTGAGAGATGATGAGGAGTTGAAGAACAATCTCGATCTATAACTCAACCTTGATCTGAATCTTCTTGGTCGAAAACCCTAGGCGATCTGCACGAAGATCGGCGGCGGCGGCTTCCGTTTTTGTATAGAGAAAATTAGATTCAGATTTCTTAGAATAAATCATGACAGCTTGTTGTTAGGGTTAGTCGAATTTGACATGACCTTATATAAGATCTCCCTAACGGTCATAATTAGCATTAATGACGTACACATGGACCAATCACAACACAGAATTTGAAAATCCCATCGGTTATGGACTTAGCAAAATTCTAGAAAAGATTTCTGATTTACTCGAGTAAAAGATGAGCTACTCGAGTACAGATATAATTACTCAAGAGGATAGAAAAAGACTACTCGAGTAGAAGATGTCCTTGAGGAAATTCTGAACAAAATTCGTAATCACTCGAGTAAGATAATAAACACTCAAGTGCTAGAAGTATTACACGATACATGGAGATGAACTACTCGAGTACTAGTAGGATTACTTGAGAGAAAGACTTAGCGAATTTTTTGGGAGATGAATTCGGGTAACTCGAGTACTGAAACTGGACTACTAGAGAAGTAGATTAACTACTCGAGTAATGGAATTCTGTTACTCGAGTATAGGACTTAGAAAAATTCTGAGAGTAAAAAGTTGGTCACTCAAGTATTGGAGTTGGGATACTCGAGTAGTAAAGAGACTACTCAAGTACATAAACTTGACTACTCGAGTGGGGTAAAAACAACACGTGAACTATCCTTTTGTCACTCTAGACAAAGTATTCAGCTACTCGAGTGGTTAACTTGACTACTCGAGTAAAGTACTTAGAATAAATTTTGAGAGAAAAAACTGATAACCCGAGAATAAGAGAAGGTCGACTCGAGTAATGGACTTGGCCACTCGAGAGCTATGTTTAGAATACTCGAGACCCATTTCCCTTACTCGAGTACATATAGACTTACTCGAGTATTCACTAAGTATTCGACTCGAGTACTTAAACTTCTACTTGAGTGAAATACTTAGAAAAATTTTCCTTCAAGAGAATTTTCCTTTCTTCAATAAAATCAGCAACACTTCTTTCTCCAATCAGTCCTAGTGCTTGAAACATGAAGTGTACCCCAATAGAGAGGCTACACATGAGTCAACACCATGGATCACAAAATGAGGGATTACATTGTATGGTCGTGTGTTTGGTGACCCATTGTACACTGACATTGGTCTACACTTGGTTATTTAGTCCTTCGAACACATAACTCAAACAACACATCAAATACAACTTAATTCATCTTAGTTCAAGGGCTACTTCATCAAATCTGGGTTATTGTGGATACAATATCCAACAATCTCCCCATATTTGTAGAAGTCAGAACCCTCTACACTAAGGTGAATTATATAGATAAATAAAGAGCTAGATGTGCAAGATAAAAATCAAAGTAATAAGCACACAGAATATAAGCAAAGAGTAAATGATCAAAATTAAGAATTATATAAATAAGATTGTCCAAAAGTCATTTCTACACAATTCTTAAACACACTCTTGTAACTTCTTCATGCTTAAGCTTGTGGTTGTTGAGGTTGTTGCTGTTTATCTTTCTTTTCCTGTTGTCCTCACTGATAACTATAAGGCTTAGGATAGTACTTTGGAGGCCTTAGTGGGGCAGCATTGTTGTGTCTTCCATGTTCTCTATCATATAATCTTCACTTTGTCATAGACTTCTCATACAAGTCCCATTCTTGGGAGCTGTAATGATCATGTATATTTTCATTGAAGTCCATGACTAGCTTGAGAGTGTCAAGAATGAGTGACTTTGAAGTAGGAGACCAAATTTCTGCAAATTATGGAGCTTTCCTTTTCTCTGAATCTGGAACTGGAATAGATCTAATGGCAGAGGCTACATCACCATATCTTCTCTTCTTTGGAATGTGAATTTCAGGAGGGGCTTGAAGAAATATGTCTGCTGGATCAGCCTCCCAAACCTGAGCATAAGAGTGTGGAGGAGGGCCTTCAAAGCCTTCAGGTCTTAGAGAGAAGGAAGGTTGAGGAACTGGAGCTGGAGTTAGGTTATTCAAATTATGAGGAATAACAGTTGGATCTGCTGGAAAGTCAGGGAGTATCTGGTTTTGCATCCATACAGCTGTATCATAAGTATGGAATTTTACACTTTGGATCTGACCCAGCACATCATCATGAATTTCTTTCATCTTTGCTTCCCAGAGTGTTTGCTTGTTGGCATATGATTTCTCTAAGTATTCCCTGACTAAATTCTCCCCCTTTCTGACTTCTACTGTCAGAGAATTTATAGCATCTTCTTTGAAAGTCCCTATGTCTTCACAGATCTTGAATGTGTGCTCTTGGGCTTTCTTTTCTAACTGTATCTGATTATTGGCCAAAGTGACAGATTGTTCCATGACATGACCAACACTAGTGATTGTGTGGTTTAGAGCTTTTCCACACATCTTGAATAATGGTCTTAATTCATCAGTATTATGCTGAATTTTAGCAAATCCTCTACTCATCTCTTTCTCAAGAGTAGTAACTTTGTCTTGAACAACCTTGAGAGATTCATTAAAATACTTTCTCTGTTCAAGTAGCATCTGTTCAATCTTACCAACAATATCATTTGTAGTAGTAGGAGGAGGAGGAGCAGTAGAAGGAACTGGAGGAAGAGAAGCAGATAATAGAATGACTTCTTCAATGGTGACTGAGCTTTTAGCTCTGGTAGTATGAATCAGGGCATCCCCTTCTTCAGTGATGAAGGTGGGGATAGTAAAGTCCAGGCTCTTCAAAGGAGCTTCCACTGGTTCTGGGGATGGCTCTTTGTCATCAGAGATCAAAATAGCCTCAACCTGCTCTTGTTCAGCACCAGGAGAGTGGTGAACAGGGGATTCAGGAGATGGAACAGGAGATCTGGGAGATGGAGTATGAGTGGGAGAAGGTACTGGTGTTTGTTGCTTGGATTGTTTGGTAGATTGTTTTGAATGGAGGGGAGGAAGAGGTTCATCAATAGTTAGCTCTTCAGTCATTTGATTGATTGCTTCTTCAATAGATAGAATATTTTCTTGGACCTGAGCATCTGATGGTGTTTCTTCAGGAGTAGATGGAGGGAGAGATGTTGCAGTTGGTGGAGTTGGTACTCTGTCTTCTAGAATAGAAGGAGCAGGCTCCCCCTCAGCACCTGCACCAGATGTGCTGGCTATATGAGATGTAGAGGGAGATGGGCTCCTATCCTCTGCAGATGGCTGATCATGGGCTATGGCAGCCTGAGCAAGATTATGCAACTTTAAATCCCACCTCTGAATGGTCGAGATGGAGAGCTTCTTCATGTGATGTAGAATTGTTCCTTTGGAGAAGTTGAAAACCTCAGGATTGATCTCATGTAGCAGTAGATAGATAGTCCTTGCATAATTTGGTGCCTTGATGCTTTCCCTGATTTTGTCAAGAATTAACATACCAAACTGAAATTTCTTCCTAAAAATAATGGTGGTCATGATGTCAAACATGTTAGTATAAATGTCTCTGATTGAACTATTTTTGCATATGAGTATTTTTCCAATAACATCCACAAGAAACTTGCTCTCTGGATTGAGTTTTGATCGACTAATGATGAGGACTTCTGGTGATAATCCATAGAACATACATGCTCTGTCAGAATCTTCAGGACCAAGAGTCTCTTCTTCATTAATGACTGGTAGCCGAAGAAGTTTTGAGACCGAATTTTTTGTAAGCTTAACCTTGATACCCTTCACTTTGGACTTAAGAACCTTGCCATTTATCTTTACCTTAATGTTTTTGAAGAACTCTTCAACCACTGGAAACAGAATCTTGCACGGTTGCTGTAGAATAAACATCAAGCCGGCTGTGTCGAGGAGGATGAGGAGAGTGCGGAAATCGTCGGATAGTTTGGCAATCCCTGCGATGACGAGCTCAGAGCCGATTGCAATCTTAGAAGAAGGTGCCATGATCCAGAGATTTGAAAGAAATTTGCTGTGGGGAAGAAAATGGCGCAAACTCTGCGACAGTCGGCGGAAGGCGAAGAGTTTTTATTTTACTCTAGTGAGAGGGTTTTGATTTGTGTAGAAAAAGAAATCCGGACTTTTCCATTTATATAACCATAATTTATCTATAATTAAGAAGTAAATTACGCTAATGTACCTTGGAAAGAGGCGGTATAAGACTCGTGTTGCGAATAACGAAATTTGAATCGAAGAGGAGAAATAGACTTCCTGATACTCGAGTGGATCGACAGTACTCGAGTGAAAAGATGATAGTACTCGTGTGCGAGGAACTGGAAGTACTCGAGTGAAGTCTTTATATGTCTCGAGTGGCAACTTAGTACTCGAGTGGGTTGAAGAAGTACTCCAGTGGGTTTACTCGAGTGGCTGGCGGAGAACTCGAGTAGTTCAAGGAGGTACTCGAGTGACTTCTTACTCGAGTGGTATTTTTCTTACTCGAGTCATAAAGTTTGAATTTGAAATTTTTCAACTTTTGACAGATTTCTTGACCTTTGAGCTTTGTTGTAAGTCCACCTTCTCTAGTCTTCTTTGTTGAGCATTCCAAGTTCTATTTTGAAGAACGAGAACTTGGCCTCGTTCAGTGGCTTTATGAAAATGTCTGCAATCTGCTTGTCTGTTGGGACATACTGTAGGTCAATGTCCCCATGCTCCACATACTCTCGGATGAAGTGGCACCACAACTCTATATGCTTTGTCCGGCTATGAGAGACTGGGTTATTGGCTATTGTAATCGTGCTGGAGGATTCGCAAAATAACGAAATGTTCTGAAACTTCATGTTATACTCTTCAAACTGGTTCTTTATCCATAGAAACTATGCACAACAACTACCTCTAGAGATATACTTTGACTTAGTAGTTGATATTACAACACAGTTATGCTTCTTACTGCTCCAGGATATGAGCCTTCTTCCAAGGAATTGGCAAGTCCCGGAAGTGCTCTTCATGTCGTCTTTGCTACCTGCAAAGTCTGCATCTGAAAAACCAATTAGCTCACTATCATTACTTCTTGGGTACCATAAGCATAGATTTGGTGTACTCTTGAGGTATCTCAAAATACGCTTTGCAGCAACGTAGTGAGATTCCTTAGAGTTCACTTGAAATCTAGCACATACACAAGTTGAGAACATTATGTCTGGTCTACTAGCAGTAAGGTAGAGCAAGGATCCAATTATGGTTTTGTACTTGGTTTCATCAAAATTTTTCCCTTTCTAATCCTTGTCCAGAGACACAGTTGAGCCCATTGGAGTCCTCATAGAGGTTGCGTTCTCCATTCCGAATTTCTTAATTAGCTCTTTGGTGAACTTAGTCTACGAGATGAAAATTCTATCTTCAGATTGTTTCACCTGAAGCCCTATGAAATACTTCAGCTCGCCCATACTGCTCATTTCAAACTTCCCTTGCATAAGTTTAGAAAACTTCTTACAGAGGTTATCGTCAGTAGAGCCAAAAATAATGTCGTCGACATAAATTTGCACTAGCAAAACCTTGCCTATTATTTCCCTAAGAAATAATGTTTTATCTATCTTTCCCCTTGTGAACTTGTTCTCAAGAAGAAAGCTAGACAGCATCTCATACCAAGGTCGAGGAGCTTGTTTCAAACCATATAATGCTTTATGTAATAAATAAACATAATCGGGAAAGTTAGAATCAACGAAACCTGGAGGTTGTTCCATATACACCTCTTCCTTTATGTCACCATTAAGGAAGGCAGACTTCACGTACATCTGATAGATAGTGAAGCCCTTAAGAGCGGCATATACTAGGAATAACCTGATTGCCTCCAGCCTTGCCACTGGAGAGTACGTCTGGTCAAAGTCTATACCTTCTTCTTGACGGTATCCTTTGGCAATGAGTCTTGCCTTGTTCTTTATGATCGTTCCATCCTCATCCATCTTGTTCCTGTAGACCCATTTTGTCCCAATGACATTCTTACCTTTGGGTCTTGGAATAAGTTTCCATACTTGATAGCGCTTGAACTGATTTAGTTCTTCTTTCATCGTCATTATTCACGATGTGTCTGAGTTTGCTTCCTCAAACTTCTTTGGTTCAACCTGTGGGAGAAAACTCAAATATAAATTCTCATTAGTTGTACCTCTACGAGTTCTGACACCATCCCGGTGTTCTCCTATGATTTGGTCCATTGGGTGATCCTTCAGATGTCTGAGCTCTAGAGTCCTTGCATCTGGAACTTCTTCTTCAATCACCAGAGTGACTTCATTAACTTGGGAAGATTTCTTTATCTTGATCATCAACCTCTCCAATAGGGGTTGGAGTGGTGATCTTGATGAAATTTTCACCTTTTTCTTCAGTCGGTTCATCCAAGTTAAGTTCATTCAACTTTGAACCTGCATCTTTAATGAATACACTAGAAGAGTTGTCTTGCAGCAAGCTCGTCTCATCAAATACAACATGTATGGATTCTTCTACGACCAGAGTTTTTCTATTAAATATCCTATATGCCTTATTATGGTTACTATACCCTACAGAAATATCTTCAAAACTCTTTTCGCTAAATTTGGTAGTGTGATACTTACCATTGTTAAGCACGAAGTACTAACTACCAAAAATTCTAAAATATGAGACAGTCAGTTTCCTGCCCTTTAGAAGTTCGTAAGGTGTCTTATTATGGTTCTTATTTATGAGGGCTTGATTTTGCATGTGGCATGCAGTGTTGACGGCTTCAGCCCAGAAGTATTCCGGAAGTGAGCCATCACTCAACATGGTATTGCAAGCCTCTATGAGTGTTCTATTCCATCTTTCAGCCACTCTGTTCTGTTGAGGAGTAGGAGGAGAGGAAAACTCATGAAGTTACCCAAGCTTCCACAGAATTTTGCCATGGCCCTAGTCTTGAACTCTATTCCATTGTCACTTTTGATTTTGACTACGGAACAGTTGTATTCATTCTGAACCTGCCTGACAAAATTTGTAAAGATGTTAAAGGTATCTGACTTGTGTTTTAGAAAGAACACCCACGCAAAGCACGAGTAATCATTAATGAGAACCAATGTATAATTCTTACCTCCCAAACTTCTAACTTGCAATGGACCGAACAAGTCCATATAAAGCAGATGTAAACATATGTTAGAATCATTTCCAATAACACTTTTAAAGGTAGCCCTTGTTTGATTGCCTTTTACGCATGCGTGACAAGGTCTATCTTTGACGTACTTGACATTTGGGGCATCACGTACTAAATTTAGTGAAAATAATTTATTAATAGTTTTGAAATTAATATGTGCTAATCTCTTGTGCAATTGGTCACCAAGAGATGCACTATCTTTAGCCATAAAACACACTGGTTTAGAAGAGTCTATACAAATGAAATTTAAACAAAATATATTTCTGCTTCGAGTGCCTGATAGAATCGTTTCAATATTGTCAACAGATTTTATCAAGCACTTATCAGCATGAAATTCAACAATATATCTTTTATCGCAAAGTTGGCTTATGCTTATGAGATTGTGTTCCAATCCTTCAACATAAGCCACATATGAGAAGGATACTTTACTGTTAGAGATCATATCATAGCCTTTAGTAATTCCTCGTTCTGAACCTCCAAAGATGACTTTTGGCTTGTTCAACACTGGAGAGTAGTTCTGAAGAATACTTCTTGTCCCGGTCATGTGCCGAGAGCATACAATATCCAAATACCAGATAGGATTTTTAGTGTCCTATGGACATACCTGCAATTATAAATCAATTTTCCTTAGGAACCCAAACATGTTTGGGTCCTTGCTCTCATGTTAGAATACTCCCCCTACGAGTATTAGCATTATAAGTGGTCTTTCTCATATTGCCAACTTGAGGAGTTGCAAAATTCCTGGAATTAAACCAACAGTCGATGGAAAAGTGACCAATTTTGCCACAGTACCAACAGTCAAACCTGTTGTATCTTTGCCTTGTGTTCTTGGTGTTTTATTGGAGGAGGAAGCTTCATGGTGATGGCAATCACATGATTTCTACTCCTTAAGTGGCCTTTCCACAATTGGCTTTACCTTTGGTGTTTTATTGATATTATGACCATGATTATAAGGGTCATAGCTCTGAAGAATAACTTCCCCATAAGGTGCCTTAAAGACACTCTCACCAAAGTTTCTGGGGCAAGTCTAGCCTTGGTAACGAGACTTGGGTTCTACATAAGTAGGCCTAGTCAAGTGACCATAGGATGAGTCAAGATCGAACTCATTTGATGGAAATATTACCTTCTTGAAAGAGATCTAATCTTGAGGGGCTTTTCCCTTCTCTTTGGCCAAAGTCTTCTTGGCTGCCTTATTATTTCTTTGAGCTTTGTTCCTCCCAGAAGATTTACTAGGAGCATCAACATGGCCTATCCTAGCACCCTTGGCCTTAGCTGAGAATTCAGCAACGAAAGGAAGAACAGTCTTCGGCTTCGATAAACTTTCAACAAGATTCTTTTTGGTCAAGTTGTGATTCTATTTCTTTTATGATTTTCTCCTTAAGGTCTGATGCTTGAGAGCCTCGTTATATTCTTCAATGACAGCATTGAAGTTTTCTCCGAGTGAATCGGTCTTAGTGACTTCCTCTCTCAAGGTGCTCTCTTCAGCATTCAGAGACTTTATCTCTTTAGCTTGAGTTTTCACGACTCGTTGACATTTGTCGTAAGCCTTGATCAACTCCTTGTATTGGGCCATGAGTTCAGACTCATCGTCAGAAGAGCTATCCTCATGATCATGTTCAGAAACATCAGAATCAGAAAGAGGAGTGTGAGAGTTTACCTTCCCAGTGAACTGAGCCTGTTGTTTATCATCAGTCTGAGCCATAAGCCCAAAGTAGGCTTCTTCTTCTTCACTCGACTCAGATGAGTCGGAGTCGCTAAGAGACTTGCCTTTCTTAGCTATTAGGCTCTTTTCTATCATCTTCTTATTGTAAGAAGATTTCTTTTCTTCTCTTCTTCCACCCTCCTTCTTCGTGTGGGTGTAGTCAGTGATGACATGACCTGGCTTATTACAGCAATAACAAACGATATCTGTGGAAATATGTTTGTTCGGTTTAGTAGTATACCTGTTATGGCTGCTTGAGCCTTTTCTGTATCGATCACCATCATGTCGTGATCTTCTGTAGGAGGCATCCTTTCCTTTCCATTGCTTGTTTTTGTTCTAGAATTTCTTGAACTATCGTGAGAGTAGAGAGAACTCTCCTTCAGATAGCTCTGAGCCTGAGGTACTTGGCTCCGAGGTTTCTTCTTCACTTACTTCTTGTGCTGGGGCAGGAGAGGTAGCCTTGGACTTCCATGAGGAGTCTGCCTTGAGAGCAACAGACTTCTCCTTGGATGAGGACAAGCTCTTCTCTTCTTCAGCTTTTCTTGTATTGAGTTGCAGCACGTATGACATAAGCTTCCCGAAGAGATTCTGCGGGTCTGTCTTAGCTAGCTTTCCAAATTCCTGAATTGCACAAACCTTGTTATCCCAATCCTTAGTTAGGGATATCAAGAACTTCTCATTCAGTTCTCCATTTGTGAAGACTCGGTCATAGTCTCTTAGGCCGTTGACTATCTTTAAGAAGTTTTCAAACATATCTGCAATGGTATCCTTGGGTCCTTGTCGAAAGGCTTCATATTTCTAATTAATAAGGGATCTTCTATCATCCCTAACTTCTTTTTTGCCTTTCATCAGAGTGACGAGGGACTGTCACATCTCCTTAGCAGACTGGCAGTGGATTAGGTTCTGCAACATGGAGTCATCAACTACACTTGCTATAATATTCTTGGCCTTCTTGTCTAACGACACAAGTGCAATCTCATCTTTGTCGAGATCCATCAATTTCTTAGGAACCTTCTTTGTTGGATCTATAGTGGAGACGGTCATCGGAACATATGGACCTTCTTCAACGATCATGAAGATCCTCGGATCCACAGCTTCCATGAAGAATCTAATTCTCTCTTTCCACATGGGAAAGTTATTCTTTATGCACAATGGAAGCTTGGCAAAATCTTTAGCCTTGTCCATGCTTGGATAATCTCAAAAGACAACTTAAGTCAGATCTGATCAAGGTGTTAACCTTTTAGTGATCAACCTGGCTCTGATACCAATTGAAAGTTATTAAGTTGTCTATCTAAATCACCTAGAGGGGGGTAAATAGGTGAGTTGTGCGTCTTTTTGAGGAATAAAAATTTAGAGATCTATGCACACAAAAATCTACCAAGCAATCACAGTCGACAAGAGATTTATAGTGGTTCCCCAACCTTGGGTACATCCACTTTCCCTCACCGATCTAGCAAAGCACTAGACTCGGCTACTCCACTATCTCGGATTCAAAACCAATCCTACGCCTCGGAACAAAGTTCCTACAATCTCGATCCACAACACGGATCTACACTCGAAAGATAAAAACTTCTTACAACTCGGAGACAAAATCTCCTATACTCGAGTAGCAGAATTCCTTTACTCGAGAAGTAGATTAACTACTCGAGTAAGGGAATTCTGCTACTGGAGTATATGACTTATAAAAATTCTGAGAGTTAAAAGTTGGTCACTCAAGTATTGGAGCTGGGCTACTCGAGAACATGAACTTGACTACTCAAGTGGGGTAAAAATAACACGAGAACTGTCCTTCTATCACTCGAGACAAAGTATTCAGCTACTCGAGTTGTTAACTTGACTACTCGAGTAAGGTACTTAGAATAAATTTTGAGAGGAAAAACTGATAATCCGAGAATAGGAGGTCTACTCGAGTAATGAACTTGGCCACTCGAGAGCAATGTTTAGACTACTCGAGACCCATTTCCCATACTCGAGTACATATAGACTTACTCGATTATTCACTAAGTATTCAACTCGAGTGCTTGAACTTCTACTCGAGCGAAAGACTTAGAAAAATATTCCTTCAAGAGAATTTTCCTTTCTTCAATAAAATCTACAACACTTCTTTCTCCAATCAATCCTAGTGCTTGAAACATGAAGTGTATCCCAATAGAGAGGCTATATATGAGTCAACACCATGGATCACACAATGAGGGATTACATTGTATGGTCCTGTGTTTGGTGACTCATTATAGACTGACATTGGTCTACACTTGTCAATTTAGTCCTGCAAACACATAACTCAAACAACACATCAAACACAACTAAATTCATCTTAGTTCAAGGGTGAATTCATCAAATCTGGGTTATTGTGGATACGATACCCAACAATTGATGATTATACCTTTCAGAATCTGGTTCACTACCAGACCTCCAAGAAGACATAGGACACTTTACTGGTCTACATGGAGGGCATAAAGGAGGTCAGAGATGATAAGAAGTCCATACTCAACCAAGAGTATGAGTCTTTCAGGCAGTCCAAGAAAAAGAACATAGCTGGATGCTATGAAAGATTTTTCAGAATACTAAATGTACTGAGGACCTATGGGAGGGTCATCAGTCATTATGAGCTTAATGATAACTTACTAAGGTATTTAACTCGAGAGTGGGACACCAAGATTAGTATCATTAGATAGGTGGCAAAGTTGGCTGATAGTCCCCCTCACACTCTATTTGGAAAGCCGCTCTCTTATGAGATGCAGCTAATTGTCAGGAATGTGGAGGAGACCATCAGTAACTCTGAGGCCTAGGAAAATTCTTTGGCCATCAGAGGTGATAACACTAAGAAGAGCAAGGAGAGGATTGCCTCTCCTCCAAGAGGCTTGATAATTCAGACAACACAGGGCCAAGCTCACCAGACTGCAACAGCTCTGTTGAAAAATCTGTTGCCTTCTCCAGGAAGTTTCAGAAGTTGATGAAGAAGAAGTAGTGGAGGAGCAGACCTTCCTCCTCCTCTTATCATAGGAAGAGTCACTCCAAGGGAGACATGTATGAATCAAAACCTAGTAAAAATATTTCCTCTAAAGTTGTCCTCTATTATTGCAGCAAATCTGGGCATGTGATAGCTAACTGCCTAGTCAAAAGAACGGAGGCTTGTGAGAAAAAGGTCCACCAGCATAAGGGAAAGAAGGAAAAGTCCTTCATTGCAAATAAGGCTAAAAAGAGTTGGAGTCAAAGTGACTCATCTTCTGAGTCTGATGAGGAAGAGGCCTATATTGGGCTCTTTGCTGCTAAAGAAGAAGCTGGAGAAGAAGCTGAAGACTATTCTGCTTCCAGGATAGGGATCAGGGCCCCTCTGTCACATTCAGAAAGTGACTCGGAGGAGGATGAAGATGAAGAAGATGCCAACAGCTACTATGTGCTGATAGCCAGGTCTGATGAAGAATCCAGTCAAGGTTAGCCTGGTCCAGAGAATGTATTCTCTCTATCCAGTTCATCTTCTGACTCAGATTATAAGACTAGTACAAATTCTAAGGCATCATCATCTAGTGATGAAGGTTGTTCAGAATCTGAAGAAGATGTCAATCAATTGATTGACAAGTATGATGCCCTTTTGGATGCCTTTAGAAGAAGTAAGAAGTTGGCCAAGAAGCAAGCTGGGGATATTATGTCCGTTCAGCTAACTGCTTCCCAACAGGCTGAGACAACATCCTTGCTGGTTCAGAAGGCTAGGGAAATCAGCCAACAGAAAACCATTTCCCTCATTCAAATTGACACCATCAGATTCAAGAATAGTCATATTAGGGATATTGAAGAGAAACTCTAGAGGGAGAAAAGGATAGTGGCTAGTTACTCTAAGCTAAGTACTGTGTTGCCCCTGATAGACTCCTTCTCCTCTTAAAAGGATAAGAATGGGTTGAGATTCAAGGGAAGCACAAGAGTTGCCTAATCCAAAGAGAAAGGCAAAGCTCTTGTTCAGCCTCTAGCATCCAAGCCTCCCATTCCTTTTAGGAAAGTTCGGTTGCCTTCAAACAGGTATGACCAAGAAAGAATCTATGGTCACTAGATGAATGGAAGATCCACTGGTGTGAACAAAGATGTTCATAGCCATGGTGGAAGATATAGTAGGAGAATGAGTGCATTTAATGCTACCCATGCGGAAATTCAAATGGCCCGTCATGTACAATATGGCTTTGGTACACCAGCCCCCTCGCTCAAGAATAAGGCAGTGGCCTTCACTCAAGAACATCAAGGAAAGACTCAGGCCAAGGGTAAGTCTATCAATAGACCAGATCTGGTTGTCTCTGATGCTATAAATAGTCTGTCTTCTGTAAAGAAGACTGCTGTAAATGACATTCAGAGCAAGCCAAGAAAGTCAGCTAAAAGACTCTCCTTCAGTCAAATCCTTGTTGAAAGGAACTTGAAGAAGGCTGCTGCTCCTTTCCTTATGTACAGTCAGCTGTTAACTAAACTATAGGACCTGCTCAAAAAAGAAGATATAACATTCATGAGTGTTGGTGTTGTGGTAAGGTGGGGTATTTTACCCTAGATTGCTTGCACAATCAAAATGTGCCAAAGTAAATGTTAATCTTCCTGTCAAAAAATCTATAGAAAGACAGTTTCTAGTTCAGACTAATCAGAACCTAGGACCCAATAAATATTGAGGTCCTAAGGTAAGACAATTTATATGTTGCAGGTTAGTCCAAGTGCCCATACCACCCATATGGTACTTGGACAGTGTTGATCCAAGCATATGACTAGAACAAGGAGCAACTTAAAGGAGTACACTCTAGTGAAGGATGGACCCAAAGTAATCTTTGGTAGTTCAAATAGAGTAGTGACAAGAGCCTATAGTAAGATTACTAATGGCATAGTCACCATCTCAAAAGTGGCTTATGTTGAAGGGTTGCAACACAACTTGATATGCATATGACAATTCTATGATCTTGGCTATGTCATTGCATTCCACAAGGATGAGTGCCAAATCAAGAGGTCAAGTGACCAAGAGGTCATCTTGACAGGCACTTAGAGTGGAAATGTTTATTGCTTAAATTTTCTGTCTTAATAAAGACTCTCCTATATTTCTAGTTGCAAATGAGAGTCTCATATTGTGCACAATGACATAAGAGACTAGCTCATTTGAATTATAAAACTATTGACAAGCTCTTTAGTTATGAGCTAGTTAGGAATAGTCCCAAGATGAAATGCAAAAAGCAAGGCATTTGCTCAGCATGCCAAAAGGGTAAGCAGACCGATGATTCCTTCAAGAGCATTGGGATGAAAGACTCTATGAGATGTTTATACCACCTGCATATGGACATCTTTTGTCCTATGCCAGTTCATAGTCTAGGTAGGAAAGTCTAGACCCTTGTGGTGGTTGATGACTATTCCAGGTTTGTTTGGGTTTTCTTTCTTAAGAAAAAGTCTGAAACCCTTGATGTCTTCAAGACTTTTATCAAGCAAATTCAGATTGGCCTAGACAGTGCCGTGGTCAAAATCAGAAGTGACCATGGGACTGAATTTTAGAATGAAAGTATGACAAAGTTCTGTGAAGAGCAAGGGATTCATCAAGAATTTTCTTCTCCAAGAACACCCCAACAAAATGGAATTATTGAGAGGAAAAATTGAACTCTCATAGAGGCTTGTAGGACCTTGCTGAGTGACATATCTCTCTCAGAATGTTTTTGGGCTGAGGCAATAAATACTTCATATCATGTCCTTAATAGAGGATACTAGAAGACTCCATGTGAGATTATGAAGGGAAGAAAACCAAATCTGGCCTATCTCAGAATCTTTGGTAGTAAGTGCTATGTGCTGAATAATGGGAAGTCCTATGTAACTACTAAGACTCTATTTGGTTGGGCTATTGTTGATGGAAAGCTGCTGATGAACTATTGCTTATAGATAAAGTGCTGATTTTGAAAAACACAGTTTTGTTAAAAAACTGTTTGGGTGAAACAGAGTTTACAAAATAGAGTGTTTGAAAAGTTGTTTGGATACAAAATGGAGTTTTGAGCAATTTTGTTTTCTAATAAATCATAATCACCTGCTGCTAGGATGAACAACTCCTCTCGATGGGAAGTAACAATTCCTAAAATTGCACACAAAAACACATACACACACATGTAGACACAATTGAAAAAATCTGGAAAAAGATCAAAAAAGCTTCTCCTGCTGCGAGGATGAACAAAGCAGGAGCTCAGTACAACACAGCGTAAGAGATCTTCCATGAAATGAGATTTGGAGGAAGATCGAAAAAGCTTCTCCTGCTGCTAGGATGAACAAAGCAGGAGCTCAGTGGGTAATAGATGAGATCTTCCGTGAAATCAGATTCGGAGGACATAGAAATCACAAAAATTTCACGAAGAAGAAGAAGAGCAGCGGACAGACGGGATGCGGCGGCAGGAGTTCGTGAGGTGGGAGCAGTAGCGGACGGACGAGATGCAGGAGGAGCAGCGACGACCGGGAATGGAGGGAGATCAGGATGCTGGAGTAGCAGCAGATGGGAGGCGGGAGGAGCAGCGGATGGGAGATTGGCTGGTGCGATATGGAAGGGGAAACGTAATTGGGAGCGGCTTCTGCTTTTCACCGCAAAAAAAAATCACGCGTCTTGGGATATAAGGAAAAGTGTGGCCAGAAATAAGCGCGGGTTTGAGAAAAGCCAAACCAAACAGCACTTACTTACAAATTTGCGATGCGTTCTATCCGCACAACAGCAAATCAGCTGAACCAAATGCCACCTAAGTTTGCTTTCAAGTCCTATGATGGGATTTTTGTTGGGTACAACAATCATAGTAAGGCCTATTGGATCTACAACTTGGAAATACAATTGGTAGAAGGGTCTGTTAATATACTATTTTTATGAGTCAACTATGATTAACAGTGAGTTTACATGCTCCTCTTTTAGACCTGCAGGTACAAAGCTGATGATGGATAAGCTAACCATTAAGGAAGCTACTCCAGCAGTCCAAGATGGTGTGGACATTCCAGAAGAAGTACAAGCCACAATTGAAGTCGATGAACATCAGCAAGATGCCACCACTGAAGCTCAAGATGCTGAAGGAAGATTGCCTCCAGCTGTCTGGCATCTAAGGCATCATCCAAATCACCAGATTATTAGTGATGCCAACCAAGGAGTAGTGACAAGGAGCAAAAGTCTCAATATAACAATGTATTCAAGTTTCCTATCACAGGTTAAGCCCATTAGATTTGAAGAGGCCAACATAGATCAGTTCTTGATTGTAGCAATGCAAGAGAAAATGAACCAGTTTAAGAGGTATAAGGTCTGGAAGTTGGTTCCCAGACCATAAGGACATGATGTCATTGGAGTCAAGTGGATTTACATAAATAAACTTGATGTAAATGACATTATAATCAAAAACAAGGCTAGGCTGGTAGCTAAGGGGTACATACAAGAATAAGGTATTGACTTTGACCAAATAATAAGGTATTGCCTGGAGTCGCTGGAAGATAGCATTAGGGGAAGAGAAACCGCTGGCGGTAGGTCGATGAGCTCGGCACAGGATCCAGTGTACATGATCATGGGATCTAGTGCTCACGACCACTAGTCGTGCGCTGTATATCCCTTTTTCCCGAGTTCTGTCTAGGGAAAATGCATGACCATTGGACTTAGTGCGCACGACCACTGGTCGTGCTCCACTTCTCGTGCGCGGTGATCCCATTTTTCTAGAGTTCTGCAAGTGTTGATCACACGATCATAGGATTCAGTGTGCACGACCAATGGTCGTGCTCCACTGATCATGTAGACGGGTGTAGGTCCGTCATTTTATTTCATGGCCGTCTGATCCTTCCTTAAAGCCGATCCGAAGGTCCAGGATCTTCCGCCCAAATGGTTATATTAGGGCTGAGAGCCCCTTGCCTTCATTCTTTATCACTTGGAGGGTTGACCAAGTATTTGGGGGAGAGTGAGGAGGAGGAAGGAGAAGCTCTTCCACCAACATTGACGAAGCTTTAGAGCTCCGATCGTCATTCCGAGACCAGATCCGTGGAGAGGGCGTGGAGGCGCTCGTGTCAATCCGTTCAAAGCAAGGATTCCATGGCTAGGAGGAGAGGTCGTAAGGTAACGACACTTTTGTTGGGTACATTGGAAAATGTGAACCAGATTTGAAGAAGCCTCACCCTACTCAATGATATACATCAAGGTGTATTTGATGTTGTTTTGAGTTTATATGTGGAGGTTAGGAAAATGCAAGAATGCAGGAAAAAGTTTCTAAGTCTATATGTCGACACCAGAAGAAGCTGTGTCGACACTTATGAAGGCTTGTGTCGACACTGGAGAAAAGCTGTGTCGACAATTGGAGTTAATTGTGTCGACACCTGAAGAAACTGTGTCGACATACAGAGGCAGAGTTGACACACAAAAAAACTTTGTCGACATCAGCTGTGTCGACACACAGAGGCAGTGTCGACACACAGAATACTTTGTCGACATCAACTGTGTCGACACACAGGACTTGTGTCGACACACTGCAGAGTTTCAATAATTGTTAAAGAGAAGAAGTAATTGTGTCGACACACAAAATCATTGTCGACACATTCTACAGATGCAGTGTCTAGAAGTAGTGTCAACACTAAGGAAGCTGTGTCGACACCACCAAGGCTTGTGACGACACTTAGTCTACTTGTGTCGACACATGATGAAGTTTAGTCTCGAAACTTTGCTGACAGACAGAATTTCAAGAAGTGATTGGATGACTTGATAGCTGCAGTTACCAACCGATCTACTGCAACTGTCAGAGCTGTCAGAAGGTTGTTAGAAAGCGGATCAGCCGGTTACCATGGAGAAAGTCTATATAAAGGCATTCTCCTTCAACAAATAAGGAGAGATCGTGAAGACTGAAAAAGAATATACACATACAGAATTAAGAAGATTTTTGTGAGAAGATCTAAGAAGAATTTGGAGAGAGAGAGCTTCATCTATTGAAGTGAAGTGCAGTTGCTGAATTAGACTGCCAAGAAGGATTCAGATTGAGATCTGAATATCAAGAAAGATGCTGATTGAAGATCATCTTCACAAGAGTTCAACCCTATTGAGTTAAGATTCAAGAAGCTTTGAAGAAAGCTAAGAGAGGTTGTTCTCTGCTATCAGATTCTTCCAAGAACTGATCAAGAAGCCATCCATCCTTTCTCTCTACTAGGGTGGTGGTATATTATAAACTTAAATTAATTTTCTGTAGGATCTTTATAGATCTGAGTTGTAAGCCTGTATTTATAAAGGCTGAGTGTAGGAGAGTATTTTCTCTGAGTGGTAGGCCTTGTTGAAGGCTGAGATAGGGCTTTGAGCCTGAGTTATAGGAGATTGTGATCTCTGAGTTGTACGCCTTGTTGAAGGCTGAGGTAGGGCAGTTTTCCTGAGCTGTAGGAGTGTGGACTCACTCTGAGTTGTAGGAGCCCTGTTGGGGTTCTGAGCTACTGTAAGATCTGAGGATCTGAGGTGAAGAGAAGAAGTTAGGCTGAATCTAGCACACTGCTAGATAAGCGAAGGGGGAAAGTGGATGTACCCAGACCTTGGGGAACCACTATAAAATCTGTGTGCAATCTGTGTTGTTATTCTGTGAATGCTTGCTGTGTTAGCTGTAGAATAATCTGTTGTGAAGTAATTAACTGAATAGATTTGCTGCCTTAGAAGAAAAAGGAATTACACCTATTCACCCCCCCCCTCTAGGTGGTTAGGCACTAATTCTTTCAAGTGGTATCAGAGGGAGGTTACTCAAAGTTAGACTTAACAGTCTGAGTGAGATCTGTAAGGCAGTAATTAAGATCAAGAAAATGGGTTTAGGAAAGAACCATAAAGAACTGGGTGCAATGAAGTTGCATATTTGCAGAAAGGAAATATTTGGAATCTGGAAGGAAAGGGTCAGATTATTTATGGAGGCATCTGATCCTAGAATCTATATAACAGTTAAGGAAGGACCATATGTTTCTATGAAGATTTCTGTTATTGATGCCAACCAAGGAATTCCAAAGGATTTTTCAGAGATGACTAAGGATGAAATCATCTTGACAACAATGGATTAAAGAGCCCAAAATATTATAGTAAGTGTCATTGATGATTCAACATTCCAGAATCTAATACATTGCAAAACCTCCAAGGAAATGTGGGACACATTGATAGTCTACATGGAGGGTTCTGAAGAGGTTAGGCAAGATAGAAAATCTATGCTTAATCAAGAATATGAGAGTTTCAGACAAGCCAAGTCTGAAAGTATTACTGAATACTATAAGAAGTTCTATAGGATAGTCAATGAACTTATGTCTTATGGAAGAGTGTTCAGTACTTATGAGTTAAATGATAAATTCCTTAGGTCATTGACTAAGGATTGGGATACAAAAATCTGTGTCATAAGAGAAGTGGCCAGACTGGCTGAGATTTCTCCTCCAACATTGTTTGGAAAATTGCTGTCATATGAGATGCAGTTGTTAGCTAGAAAGGAAGAAGAGAAAAACACAAAGGGTGACAATAAAGAAAAGTCAGTGGCTTTCAAGGTTGAAGCTACAAGAAAGAATAGGAAAATGTCTCCATCTTTTCCTAAGAGAGATGCAGAAATTATCTCAGACAATTCAGATAATCTCAGTTCAGACAGTAGCAATTTAGATGAAGACTTTGCAGCATTTACAAGGCAGTTCCAGAGATTCTTGAAGAAGAAACAGTGGAAATCTAAGCCTTCCACATCTCAGTTCAAGGATGATTATTATCAGAAGAGGAAATCATCCAGGAAGGACAGGAATGGGACAAAGCCAAGCAAGTCTACTACATCCAAGATTATATGCTACTGCTGCAACAAAGCTAGACATGTTGTGGCTGACTGTCCAGATAAGAGAAAGGAGTCTTCTAATAGAAAGAAGTCACAGTACAAGAGCAAGAAGGAGAAATCCTTGGTTGCTGAGAAAGAGAAAAGCTTGACAGATCAATCAACTTCAGAGTCAGAATCTGAGGCTGAGGCATATATTGGTCTGTTTGCAGAAGAAGAGGATGAGTTCATGCAATTACTGGACTCTATCTATGAGCAGGAAGATCATCAGTGCAAAGGATTGATGACAGTTTTGGAAGAAGATAAGTGACAGGATCAGCCTGGCCCCAGTAAGGTAAAATATGTATCTATAGATTCTGATTACTTCACTGGGTCAGAATCAGATGCATCTTCATCAAGAGATGAAGATGGATCTGAATCTGAAGGATATATTCATCAGTTGATAGATGAATATGGAGACTTATTGCAGGCACTTAAGAGAAGCAAAAATCTGGCCAAGAATCAGGCTAAGGAAATTGCAGCTCTTAAGTTGGCTGCATCTGAATCAGAGAAGATGTTGGATCAAAAGTTGAATGAGATTGCTAGATTGAAAAACATAACTGTTATTCAAATGGGAACAATCGCATTCAAAAATGATCAGATTAAAAGTCCGGAAAACAGACTTCAGAAAGAAAAGGAGATTGTGGCTAGTTTTTCTAAGCCAAAATCTGTATTACCCTTGATTGATGAGTTTATGTCTCAAAAGGGTAAGGCAGGATTAAGCTATAAGAAAACTGCATGGACTGCTAAGTCCAATTCTAAAGGCAAAGCCCCAGTACAAAACAAAAGATCAGATATAAACAATACAGCTAAGGTTATACCTAAAAAGAGGTATAATAAGTTTGAGTGCTGGTGCTGTGGCAAGATAGGCCACTTTGCCTTAAACTGTTTGCACAATTCCAGTATCAAGGAGAGTAGCAGTCTGCCTATTAGAAAAGCTGCAGGCAGATTTGTTAAATTTCAGACTAACTTGAACCAAGAACCCAAAAGTTATTTGGGTTCTAAGGTTAAGTAATCTTTGTTGCAGGTAAGTCGAAGTTGCCATGCCCCAATATGATACTTGGACAGTGGATGTTCCAGGCATATGACTGGAATAAGGGGATTGTTGAAGGAATACTCACCTATGCTGAATGGGCCTAAAGTTATCTTTGGTGGTTCTGAAAAGGGAGTCATCAAAGGTTTTGGTAACATTTCTAATAACTCAGTTACAATCACTCAAGTGACCTATGTTAAGGGTTTGAAATATAATCTTATTAGCATAATTCAGCTGAGTGATTTAGGTTATGACATTTCATTTGTCAAGAATGGGTGTCATATCAAAAGGTCAAGTGATCAAGAGGTCATATTGACTGGATATAGAAAAAGAAATGTATATTGCCTAGACTTTGTGTGTGAGAATAAGAATTCTCATATTTGTCTTGTGGCTGATGAGAAAGTCTCTCATTGTGTCAAGTGGCACAAGATTCTATCCCATCTTAACTACAAGACCATTGGCCAACTCTTTAGCAAAGTGTTAGTGGGGAATGGTCCTCAAGTTAAGTGTGTTAATGATGAGATATGCTCAGCTTGTCAAAAAGGCAAGCAGACTAAATCCACCTTTCATAGCCTTGAAACTAAGGATTCAGTGAGGTGCTTGTACCTCTTGTATATGGATTTATTTGGTCCTATGCCAGTTCAGAGCCTAGGTAGGAAGGTCTACACTTTTGTGATTGTAGATGACTATTCTAGATTCTCATGGGTATTCTTTCTGAGACAGAAATCTGAAACCCCAAAGGTCTTCTACAATTTTGTCAAACAAATTCAGAATGAATTAAATAGTTCAGTGGTCAAAATTAGAAGTGACCATGGAACTGAAATCCAATCTGAAAGTATGACAAGGGTGTGTGAAGAGTTTGGGATTCATCAGGAATTCTCCTCACCTAGAACACCTCAGCAAAATGGCATTGCTGAGAGAAAGAATAGGACATTGATTGAGGCTGGAAGAACTCTATTGAGTGATACTTCTCTCCCAGAATATTTCTGGGCTGAGGTAGTTAACACTACATGTCATGTACTCAATAGGGCTTCCATCACCAAAAGCCACAAAAAGACACCCTATGAGGTTGTGAAAGGCAGAAAACCAAACTTATCATATTTTAGGATCTTTGGTTGCAAGTGTTATGTACTTAACAATGGAAAATCACACCTTTCTAAGTTTGTTGCCAAATCCCAAGATGAGATATTTGTTGGGTACAGCAACAATAGTAAGGCCTATAGGGTCTACAACTTGGCTACTCAAGTTATAGAAGAGTCAGTTCATGTTATTTTTGATGAAACTAGACTTATTAACAGTGAGTTGCCAAGTAGTTCTTGTAGCTCCACAGGTATACAGTAGATGATAGACCAGCTTACTATCAGAGAAGTTCCAACTGCTAAGCAGGATGTGGAAAATGGTAGTTGTTGTCCAGGGGGAGTACAAGACATTCAAGATGCTGATGAAGACCATGAGGTGCAGCATGAAGAAGAGATTGGAGAAGATCAAACTGTTGATAGATTACCTCCAGCAGTTAGACAGTTGAAGGATCATCCTGCACACCAAATCATTGGTGATCCTAGACAAGGAGTACAGACAAGGAGCAGGAACTTCAATACAATTCTTTGCTCTAGCTTCTTATCTCAAGAGGAACCCAAGAGATTTGAAGAAGCTGTTAAGGACCCACACTGTATTGATGTCATGCAGGAAGAGTTAAATCAGTTTAGAAGGTGCAAGGTCTGGGATTTGGTTCCAAAACCAAAGGGCCACAATGTCATAGGGACAAAGTGGATATACAGAAACAAGCTTGATAAGAGTGGGATCATAGTGAAGAACAAGGCAAGACTAGTTGACAAAGGATACAGACATGAGGAGGGCATAGACTTTGATCAGACTTTTGCTCTAGTGGATAGGTTGGAAGCTATCAGGCTATTCCTAGCCTATGTAGCATATCAAGGCTTCAAAGTATTCCAGATGGATGTTAAGTCTGCATTCTTAAATGGAGACTTAAAAGAGGAGACTTTGCAGGTTGCAAAGTAGACAGGAAAAGCACAACAGGCACCTGTCAATTTCTAGGAGGAAGATTGGTATCTTGGAGCTGTAAGAAGCTGACCAGTGTGGCTATTTCCACAGCTGAGTCAGAGTATGTTGCTGCTGGAAGTTGTTGTGCACAACTATTATGGATACAGCATCAGTTGCAAGACTATGGTATTCAGGTAAGTAGAACCCCATTATTATGTGATTCTACTAGTGCTATTTCTATTGCACATAATCCAGTTTCTCATAGTAGAACAAAGCATATAGAAATAAGGTACCATTTTCTTAGAGACCTTGTAGAGAAAGAGGATATCTCTTTAGAATTTGTTAGTACTGATTTACAACTAGATGACATGTTTACTAAGCCTTTAGATGAAACTAAATTCAACAATTTCAAAATTGAAATAGGTATGTTGAACATAAATTAGTTTACAAAATTTGGCTAAGTAAAATTATGTCGACATAAGAAGTTGTCTGTGTCGACACATAGTAGTTGGTGTTGACATTCCAGAAAAGTGGTGTCGACACATCTAGGGAATAGGTGTCGACACTTCAGGGAAGTTGTGTCGACACATCTAAAAGTGGTGTCGACACATCCAGAAGTGTTGTCGACACATAGGATCAACACAGATTTCGTCGAGTATAAATGGAATAAGTGTCGACACATAGATGTCAACACTTATGTCGAGACATTAGAAGTCTGTGTCGACACATTTCAACTATGTCGACACATTAAGAGGATTTTGACGAGCCTTTTTGACCTTCCTTATTTAGAAAGGTATAAATAGGTCAACAACATAGTCTGTTGACACACTCTCCATAGTTTCGAGACCAAAACCTTGTGTCGACAACTTCTCTCCTCTTAATCCAAGCTTTCACTCAACCCTAATGGCGCTGAAGCTAGAAGACAATGTCAATGAAGGCTATGAGCTTGTACGCAATGCCTTTGATAATGTGGAACCGGAAATAAAAGCCTTAGTAACCGTAATTGCTGAGAATTGGTTAGAATTTCTGGTATCTGAATCAACAAAGATTTGGAAGAAAGAAGTTCTGGATTTCTATGGCGCAACTTCTATAGATTCGACTGGACTTAAGATCAAGTCTATAGTTCATGGTGCTAAAGTTAAATTAACTTTAAAGAGCTTGAGGAAAACTCTTCAACTACCAAGAATTCAAGAATAAGTAGAAGTTACCTCATCCAAGACAAGGGAAGCACTTCAATGGTGTGGATTGGATCCCACCTTGAAGATTGGATCAGCAATGAATAGAAAAGGAATGAATCAGCAAGGCAAATTTCTTTAAGAAATAGTTGGCAAAGTTATTCTCTATAAGCCAGGGGGCATGATAGGATTTCTGTCTATATGTTCAGCCTGATGACCAGGATCATTTACAGACTAAATACTGATTGGTCAACAGTAATATTTGAAAAGATTAAGGAAAGCATTAAGAAACCAAATCTGGGAAGGATTATGAGTCTCTACTTGGCTGGAATAATTCCAGAAGTGATGACACAGACTGCTGGTTCAAAGATTAATCATATGAGGAGAATGGACATAAGGATTATATCCAGATGGGATAGGGTCCTAACTAAGGATATGCATGAGGAAGAAAGGTAAGAGATTCCTGAAAAATCACCTGCACAAGATATTTCAGACAATTCTTGAGGTAATTAAAGAGGTTAATCAATCAATTCTCATTGATAAATGAAAGTGCAAGCTAGATCTGATATACTCTAGAGGGGGGTGAATAGAGTATGGTGCTTAAAAACCTTTTACAACAGTTTTTGTAATCTGAGTGAACAGGGAAGCAAATATTAAATCTAATCACAGCAGCTATCTAATTACAATCTACAAAAGAACTAATCACAGATCCTAACTAATCACAGATCCTAACTAATCACAGATCATAGCCAGAAATAAAGATAAAGATAAGCAAGCCAGAAGATACAAGGAGCTATAGTGGTTCCCCTAAACTTGGGTACATCCACTCTTCTACCACCCAAGATAGGAATCCACTACAGGATGAGTTGATCAGGTGACCTGGGCACCAATGAGCTTTTGATAAGGTGCTCAAAAACCAAACCAGATTTTTTTGATCAGGTGACTTGCCACCAATGAGCTTTTGATAAGGTGCTCAAAAACCAAGCACAAACTTTTAAAGGGAGTTTGAAAAACCCTTTACAGAGATGGGGATGAGAGAGTGATGGAAGATCTCTCTTTCTCAGAGCAGCTGAGAAGACTATGTGGATTCAGTGATGTTGTCAAAGCTCCCCCTGAGTTCTTGAGATGTTCAGGAAATGAAGCTTTGCTGTAGGGTGATAGGCCTTCAGAAAGTTGATCTCCAGCAATTGATGATTTCAGCAACAGCTAAAATATGAGGTGTCTGGAGTCTTGAATGATGATGGCCTTGAACAATTGAATCAAAGGAGATATGAAGATTTCAGATTTGTTGATCTCCTTTTGGTGATGGTGTTCTTGTGAATTCTTTTAGACAGAGAATGTCTACAGCTCTTTCTCCTTTTCTCTTGTGAACAGTTGGTGTTGAGAAAGATGTTGTTCCAGAGAAAATTTTTGTTTATCTACTTCTTGTGTACTCTCTACAGATTATTATTCTTGTTCTCTGGTGAGTGATTCAAAAATCTTGTCTTTTATTCCCTTTTTGCTGAAAAGAAATGATCCTCTGTCAAGAAAAGCCGTTAGCCTGTCATTAAATGACTTCCTTAATTACAATTGTCTTCTGGGGGAAAGTCCAAAGAAACATTCCTTGATAATCCCTTGAAACTTGGTACAGAATAAATGAAAATGGCTACAAGATCTTTTGAATTAATTACTGACAATAACTCCTTAACTGTTCTGAATTTGAATCTTGAAAGTCATTTAACTCTTCAGAAAAACGTCGAATTGAGCTCTACTCTCGTCGAACTGAGCTCAGCGATTTGGACTTAGGCAACAAAAGAGATCGTCGATCTGAGCTCAACTATCGTCGAACTGAGCTCAGAGATAGAGAATCAATACTGGAGTCAAGATCGTCGAACTGAGCTCGAAGATCATCGAATGGAGTTCGACGATTTGTTGAAGTTGAGCTCAGCGATCGTCGAATGGAGTTCAACGATCCGTCGAAGTGAGCTCAACGATCGTCGATTGGAGTTCGACGATTCGTCGTACTGAGCTCGACGAAATGACTTAGTCTCCAAACTAAAAAACCTTGGTCTTGAGGGCAGCTTCCAAACCTAACTACTAACCCTTAGACTCATTTCTAATTGACCTTTAGATATATACAATGTGGTCAAAAATAGATTTCCTAAAGACATAGTGATCCTGACCCAAATTAGTAATAGGGTGTTCCAATAATCTCCCCCTATTTGAGTTAGGATTACTATTTATAGAATTTGAAATAGAAGCAACAATATACAAAGCAAAAATACAATAAACAAGACAGCAGAATCACAGATATAACTCAGATAGAAATCAGAAATCAGAATAATTGTCACCTTACAGAATTATTCCTTCTCCTTGCTCTTTATAAGTTTAATTTCTCTATTAGGATTAAGAGCTTCTTTCTTTGACCTTCTGTCATCAGCTGTACCTAAAGAGGTTTGTTGTTTAGGCCTTGGTACCACAGCTTCAGGATGCAGCTCCATATATCTTTCAGAATCAAAAAATTTGCTTGAGGCATATCTTTCAAGTTCCTTCTTTCTTTGTTCAGACAGTGTAGTAATGCTGGAGGTGTCCTTGCCTTGCTCTCTGGCTTTCTTGATTTGATATAAGGCAGCTAATTCTTTCATTCTGGCAGTCCAAGCAGTGGGGTTATTCTCTGGATCTTCAAAGGGCACTGGAGGCTCATATCTGTTGGAAGGATTATTTGGAGGAGCTCTGGATGAGATTACTTCTTTCAACTTGTAGGGAAAAGGACCTGAAGTTGTATCTGATGAAGCTTGTCCTTCCCTAGAGTATGGATGTTGCCTTGAATAGCCTTTGGAGTAGACTTGGAATTCTCTCTGGCTTCCTCTAAAATTTCCTCTTCTTGATTGAGAGCCTCTGGACTGGCTTCTCCTATATTGAGATCTTGCATGCGGCTGATAGGGGGTTTGGCTTTTAGTAGAAGGATGAGCAGCTGAGCTTCCACCTGCACCTGCATCAGGAGGAGGTGGTGGAGGAGGATGTGGATGATGAAACTGAGAATATCCTTTCTCATACTTCCTCTTCCTCTTCATAGCTTTTAGTTGGTTCTTGTAATATTGCATCCAATGTTCAGTAATGGGGCAGTCATAAAGAATGTAGTAGGGAATGTCATTTGTATCTTTGACTTTGGCTGGAGGCACCCTTTTCATAGCTTTGCTCCTTGCCTTCCTTTTCCTGGCTATGGTGGTAGAAGAATCATCAGAATCAATCCTAAATTCATCACTTTCAGAGCTTTGCTCATCATATAAGGCATCAATCTTTTTCAGATACTCTTTCTGAAGTTGGGTTGGAGCAGATGAGACAGCAGTTGTAGCAACAGCAGACACAGCAGATATAGTACTGGCAGATGTTGTAGCAGCAGTAGTAGTAACAACAGACACAAAACTTTCTGGAGCAATACTTGCAGAAGATATAGCAGCAGTAATGACAGTAGTGATTGGGGCAATAGCAGATACAGATAAAACATTTTCAGATACAACAACATCAGCAGTTTCAGATATAATAGTTTCAGTAGCATCAATATCATCAGTAATAATATCAGCAATAACAGTAGGCTCAAAGTCATATGACTATGTCTCCATATCCTCAGAAACTGGAACATCAGCAGCATCAGAACAAACAGAAACAGCAACAATTTCAGCAGCATAAACTGAATTTACAAATGAAGTTATAAAACTGGTGTCACAACTTGAGAAGGGCACAATGGCCTTGGAAAGATCTTTTGAGGGCTGGACTGCATTACTCACTGGAAGACAGCTGAAATAAATTGAATCAAAAACAAATAATAAGGACCTGAGGTCCACTGAGAAGACAGCAACTTGAGGTGGTGTTGAAACTGGAGCTTGAGGTGAAGAGACAGCAGCAGCAGCAGGGACTGAAGAAATAGCAGCAGGCAATCTCACATCTTCATGAGTCATCTCCCCCTGCCTAGATTCAGAGAGAGCTGGATCAAGGCACCCAAATGAAGGGATTGCCTTAGAAGCAAAGATGGAGGAGATCCTGGCAGATAAGTCTGTAACTGACTGTAGTAGGGGAGCCAAGGAGGTCTCCAACAGAAGTGACAGCCTGGGAGCTATCAGTTCATATAGTTTGTCAGCTAAGGCAGGAATATCTACTTGCTCAGCAGGGACTTGAGCAGTGGTAAAGGCTAGAGGTGGAGCTACTGGTGATGGTGGTGGAGAGTTGGTGGATGGTAGAAGTGAAGGTTGAGGTGTGGGGATGGTGGAAACTGAAGAAAGTGGTATGAAGATAGAGGGTGTGAAGGAGGGTTGATCAATGATATCTTGTAGATGTTGTTGATATGAGGTGGATGAGGAGAGTAGATCAGGAGGGGATGAAGGTGAATCATCCATGAAGGAATCATCAAGAAGTTTGAATGATGAAATGTTGGATGATGTATCAATGTCTGGTTGAGGGGAGTGGTGTAATGGATGGAAGATTTCTTCTGTTATTTGAAGAGTTGGGATTGGAGATGGAATTGATGTTGGATATGGGCTGGAAATGATGATGGTGGATGGAGTTTGAATGGTGGAGGTGACTGGTGGAGATGGAATAGGAGTTGGATGAGGAGAAGAAGCAGCAGACAAGTCATCTGCAGGGGCAGAGACTTGAGGGGAAGAGACTGATACAGTCCTTGTGCCTGAAGTTGTGCTTGCAGATGGCCTGCTGGGTTTCACTATCTGCCTGTCCCATTTGCCAAACAGGGCACAGGACAGCCTCTTTGAGGTATTGATATGCATCTCAAAGGAGACTAGCAGTGCAGGGCATCTGTGTTGGAGAAACAGCCCTAGGAACCTCCCATAATTCACAAAGTTCTTGTTTATTTTCTTCTTAATCAGGTCAAAGAAGACCTCTCCCCTGTGTAACTGTTTCCTATCCACTAAAGCACCCATCAAGCACAGCTGATACCTGTATATGGTATCATGCGCTGAATGCTTGGCCAACAAAACCTTTCCCACTACATCAGCTAAAAATCTATATTCCACAGCTAAGTTCTTTTTCAGCAGTTTGCTAGGGTTAGCATCAGAGTGACCCATTCTTGCAAGTAAATCAGAAAATTCTTCTCTAGATAACTCAGCAGAATCTCTTCCAGAACTTAATTCAAAAACCTCTGTCAGAATAGCAGGAGTCAAAGGTACCTGGGTTCCAGAAATTGAACCAACCACTGTGTTTTGGTCCTGATTGTGGGCAGTATAGACCCACTCCTTAATCTCATCAGCGGCTAATTTGATTCTGGTGGACATGATGGTGACAAGCTTCTGCTCCTTGAACAGTTCCAGAATGTCCTGAGAAATTTGATCAGTGGTGCTGAAAGACTCCATGTCTATATCAAATCCAGCATCGAATTTCATTGCGGCTAGAACAGCAATAGAGACGGCCATGGTTACCTACAAAAATCAACAAACAAAGCAACCAAGTGTAGAGATGTTTGGAGGGAAAGAGAATTTTTGTAGAGAGATTGAAAGCGCAAAATGAGAACGACGGCCGAAAAATGAATTTTATATTAGGGTTCGACGCAGAAAAGGAAAGATCGTTGAACTCAGTTCGACGATCGGGGCTTCTAAAGGAATCTGAAAGGTCTTCAATATCGTCGATCTCTGTTCGACTATATTGGAGAGCGTCGAGCTCCGGTCGATGATAGTTCATAGAACAAAAGCGTCGAGCGCCGTTCGACGATCGCTGACCTGAAAGATAGTTGAGCACTATCTGAGAAGCGCTGAACTTAGATCGACAATTTCGGAAAGCGTCGATCTCCGTTCGACGATCTGGGGGAAAATTGTCGAGCGCAGTTCAGAGACCAGAAATACACTCTAGACACTAGAAAAATCAAGATGTTTGCCTAGTCTTGGTCAATTTTTAAAGTTTCAAAATCTTGGAACTTATTTTAGACTTCCTCCATCTAACATTCCTAACTGATTTAGGAAGAAGGTGTTTTTCTTTTCATCCAAGGGTTTATTGAAAATATCTCCCCTTTGCAAATCAGTTGGGATATATTGAAGTTCAATTTTGTTCTTCTCAACATTATCCCTTAAAAAGTGATGCCTAATTTCTATGTGTTTTGTCCTACTATGGAGGACTGGATTTTGAGCTATAGAAATAGCACTGGTATTATCATAAAAGATTTTAGACTTCTCTAAGTTGTAGCTATAGTCTAGGAGTTGGTTTTGAATCCACAATATTTGTGAACAACAACTGTCTGCAGCCATATATTCAGCTTCAGCAGTTGAAGTTGACACAGAAGTTTATTTCTTGCAAAACCAAGAGACAAGTCTGTCACCAAGAAACTGACAAGTTCCACTGGTGCTTTTCCTGTCAATTCTACATCCAGCATAATCGGCATCAGAAAATCCAGTTAAATCAAATGCTGAATCTTTTGGATACCAGAGACCTAGATTTGGACAACTTTTAACATACCTGAGAATCCTTTTTACTAATGTTAGGTGTGACTCTCTAGGGCTCACTTGGAATCTTGCACATATGCATATAGCAAATATTATATCAGGTCTAGTAGCTGTAAGGTACAGTAAAGAGCCAATCATTGCTCTATATGTTGTCTGATCAACAGGTTTCCCATGTTCATCAGCATCCAATACAGCATTAGTAGGCATAGGTGTTTTCATACAAGATGCTTCAGACATACCAAATTTCTTGACCAATTCATTTGCATACTTTGTTTGAGAAATCAAGATGCCTTCAGCATTTTGTTTGACTTGCAATCCTAGAAAGAAGGATAGCTCACCCATGCTACTCATTTCAAATTTAGAATGCATTAGGTTGGAGAACCTTCTGCACAAATTTGAATCAGTAGAACCAAAGATAATATCATCTACATAAATCTGTACTAGTAGGGTATGAGACTTATGAGTTCTAATGAAAAGAGTTTGGTCTACTCTACCCCTTATAAATTCATTTTCCAGAAGGAAGCATGCTAGTGTCTCAGACAATGCTCTAGGAGCTTGTTTGAGACCATATAATGCTTTATTCAATTTAAAAACATAATCAGGATAAGTTGGAGAGATAAAACCTGGAGGTTTTCTGACATAGACTTCTTCTTTGATGTCTCCATTTAGAAATGCACTTTTTACATCCATCTGATATACCTTGAAGCCTTTATGTGCTGCATAAGCTAAGAAGATTCTGATGGCTTCCAATCTTGCAACTGTTGCAAAAGTCTGGTCATAGTCTATGCCTTCTTCTTGTGAGTATCCTTGAGCAACTAGCCTTGCCTTGTTCCTTAAAATTACTCCTTGATCATCCAATTTGTTTCTGAACACCCACTTTGTTCCAACAATGGAGTGATCCTTAGGCTTTGGCACTAGTTCCCAAACTTTGTTACATTCAAATTGATGCAACTCTTCTTGCATTGCAATGATCCAGTGTGGATCTTGCTCTGCATCTTGAATGGATTGAGGTTCAATTTGAGATAGGAAGCAAGTGTGCAACAGGTTTTGGTTGACCTAATTTCTGGTTTGCACACCAGCTGAGATGTCTCCAATTACCTGGGAAATTGGATGGTCTCTTGATGTTACTAAATCAACAGGGGGTGTTGATTGTTCACCAACCTGTGTTGTTGTTTCCTCTTGTGGTACAACAACTGGCTCTTCAAGTTGTTTCTCTTCAATATGTTGAATGCTTTCTTCATCTTCACTACTTTCCTCTTTTTGAGTAACCTGTAACCTGTTCAAATCTTCAGCAAGAGAATGTACCTACAAAGGTTCTATGGTAGAAGTATTCTTCTCCTTGAAAGACATGTTAGATTCATCAAATGATATGTGAACAGATTCTTCAATTTTAAGAGATGATTTATTATAAACCTTATAAGCCTTACTGATCATGGAGTATCCCAGAAACACTCCTTCATCAGCTTTAGCTTGAAATTTTGCTAAATATCTCTTGTCATTATTATGTATATAATAAATACAACCAAAAAATCTAAAATAATCAATTTTAGGTTTCTTCCCTTTGAGTAATTCATAGGGAGTCTTTCCCTTTAGTTTATGTATTAAGCTTCTATTCAGCACATAGTTGGAGGTGTTCACTGCCTCTGCCTAAAAAGATAGAGGAAGGTGAGCATCTGACAACAATGTAGTGGCAGATTCAATAAGGGTTCTATTTTTCCTTTTAGCTATCCCATTTTGTTGAGGAGTTCTAGGTGCTGAGAAAGTATGTCTGATCCCTTCACTCTGACAGAACTCTTGCATAAGAAGAGAATCAAACTCTGTCCCATGATCACTTATGATCAGGGCAATGTGAGTATTGAACTCAATCTGTATACATTTTGAGAAACTCTGTCAAACACTTAAAGTTATCAGACTTCTTTCTCAGAAAGAACACCCATGTGAATCTAGAGAAGTCATCTACAACTACTAAAGTGTAAGATTTCCCTCCTAGGCTTTGTACTGTAATGGGTCCAAAAATATCCATGTGTAATAGATACAAATCCTAGGTGAATCACTCTTATTAAGTGATTTGAAACTATTTTTAGTTTGCTTGCCTAATTGACAAGCCCTGCAGAGTCCTTCCTTCTTGTAGGGGACAGAAGGTAGTCCTCTAATAAGGTTGTCCTTGGATAGCCTAGCAATGGTTCTAAGGTTTAAATGTCCTAGTCTCTTATGCCATAAAACATTAGGTCTACAGACAGAATTAAACAGGCAAATGTCTACATCTATTGAAAGAAAATCTACTAAGTAGATGTTAACTTTCCTTTTACCTGTCAACACAGTTGTGTTGTCCTCTGACTTGATCTTGCATGAAACTTTGCTGAAAGTTACCTGGTAGCCTTCATCATATAGCTGACTGATGCTTATCAAATTGTGCTTCAGTCCTTCCACATAAGTTACCTTCTTGAATGTCACTGTCCCAATCTGGACTGCACCATATCCTTTAGTTTGTCCAAAGTTTGAATCACCAAATATGACTTTGGGTCCAAGCTTGGCTTTAAAGGATGTGAGGTTGTCCTTGTTTCCTGTCATGTGCTTAGAGCACCCACTATCAAAATACCATTTTTGGTTTGATGTTGGATAGGTCTTCACCTGCACATAAAACAATTCACTTGTTTTTGACCCAGTTTACCTTGGGCCTAGGTTGATAACCTTTAAACTCAGAAATGAAAGACATCTCAGGTTGACTCTTATAACCTTCAGGATGATATCTCCTTGGAGGTATTATCCATTCAGTATAAGGGTTAAATCTTTGGGATGAAGGACCCCTAGGATTGGATTTTGATTTGCCCTTGAAAGAATTTCCAGAGCTCTGATCTCTGTTCGACGATCGTGGAGCTACATTCGACGGTCTTGGGTCAGATCGTCGAGCTCCGTTCGACGGTCGACTGTGGCAGAGTTCAGAAATTAGAGATCGTCGACCTGAGTTCGACGATTTTGCCTGAGATCGTCGATCTGCGTTCGGCGATTGTCGAGCTCCGTTCGACGATTTCTGCTGGAACTTGGTTTTCTTAGGCAGATCAGAATTTTTCCTAGCTACCTCTACAACTCCCTTCCCTTTATCAGAAATGAACTTGATTGGGGTTGTTAGAACTATAGGTTGGCTGGATGAAGCACCCAAGCCCAGTGTACTATTAAATCTGGAGTTCACTGTGCTTGTGATGTCCATCAGCTTGATACTTCTCCCATTAAGGGATTCTTCAAGCTTCTTGGACTCAGATAGCTCACCTTTCAGTGAAGCTATCTGCTCCCTACAGCACTCCAACTCCTCAGAGAGTTTGATGTTTTCTGACTTTAGGATACTATGTTCAGATAATTGATTTCTGAGAGAAATAATTTCCTTCTCAGATTTTAGTAAGTCTAAACATAGTGCTTTAAACTCAGACTTAAAGTCCTCAGAATTGAAATCAAAAGAACTAATTACCTGGTCCTCTTCAAGTTGAGTCTCTGAGTCTGACTCTGAGTCTTCTGCATCTGAATTGTGTTGAGAGGCATTGATTGCCATCATGCAGAACTCCTTCTCTTCGGCATCATCTTCATCATCACTGGAGCTGGATGAAGCTTCTGACTCCTCTTCAGTTTCACTCCAGGATTCAGCAACAAATCCCTTCCTTGTGTGTTTGTTCTTGCTTGAGGAGGGTTTGACATTGCCATTCTTCTTGAAGTCTTTGTCCTTTCTTCTTTCTTTCTTGTCCCTTCTGTTCTTGTTTTTGTTTTCTGGACAGTCAGGTACAATGTGCCCTGGTTTCCTGCAGCCAAAACAAACAATTTCTTTATTATTTGACTTATCATACCTTGGCTTATCATGGTCCTTGTATGATCTCTTTCTGAAGTCCTTTCTGGCCATCTTGTAAAATCTTTTGGCCAATAGACTAAGAAGCTCATCATTGCCTGTGACTTTGTCTTCAGGCTGATCTTCAGTTGCTTTGAAGGCTATTATCTTTTCTTTTCTTGTGGCTGGTGAGGCAGCCTTCTGCTCTTCTTCTCTGTTCTTAATGAGCAGCTCATAAGATTTGAGCTTGCCCAAGAGAGCTTCTGTGGTGATCTCATTCAGACTTCTGGCATCCCTGATTGGGCAGATCCTTGAGTTCCAAGTGCTTGGGAAGCACATTAGGATTTTGTCATTTAGTTCAGTCAGTGATATCTCCTTATCCAGAGTCTTCAGTTCATTGACTATCAAACTGAGTCTATTGTACATATCTCCAACTGACTCAGCTTCTCCCTTCTTGAAATTCTCATATTGGGATATGAGGTGGGATCTCCTGTCCTTTCTTTCATCAGCTGATCCTGAGACTATTTCAGTGAGCTTATCCCAGATTTCCTTTGCTGAATTACATTCAGCCACTTTTTGGAATATGTCATCAAACATAGTCTAGGCTAAGATGTTCATAGCCCTTGCATCTGCTACCTTCCACTTCTTGATGTCAGCATCTGTTCCTGATGGAGGTGGAACAGCATTTGTACTTGTGTTCTCTGGAGGTCTTGGACAAACTATCAAAACAGGATTAAAAATGTCCTCGTCAATAGAATTCATGTATAATCTAATCCTTGCTTTCCAAAGTGCAAACTTAGATAGATTGCACACTGGAGGTCTGGTGCTAGCATAATCTTTGTTTTGGGTCATGATTTGTGAAGAAATAATCTAATAACAAAAATCAAAAAAATCTAACTAGAGGGATCTTAGGGTTCAGGTGTTAGCCTGTGCAACCACCAATGTGTGGTATGTTTAACCAACCTGGCTTTGATACCAATTGAAAGTGCAAGCTAGATCTGATATACTTTAGAGGGGGATGAATAGAGTATGGTGCTTAAAAACTTTTTACAACAGTTTTTGTAATCTGAGTGAACAGGGAAGCAAATATTAAATCTAATCACATCAACTATCTAATTACAATCTACAAAAGAACTAATCACAGATCCTAACTAATCACAGATCCTAACTAATCATAGATCACAGCCAGAAACAAAGATAAAGACAAGCAAGCCAGAAGACACAAGGAGCTATAGTGGTTCCCCTAAACTTGGGTACATCCACTCTTCTACCACCCTAGGTAGGAATCCACTGCAGGATGAGTTGATCAGGTGTCCTAGGCATCAATGAGCTTTTGATAAGGTGCTCAAAAACCAAACAAGATTTTTTGATCAGGTGTCTTGCCACCAATGAGCTTTTGATAAGGTTCTCAAAAACCAAGCACAAACTTTTGAAGGGAGTTTGAAAAACCCTTTATAGAGATGGGGATGAGAGAGTGATGGAAGTCTTCTCTTTCTCAGAGCAGCTGAGAAGACTATGTGGATTCAGTGATGTTGTCAAAGCTCCCCCTGAGTTCTTGAGATGTTCAGGAAATGAAGCTTTGCTGTAGGGTGATAGGCCTTCAGAAAGTTGATCTCCAGCAATTGATGATTTCAGCAACAGCTGAAATATGAGGTATCTGGAGTCTTGAATGATGATGGCCTTGAACACTTGAATCAAAGGAGATCTGAAGATTTCAGATTTGTTGATCTCCTTTTGGTGATGGTGTTCTTGTGAATTCTTTTAGACAGAGAATGTCTACAGCTCTTTCTCCTTTTCTCTTGTGAACAGTTGGTGTTGAGAAAGATGTTGTTCCAGAGAAAATTTTTGTTTATCTACTTCTTGTGTACTCTCTACAGATTATTGTTCTTGTTCTCTGGTGAGTGATTCAAAAATCTTGTCTTTTATTCCCTTTTTGCTGAATAGAAATGATCCTCTGTCAAGAATAGTCGTTAGCCTATCATTAAATGACTTCCATAATTGCAATTGTCTTCTGGGGGAAAGTCCAAAGAAACATTCCTTGATAATCCCTTGAAACTTGGTCCAGAATAAATGAAAACGGCTACAAGATCTTCTAAATTAATTGCTGACAATAACTCCTTAATTGTTCTGAATTTGAATCTTGAAAGTCATTTAACTCTTCAGAAAAACGTCGAACTGAGCTCTACTATCGTCGAACTGAGCTCAGTGATTTGGACTTAGACAGCAACAGAGATCGTCGATCTGAGCTCAATTATCGTCGAACTGAGCTCATAGATAGAGAATTAATACTGGAGTCAAGATCGTCGAACTGAGCTCGAAGATCGTCGAATGGAGTTCGACGATTTGTTGAAGTTGAGCTCAGCGATCGTCGAATGGAGTTCGACGATCCGTCGAAGTGAGCTCAACGATCGTCGATTGGAGTTCGACGATTCATCGTACTGAGCTCGACGAAATGACTTAGTCTCCAAATTGAAAAACCTTGGTCTTGAGGGCAGCTTCCAAACCTAACTACTAACCCTTAGACTCATTTCTAATTGACCTTTAGATCTATACAATGATGTCAAAAACAGGTTTCCTAAATACATAGTGATCCTGACCCAAATTAGTAATAGGGTGTTCCAACAATAAAGATGAAACACTAACTGAATCTTTGATTGATGTTGACCAGCCAACTCAACTACACAGTCCAGCACAAGATATTATCATGGAAGATACATATGCTACTGATAATGCTCCAGAGATAAGAGTGTCTCCAGTCCCAACTCAATAAGAGTTTACCCTTGAAGAGTTGTTCCCTGATCTAGGGCAAACTGAATTTGAAGGGGAGAAAGCAGACTTTGAGGGGGAGCAAGTTAACCTTGAGAAGGAGCAAGTTCACATTGAGAAGGAGCAAGTAAGTACTGTGAGGGAGGAGCAAGGGACTCAGGGGGACCAACCTAGAACTGCATAGGAATTGCCTCCTAGTCCTAAAGATAGAGTTAATATATACAGTACCTCAGCTTCAGAAGATGAAGCAAAAATTCAAGCCAAAAAGAGGAAGCTAATTGTTTTCAAAAGAAGGAGTCAAAGCTATAAGAGGGCTTTACAAACTGCTCCTCAACCTGCCCCAGTAACTGATTACAGTTCTTTGTTGATATCATTATAAGTAAAGCTAGATGAGCAAAGGATTGCCATGGATAAATATATGGATGAAACTCATAAAGATCTACAATTCTCCTTGGCTCAGGATATAAAGTCAATAAGATTTGAACTTAATCAGAATAAGAAGGAGATTACAGATTGCTTTCACAAAGGGGGCAATGTTGTGGTTTCCTAGCAACACATCAAGAAAAGATCAAGACTCAAGTTGATGATATAGCTGTCAAGCAAGGCTATGTCCTAGAGAATCTAATTAGAATGAATGATAATCTGACAGAATCACATAATGTGATTGTTACAGAAATGAAGAATCTTGCTTCTGCCCACACTGAAGAAAGGAGTAAAGCTATGGCAGATTTTGACATGCAATTACAGGAAGGACTAGCTGTTGTCCAAACAGCTATTGCAGATTCTCAAAAGACTATTTCTGCACAGCTGTTGAAGTTAAAGTCTTTTTATAAAGATGGTGTAAATTTTCTTGATGAACAAATCAGATTTCAAAAAGATGACCTCAGGGATCATATTGCAAGAGAAGTCATAAAGGGGGAGAGAGTATTAGTCAAAGCAGGCTCTGATCATGCTAAATGTATATCTAATAGCATGAGAGCCACCCTTGGATATCCACCCCTCTGTGATGATGACAATGTAGCTGAGTCAGGTATACATCCTGCTTATTTTGGAGGTGATCAAGCTGAAGTTGCTCAAGTTATTTATCCTCCAGCTGATTTTGAAATGATTCACCAAGAAGTACAGTTCATGTACAGCCCTCCAGAAGGTGCTCAAAATATTATCCTTGGGAAAGTAGATATGTCAGTGCCAGAGGCAGTTTTGAACAAAGAGCAATAATATCTATTGTCTAAGAAAAGATTCAGAGAACAGGCAGAGTTGAAGCCTAATTTTGAGCAGTGGAGTCCAACATCCAGGAACATTATATTAACTGCTTAGCTGAGGAAGCTGTTAGGGGAAAATGGCACTCAGAACAAGAATGGAAAAAGCATGAAGCCAAGCAAGAAGCCATAGTTTAATATAGAAGAAAGGCTAAAGCTGGGAAGCTACCTCCTAATGCTCAGGATCCAAGCAAATATTTCCCAAAGCCTTTTCACTACTTTGAAAGACAAAGAATAAGGGCTGAAGAGCAAAAGAAGAAACATCAAAAGGGCAAGAAGCCAGCTGATGATACTGATGCTCCTATACAAGCCAAGATCAAATCAGGCAAATGCATAATCATCAAGGAGCCTGAGAAGCCTTAGGATAGATTTACTAAGATTTTACAATTTTGTAATCTTTAGTATTGAAATCTATGTACCTTTTGATAAGAAACTATTTGAAGTTGAAACAAAACAATAATTAATGCTTTTTCTGGTTGCATTATTATTCTGTGATGACTTGTTATATATGTTTTGTTTTACAAATTACCCTGTCATATAATATTGTTATACATCATAATGTGTATTTGTTATGAATGGTGTATATCATTGACTAAGGGTTATGACTTCTCCAAAAAGGGGGAGATTGTTGGGTACATTGGAAAATGTGTACCAGATTTGAAGAAGCCTCGCCCTACTCAATGATATACATCAAGGTGTATTTGATGTTGTTTTGAGTTTACATGTGCAGGTTAAGAAAATGCAAGAATGCAGGAAAAAGTTTCTAATTCCATATGTCGACACCAGAAGAAGCTGTGTCGACACTTATGAATGCTTGTGTCGATACTGGAGAAAAGCTGTGTCGACACTTGGAGTTAATTGTGTCGACACTTGGAATGGCTGTGTCGACACCTGAAGAAATTGTGTCGACATACAGAGGCAGAGTCGACACACAGAAAAACTTAGTCGACATCAGCTGTGTCGACACACAGAGGCAGTATCAACACACAGAAGACTTTGTCGACATCAACTGTGTCGACACACTGCAGAGTTTCAATAACAGTTAAAGAGAAGAAGTAATTGTGTCGACACACAGAATCATTATCGACACATTCTACAGATGTAGTGTCGAGAAGCAGTGTCAACACTACGGAAGCTGTGTCGACACCACCAACGCTTGTGTCGACACTTAATCTACTTGTGTCGACACATGATGAAGTTTAGTCTCGACACTTTGCTTATATATAGACTTTCAAGAAGTGACTGGATGACTTGACAGCTGCCATTACCAACCGGTCTACTGCAACTGTCAGAGCTGTCAGAAGGTTGTTAGAAACCAGATCAGCTAGTTACCATGGAGAAAGTCTATATAAAGGCATTCTCCTTCAACAAATAAGGAGAGATCGTGACGACTGAAAAGAATATACACATATAGAATTAAGAAGATTTTTGTGAGAAGATCTAAGAAGAATTTGGAGAGAGAGAGCTCCATCTATTGAAGTGAAGTGCAGTTACTGAACCAGGCTGCCAAGAAGGATTCAGATTGAGATCTGAATATCAAGAAAGAAGCTGATTGAAGATCATCTTCACAAGAGTTCAACCCTACTGAGTTTAGATTCAAGAAGCTTTGAAGAAAGCTAAGAGAGGTTGTTCTCTTCTATCAGATTCTTCCAATAACTGATCAAGAAACCATCCATCCTTTCTCTCTCTACTAGGGTGGTGGTATATTATAAACTTAAATCAATTTTTTGTAAGATCTTTATAGATCTGAGTTGTAAGCCTGTATTTATAAAGGCTGAGTGTAGGAGAATATTTTCTCTGAGTGGTAGGCCTTGTTGAAGGCTGAGATAGGGCTTTGAGCCTGAGTTATAGGAGATTGTGATCTCTGAGTTATACGCCTTGTTGAAGGCTGAGGTAGGGTAGTTTGCCTGAGCTGTAGGAGTGTGGACTCACTCTGAGTTGTAGGAGCCCTGTTGGGGTTCTGAGCTACTGTAAGATCTGAGGATCTGAGGTGAAGAGAAGAAGTTAGGCCGAATCTAGCACACTGCTAGATAGGCGAAGGGGGGAAGTGGATGTACCCAGACCTTGGGAAACCACTATAAAATCTGTGTGTAATCTGTGTTGTTGTTATTCTGTGAATGCTTGCTGTGTTAGCTGTAGAATAATCTGTTGTGAAGTAATTAACTGAATAGATTTGCTGCCTTAGAAGGAAAAGGAATTACACCTATTCAACCCCCCCCCCCCGCTAGGTGGTTAGGCACTAATTCTTTCAACTTTCTCCTCTCAGTTTTTAGGATCCGTGCATAACATCTCTTTTCTTCCTTATTTTTCAAGATTTTGAGCACCAAACCTCTCAAATGAGAGGGGTTTGGGTCACCATGGTTCAAGAGAAACCACCAGGTCGATTATGTCTGTCCCCGACATGATTTTGCATTAGAGATCTGCTCCATTAGTGGATTAGGCATTGTGGGTGAAGCCGTATTCACGACCGTTAGTCCGACTCGGTGATGTTGCATAGCGAGCCTTAAGGATTTTGTAGAAATCTGTTGCGGCAAGATGTCATTTGTGATGTATGTGTTTCCCCCTTTTCCAAGTAAGTACCCGTAGCCGGAACCGGACAAGGTTACCTCTGCATTGGCAGTAAATGGTTTCCTTGGTGTGCGGGAACGTTGCAGTACGAATGATGGATTGTGTTGTCAGCCCGGCTATGAATTGTGTTGTCCTAAGGTGCAGCTTTGTATCCGTGGTCGGCTGACTATCCCATGATATGTAAGTCATGCGGTGAGAGTGTCCCGACGATACTAGTCCCCTTCTGTGAGACTAACGAGAATGCCAAGCATGGACAAGCCCGAGCGATGAAGCCCACGAGCGGGAGGGGTCCGGCGAGGGTTCTTAGAATCAGTTTGTGTGTGAGATGGAATCCTGACATGCGAAGTCAGAATTTACAGGCAATCTCGGGTCTAAGACCCACGAGCGGGTGGGGCATTGGCAAGATTTCCAGGTGGCGGCTTGTATGCCGTTAGGGGAATTGCAGTACCCTTTTGTTTGCGGCTTGTATGCCGTTAGGGGAAGTGAAGTACCCTTTTTGTTTGTGGCTTCATGCCGATGGGAAAAATTGGAATTACCCAGTTGACATGTTATGATGATGTGCTAGATGCATACGCGATAGGGTGTCTTGGGTGAAGCCTGGGTTTGCATACATGCTGCATAGTAGGCCCCTTTAATTATATGATCAACATAGAAAACATGTTTGTTGTTTGAGACATCCAAGCCCATTTTTAAAGTTTTACATGTTTATGTATATGACATACAAAGTGCTGACTTGCAGGTTGGAGGTGTACCTCGGTGTCCGTTAGGGGCGGCCGGGAGGAGATGTGTTGGTTACACAGTAGAGGTCAGCCTTTGCTGACCCACGTTACCCCAAATTTTTACAGGGCAAGGATCGCGAGCAGGATAAACTGCGCCGGCTGAAAAGGCTTATGCCTCATGAAGTGATTAACCATGCTTACTAGCTGTTTTCTTCTTGACTGTGATGCTTCATGTTTTTTGTATTTCCGGCTTGCATGCCCAGGTAGCCTATGGGTGCTTTTGCATGTTGATGTTTGACCTTGTGATCATGGACTTATTATGTGTAAGGCCATAATGCTATTTTGATACTCCTGTTTGCTATTGGATAACTTCTTATTTTTGGTTGGTATGTTTCCGCTGTTGATTTGTTCTGAGTTTTGAGTTGGGTAGTTAATATCATCTTTTAATGCTAAAGTTGTGGCATCCGTATGTTGTGGGGCCCTGGCCGGACCCATATTATATGGTCATTACAGGGGAGGTTGAAAGTGTTTAGTTGTCTACCTAAATCACCTAGAGGGGGGGTGAATAGGTGAGTTGTGCGCCTTTTTGCGGAACAAAAATTTTAGATCTATGCACACAATTATCTACCAAACAATCACAGACGAGAAAAGATTTATAGTGGTTCCCCAACCTTGGGTACATCCACTTTCCCTCACTGATCTAGCAATACACTAGACTCGGCTACTCCACTATCTCGTATTGAAAACCAATCCTACGCCTCGGAATAAAGTTCCTACAATATTGATCCACAAAACGGATCTACACTCGGAAGATAAAAATTCCTACAACTCGGAGACAAAAGCTCCTACACTCGAAGAGAATTCTCCGACAAGAATGAAATTGAAAGTATGTAGAAATACAAATAGTACAACTTTATCAGATCTATAAACAGTCGGCCTGGATCTTCTTCTTAATCCTTGCGGCTTTATCAGAGAAGTTGAAGAAGAATCTCGGCAAAGGATAGATCTGAAATTTCTTGGCTTCACATGAACGGATAAATGATGAAGAATTGAACAATGATCTCGATCTGTGAATCTTCTTGATCTGAATCTTCTGGAATCAAAAACCCTAGCAAGATGTGCACGATGAAGGTCAGCGGCGGCGGATTCCGATTTTTGAGAGAGAGTGAATGGGATTTAGATTTCCTTAGAATAATATTCGACAGCCTTGGTTAGGGTTTGTCGGTTTGTGATAAGACTTTATATAAGATCTTCAATAACGGTCATAATTTGTCTTAATGACGTACACGTGGACCCATCATGTCAAGGCTGTTTGAAATTTCTGTCAAATCTGGACTTAACGAATTTTCTGAAAAAGAATGACTGACATACTCGAGTGAAGATTAACCTACTCAAATACTAGTAAGACTACTCGAGTGAATAGAAGGAAACTACTCGAGTAAATGACTTGGAGAAAATCCAAAAACAGAGAGCAACTACTCGAGTACACAAAGACATACTCGAGTGCTAAAATAGTTACTCGAGATGTGGAGTTTAACTACTCGAGTACAAGAAGTACTAATCGAGTGAAGAGAAATTAACTACTCGAGAGGTAGAGAAGCTACTCGAATCAAGGACTTAGAATGTTTTTTGAAAGAAAAACCTGGGTTACTCGAGTAGTGAAACTGAACTACTCGAGATGATATAAACTACTCGAGTATGTAGATATAGCTACTCGAGTAATGGACTTAGAAAACTTTGAGGGAAGAAAATCTTGTTACTCGAGTATTTACTCTGGACTACTAGAGTAGTAGATGGACTACTCGAGTACATGAATTTGACTACTCGAGTGAGGAAAAAAAACACGAAGTCCAGTCTTCTGTAACTCGAGACAAAAGACTAAACTACTCGAGTACTTATATGACTACTCGAGTATTTTTACTTTGAAAAAAATTTCAAGAGAAGAAATTCTGTTAACTCGAGAATGAGAAAAGATCTACTCGAGTAGTTGACTTAGCTACTCGAGAGCTAAAATTTGGCTACTCGAGAGCTAATTCCTTTACTCGAGTACAAAGAGTCTTTCTCGAGTATTGACTAAGTATTTCACTCGTGTATGTAGGTATCTACTCGAGTAAAGTAATTAGCAAAATTCTTTCAACGGAAATTTCTTCTTCTTTGGTGAATTCAAGAACAAGCCTTTCTCCAATTAGTCCTAGTGCTTGAATATGAAGTGTATCCCAATAGAGAGGCTACACATGAGGCAACACCATGGATCACACAATGAGAGATTACATTATATGGTTCTATGTTTGGTGACCCATTGTAGACTGACATTATTCTACACTTTGCAATACAGTCCTGCACACACATAACTTAAACAAAGCATCAAATACAACTTAATTCATCTTAATTCAAGGGTGACTTCATCAAATCTGGGTTAATATGGATACAATATCCAACAATCTCCACCTATTTGTAGAAGTCAGAACCCTTTACACTAAGGTGAATTATATAGACATAAACATAGCTAAATATGCAAATAGGTAAATCAGTGTAGACAAGCATAAGACTATGATCAAAATCAATGATCTGAATTTAGAATTATATAAATGTGATTGTCCAAAAATATCATTTCTACATGTATCATTTCCACACTCTCATAATCCTTAATGCTTCAACTTAGTGATGCTGCTTGTCTTTCTTCTCTTGTTGTCTCCTTTGGTAGCTCAATGGCTTGGGATAGTACTTTGGTGGCTTTTGAGGAGCATAAGGGTTGTTCCTGCCATGTTCTCTATCATAAAACCTTCTCTTAGTCATAGACTTTTCATATAATTTGCATTCCTGGGAGCTGTAATGTTCATTCCTGCTTTCATTGTAGTCCAAAACAAGTTTGAGAGTATCTAAAATGAGAGATTTTGAAGTAGGAGACCAGATCTCTGCAAACTCAGGACCTTTTCTCTTTTCTGCATCTGGAACTGGGATAGACCTACTGGCTGAGGCACCATCACCATATTTTCTCTTCTTCTTAGAAGTCATGATCTCAGGAGGAGCTTAGAAAAATATATCTGTTGGGTCTGCCTCCCAAACTTGAGCATATGAATCAGGAGGAGGACCTTCATGGCCTTAAGGTCTGGGAGAAAAGGTTGGTTGAGGAGCTTGAACTGGAGCAGCAGCAGCTAAGGGATTGAGATGGTGAGGAATGATATTTGGATCGGTAGCAAACTCAGGAAGATTTTGATTGTGCATCCAAACAGCTGTGTCATATGTGTGTAATTTGACACTCTGAATTTGGCCTAACACATCATCATGGATTTCTTTAATCTTTGCTTCCCATAGCTCTTGCTTGAGTGCATCTGATTTCTCTAGGTATTCCTTCACTAAGCTCCCCCCTTTCTGACTTCAACAGTCAATGTATTTATGGCATCTTCTTTGAAAGTGCCTACCTCTTCATAGATTTTCATCTTTTTAGCTTCAGCTCTCTTATCCAATTCTATCTGATTATTTACAAGAGTCACACCTTGCTTCATGTAACACCCCCAATCCGTCGCATAGCATATAGCAGTAGGTCCGGCCGGGGCCCGATGCCATATACCACAGACAGACCAGGTGGTTACTCAATGGAATACCATCCAATTAATAACCAACATCCTACACAAAGTCGTTCTAGCGGAAGCAATTATTAAAAGTTGCAAAATAAAGAACTCAGCCACAAGCATGAATGTCCACTACAAAAACCCAATAGGAATGAAGTATAATACACAAGTACAATGGCCTTAAGGCCTTACAGTTGTTTACTCAGATAAAATGTGTCTTCCATATAATGGCACGCAGGCCGGTCACACATGAATAATTAAGTAAACACTCAAAATTTGGCCTTTGAGGAACGGCTCAGCAACTTGGGCTTTAGCCCGTTATTTACCGCTCGGCTCCACAACACCTACAAGCAACAATCCACCGCATGGTGGCAAACAAAAGCAACGGTCAGTTATGCTGACCAAATTATAACAATCTCGCCCCCAAAACTCGGGGCGATGATGCTCCTTTCCCTGCACTTTGTTAGCATAACCAAGCAGTATAGATTAACACTTCATCACAGGCATGGGCACGCACGGCCACACACCCCATGCTCTTAGGGCACATTTTCGGTGAACCGGTCAATGTCACGTCAATTTAAGCCATAGACACACCGGGCTCACCGCTGCCACTAGGACAGCCAATCTTGCGAGCATTTTTATCTTCCCGGCATGAGTCACGTCAATTTAAGCCATAGACCGCCGAAGACCCTCATCTATGCCAACTGCTCCCACCAAACGACATAGAGGGGGTACGGTTCCGCCTGACCCGTTACTCACATCGGAATGTCAATTTAAGCCATATGCGCGGGTCAAACCTCCCCAAGTCTCGTTTCCATCACACACTACACATAACCCGGTTATGTTCAAGTTGGCTCCCAGGCCACCATGTTGGCAGAATCACGCATCTGCCCAGTTTTCCGGGTGCACCTTAGAGTTAATCCCCAAGGCTCCCTGTTGCAATCTACCGCGTAGAAAACCCGAAAAACAAACATCTGCACGGAATCTTCTCCGGCCATTTATGCAATGCAACATCACTGATCCAGACCAACTTGTCTGGGTAGGCTTCACACATCATGCCTATGTCCGATTCTCGATTACGGACTCTACATATACACAACGGGAACTATTCATGTCTACTCGAAGGAACGCCTCAACTCATCGCAAACTCGCGAGAGCGGGCTTCCTATGCAAAGGAAAAGAGGACTTCATATGTCCTAGATGAGAATCGTTACCCGAGTATTTTTCCTTGGTGACATGGAAATGTATGCGGATGAAAAGCACCGCAATATCCTCGCCTCCATAGATCTGAAGTCGGCTTGCAATTTGGAGCCCCGAAGCTCCGCCGGTGATCGGATCTAGCCTCCTTTCTTCTTCCTTGCTCTCCCCTCTCTCTAGACTTTAGAAAGAGACTAAGTGAAAGGAATCAGGGATTTGAAACAATATTCCCGGGTATATCCCAGCAGGAACAACCCTCATCAATTGGATCCCAAAATAAGGAAACGGACGGCCAGGATTCACCATCTAAATCCAAAATCTGGGCCGAACACGGCCCGTGATACGCCCGTGTCCAGGACCGTGTTCCCCATTCGCCGTCGAAACTGACGGGTACCGAAAGAACACGGGCAACTGACACGCCCATGTCAAACTGGACATGCCCGTGTCATCCAGAACATGGTCGTGTACTAATACGTGTTACTCCATCGACACATGACCAACACCAACCCGAGAAGCACACGGGTCTTGGACACGCCCGTGTCCCAATTTACATGCCCGTGTCTACCTGACACGGCCCGTGTACCGACCCCTTATAACACACATGCCACTGCTCGGATTCAACCCGAGAAGGACACGACATGTGACACGCCCGTATCCCAGGCCGTGTTCGCTGCTCGACGATCATCGACCCAAAATTTGTCGACCTCTCGACCACCCAAGCACGACACGCCCTGGGACACGCCCGTGTTTCAGGCCGTGTTCATTGCTCGACGATCGTCGACTCCTAAATTCATCAACCTCTCGGCCAGATCGTCGACACGAGCATGACACGCCCTTGGGACACGCCCGTGTCCCAGGCCGTGTGACCCCTGCCAAATTCAAAACTTGGCTCAAAACGCCTCCCGTCGCTCTTTTGAGTTTTGGGGCGTTACAAATCTCTCCCTCTTAAAAGAATTTCATCCCCGAAATTACATAAATGAAAGATAAACACAAAACTTAAACGGTACCTGAGTGGAATAACTCCGGGTACTCCTCAAGCATGGACTTCTCTCGCTCCCACGACAGCTCCTCCCGACCGCAGTTGTCCCAACGGACCTTGACCATCCTGATCTCTTTGTTGCATAGCCGCTTGAGTTCCGAGTCGTCAATTCGTATGGGCTTGACCTTCGTCGTCAACCCATTATCCTTCGGCACTTGATCCACCACGATCACTAGCGAAGGCTCTTGCACTGCCTTCCATAACACCGGTATATGGAATACATCGTGTAGACCACTAAGTTCCACTGATAGCTTCAGCCGATACGCTGCTTCGCCAATCCGCTCCAGAACCTCAAACGGTCCAAGGTACCTCGGGCTTAGCTTCTTTAAGCGCCACACACGCGAGACACCCTTGAACGGATTGATCTTCAAGTACACCCAGTCGCCCACATCGAACTCCATGTTCCTGTGCTTGGCATTATAGTACTTAGCCTGGCAGTCCTGAGCGATTAGCAACCTTTCCAGAATGGTTCGCACCAACAAAGTAGCATCTTCCACCTCTTGTCTCTTGTAGAACTATGACTCGCCCGTTTCCAACCAAGGCAACGGCGTGCGACATCTTCTACCATAAAGGGCCTCGAAGGGCTCAATTTGTATGCTCGCCTGGTAGCTATTGTTGTACGCGAACTCCACCAAGTATAGGTGATCTTCCCACTATTTCCCAAAGTCCAGGACGCACATGCGAAGAATGTCTTCCATAATCCTATTGACCCTCTCGGTCTGCCCATCCATTTGCGGATGAAAGGCTGTGCTGAAATTAAGTTTTGTTCCCAACATCTGTTGCACCAACCTCCAATCATTGGACGTGAACCGCCCATCTCGGTCACTCACGATGCTACGGGGCACACCGTGAAGCCGTACTATGTTATCCACGTATAACTTCTCCAGTTTCTCCATGGGATCATCCTTCCTATGCGGAATGAAGTGTGACACCTTCGTTAGACGATCTACGACTACCCAAATGGCATCGTTCCCTTCTTGAGACCTCGGTAGCCCGTACACAAAGTCCAAGTAATGTCATCATACTTCCACTCTGGAATAGGCAAGGGCTTCAAAAATCCTCCTGGCTTTTGGCACTCCGCCTTCAACAAGGCGCTTGTTTGACACTTCGCCACGTACAGTGACATATCCTTCTTCAGTCCTGGCTACCAGAACAATTTCTGCACATCGTGGTACATCTTCGTACTCCCCGGGTGAATCGTGTACTTGGTATGATGCGCCTCGTATAACAATTCCACCAGCAAAGTGCCAACATTTGGAACACACAGAAGACCGTCTTTCCAAAGAAATCCATCTACAACCTCATATTGGGAATTTGAACCATCCAAAACCTCTACCTTGAGCTGCTTCATGCTGCTATCCACATCCAAAGCCTGCCGAATCCGATCATCCAGGTCATACTAAACTTCTGTCCAGTTCAATAGCGTTTCAGCACTCGACTGCTTGTCTATGCAAGAGATCTCCAATGCCTCCAACTCCTAAACCGACCGCTCGTGATGGACCGACAGCCAATTGTCTTGAGCTGGGGCCCGGTGACTCAACGCATCCGTAACCGCATTGCCTTTACCAGGTACGTAATGGATCTTGAATGTGTAGTCCCCCAGGAACTCCATCCATCTACGCTGCCGCATATTTAGATCCTTCTACTCCAACAAATATTTCAGGCTTTTATGTTCGGTATAGATATCGACTCTCACTCCATACAAGTAGTGCCTCCACAGCTTCAAGGCAAAAATCACGCCCCCTAACTCCAAGTCATGGACCGGATAATTCCTCTCATGCACTTTCAGCTGTCTCGAGCCATACACTATCACACTTCCATGCTGCAGCAGCACACAACCCAAGCCACTGCCTGAAGCATCGCTATAGATCTCAAAACCTTCGGTCCCACTCAGCGAACTCGGCACAGGCGTCGTGGTCAACCGACACTTCAACTCCTCAAACGCTCGTGCGCACTCCGACGTCCAAACGAACTTTTTCTCTTTCCTCGTCAAAGTCGTGAGGGGTAATGCTATCTGCAGGAAGTTCTCCATGAAGCGCTTGTAATAGCCGGCAAGCCCTAGAAAACTCCGGACTTCAGCTACTGTAGCTAGCACAGGCCACTCTCGTATAGCAACAATGTTTGTCGGATCCACTATAATTCCCTCTCCACTGACTATGTGACCAAGGAATGCCATTGAAGATAACCAAAACTCGCACTTGGAGAACTTGGCGTACAATTGATTTCTCCTCAGCATCTCCAACACCAAATGCAGATGCTTGAAGTGATCCTCCTCACTCTGGGAGTACACCAAAATGTCGTCGATGAAGATGATCACAAAGTTGTCCAAGTACTCCATGAAAGTCTTGTTCATCAAATCCATGAACACCGACTGCGCATTAGTCAGCCCAGTCGTAATGCCCGTATCTTGTACTAAAAGCTGTTTTGGGGATATCACTCTCCCTTATCCTCAGCCGATAATATCCAGACTTAAGATCCAATTTAGAGTACCCCGATGAACAGACTAACTGATCGAATAAATCATCACTCTTTGTGATCTGGTACTTATTCTTCTTTGTTAGCTTGTTCAGCTCTCGATAATCAATACAAAGTCTCAAGCTTCTGTCCTTCTTCTTCACAAAAGGACCGGTGCACTCCAAGGCGACGAACTTGGATGCACACAACCTTGCTCCAACAACTCTTGAAGTTGCACCTTCAGCTCCACCATCTCCATAGGCACTAGCCGATACGAAGAGGGTAACACCGGTTTGGCATCACACCGAACCGCCTTAACCATCTGAAGAGTAGACATCAACGTCATGCTCGACCCCTTTCAAGCACACAAATGTCATCTCACGACCAGCTCCCAACTTAACTTCCTTGCGATCGCAATCAATAGAGGTTTGCTGCTCCGAGAGCCAGTCCATACCAAATATCACGCCGAGCTCCCCTAGCGGTAGTAATGACGCTTGTAAGTCAGACTCTTGACTCCCAATCCGCAACTAAATACAACAAATTCTACTCGCACTCATTGAGCACCATTGGACAACAACGCATCCAATTTGTCTTTTGCCATCGAAGGAGGTACTCTGACGCGCAATATAAATCTTTTGGTCAAAATGGAATGCGAAGCTCCCTAAACAAACGGTGCTCTCGCCAGATTAATCGAAAATCAGAACAAAGCTTAGCACAAATAGTTCTAAGCTAACATGTACAAGGGAAACAAGTATTTAAAGCTAAAATGCTATAACTTTAAGTCATACCTGTCATCACGACTGCGTGCTTCTTCTCAGACTTGGGACGTCTGCTCCAGCAGTCTCGGGCAAAGTGCCCCGGCTTTCCACAATTAAAGCATGCGCCTGGGCTTAGACCCGTAGTCGCCCCAGAAGCACCAGAAGAAGGAGCTGGACCCGAAGTCCTAGCTTTCTTATACCACTTACGGTACGCAGACTTTGAGGAGTTCGGCATTTTGAACTCCGTCTTCTGCAAATCCAAGTCTTTGCTTCCTTGGATTCGATTCAGATCTATGGCACTTTGTCCTATACCTGCTCCTGACATAGCTTTCTTTAACTTCGGAGCACCATTCCGACAATCTCGGGCAAAGTGCTCTTTCTTGCCACACTTAAAGCAACCATATGGAGCCTGAACAGTAGACATTTTAGATTTCTTGTTCCTCCTCCTTCGGTATGCAGACTTTGCAAAATCTGGAGAGTCTAGTACCCTGAACTCCGACGTCCGATTGACTTTTGCCAAATCTACTTCCAAAGATCTAGCCGATTCCACCAAGGCTCGGAATCCCAATAATTTTGGTTTGAGCAGCAAAACTCGTAACTCACCGCACAGGCCATTATAAAACCTATCGACCATCAACTGCTCGCTCTCCACTTCAGAGCCCGGGTAGCGTCTTGTCATCAGAAATGCTTGCAAATATTCCTCAACTGAGTGCGTACCCTGCACTAACAGCATGTTCAACTGCTGACCCAAAGGTCCTATAAATGTCATTTGCTACATCACACCACCCGGCGTTGGAGTTACCTCAAAAATAGGGGACTGCACACGTCTTTCTTTTTGTGCACCAATTGCAGCGAAAACTGCTTCCACCACCATTCTTATGGTTTCAGCGGAGGGAAGGGTTGCAGGCACGTTAGTAGGTGCGCTATAATCCTCAAAAACCGGATGTTCTGATGGCCCTGCACCACTCCTGGTCACCTGTGTTGTACAAAACACCATTAAGCGACCAAACAAAATTGCAAACAGTAATTATAGGAACACACAGGTTCCTCAAACACGTTTATTTTCATTCCTAAGTGGACATTCATGGGTTATTTTGATGTTATAATGATGACGCACACACATGTGCTCATCACCCCTTAAAAAGAATTCGTCCACGAATTCATTGTAAGCCTGACCAAAACCAGTTGTCTGATACCAATTTATAACACCCCTATCCGTCGTATAGCATATAGCAGTAGATCCGACTGTGGCCCGATGCCATATACCACAGATAGACCGAGTGGTTACTCAATGAAATACCATCCAACTAATAACCAACGTCCTACACAGAGTCATTCTAGTGGAAGCAATTATTAAAAGTTGCAAAATAAAGAACTCAGCCACAAGCGTGAATGTCCACTACAAAAACCCAATAGGAATGAAGTATAATACACAAGTACAATGGCCTTAAGGCCTTACAGTTGTTTACTCAGATAAAATGTGTCTTCTATACCATGGTACGCAGGCCGGTCACACATGAATAAATAAGTAAACACTCAAAATTTGGCCTTCGAGGGCCGACTCAGCAACTTGGATTTTAGCCCGTTATTTACCGCTCGGCTCCGCAGCACCTGCAAGCAACAATCCACCGCATGGTGGCAAACAAAAGCAACGGCCAGCTATGCTGACCAAATTATAACGATCCCGCCCCCAAACCTCGGGGTGGCGATGCTCCTTTCCCTGTACTTTGTTAGCATAACCAAGCAGTATAGATTAACACTTCATCACAGGCATGGGCACGTACGGCCACACACCCCGTGCTATCAGGGCACATTTTCGGTGAACCGGTCAATGTCACGTCAATTTAATCCAAAGACACCCCGGTCTCACCACTGCCACTAGGACGACCAATCTTGCGAGCATTTTTGTCTTCCCGGCATGGGTCACGTCAATTTAAGCCATAGACTGCCAAAGACCCTCATCTATGCCAACGACTCCCACCGAATGACATAGGGCAGGTACGGTTCCGCATGACCCGTTGATCACATCGCAATGTCAATTTAATCCATATGCGCGGGTCAAACCTCCCCGAGTCCCATTTCCATCACACATTGCACATAACCCGGTTATGTTCAAGTTAGCTCCCAGGCCACCATGTTGGCAGAATCACACTTCTGCCCAGTTTTCCGGGTGCACCTTGGAGTTAATCCCCAAGGCTCCATGTTGCAATCTACTGTGTAGAAAACCCGAAAAACAAACATCTGCATGGAGTCTTCTCCGGCCATTTATGCAATGCAACATCACCGATCCAGACCAACTTGTTCGGGCAGGCTTCACACATCATTCCTATGTCTGATTCTCGATTACGGACTCTACATGTACACAACGGGGACTATTCATGTCTACCCGAAGGAACGCCTCAACTCACCGCAAACTCGCGAGAGCGGGCTTCCTATGCAAAGGAAAAGAGGACTTCACATGTCCTAGGATGAGAATCGTTACCCGAGCATTTTTCCTTGGCGCCATGGAAATGTATGCGGATGAAAAGCACCGCAATCTTCTGGACTCCGTAGATCCGAAGTCGGCTTGCGATTTGGAGCTCTGAAGCTCTGCCGGTAACCGGATCTAGCCTACTTTCTTCTTCCTTGCTCTCCCCTCTCTCTAAATTTTAGAAAGAGACTAAGTGAAAGGAATGAGGGATTTAAAACCCTATTCCCAGGTATATCCTATCAAGAACAACCCCCAGCCATTTGATCCCAAAATATGGAAATGGAAGGCCAGGATTCGCCATTGAATTCCAAAATCTGGGCCGAACACGGCCTGTGACATGCCCGTGTCCAGGACCGTGTTCCCCATTCATCGTCGAAACCGACGCATCCCGAAAGAACACGAGCAACTGACACGCTCATGCCAAACTTGGCACGCATGTTTCATCCAGAACACGACCGTGTACTAACCTGTGTTACTCCATCGACATAGGACCAACACCAACCCGAGAAGCACACGGGTCTTGGACACGCCCGTTTCCCAATTTACACGCCCGTGTCTACCTCACACGGCCCGTGTGCCGACCCCGTGTAACACACACGCCACAGTCTGGCTTCAACCCGAGAAGGACACGGCCTATGACACGCCCGTGTCCCAGGCCGTGTTCGCTGCTCGACGATCGTTGACCCAAAATTCATCGACCTCTCGAAAAGATCGTCGACCTAAGCACGACACACCCTGGGACATGCCCCTGTCTCAGGCCGTGTTCGCTGCTCGACGATTGTTGACTCCAAAATTCATCGACCTCTCGGCCAGATCGTCGACACGAGCATGACACGCCCCTGGGACACGCCCGTGTCCCAGGCCGTGTGCCCCTGCCAAATTCCAAACTTGGCTCAAAATGCCTCTCGTCGCTCTTTTGAGTTTCGGGGCGTTACACTCCATGACTTCACCAACACTAGTAATAGTGTGATCCAGAGCCTTTCCACCAATTTGGAAGAGGTGTCTGAGTTGATCTGTATTATGCCAAATCTCAGCAAATCCCCTGCCCATCTCAGTCTCTAGAGCAGTGACTTTCTCAGTAACAGCTTTTAGAGAAGTATCAAAATATGTCCTTTGTTCTTGAAGCAGAAGTACAACTTGATTCAGCAAATCACTGGTAGGAGCAGCAGCAGCAGTAGTAGGAGTAATAGAAGAGGGAACTGGAGGAGGAGGAGGAGCAACCCATGGAGCTATCTCTTTAATTACTACAGAGCTCTCAGGTCTGGTAGTATAAATCAGGGAATCCCCTTCATTAGTGACCATGGGATGGGGAAGTCCAAGGATCTCAGTGGAGCTTCAACTGGTTCAGGAGATTGCTCATCGGAAATGAAGATGGTGTCATCCTACTTTTAGTGTGCAGCAAAAGACTGGATGGGAGAGGGAGTATGTGATGGAGAGGGTACTGGGGTCGATTGCTTTGGAACTTCAGTAGTTGATTCTTTGGGAAGAGGTAAAGGGGTACATCTGCAGTCAATTCTTCAATCATCTCACTGATTGCTACTTCTATGGATAGGAGGGTGTCTTGAAGTTGGACTTCAGAAGAAATTTGTTCAGGAGTCTGAGGTGAAGGAGATGTAACAGCTGGAGGTGTAGGCATCCTTGCTGGAAGTGAGGGAGCAGGCTCCCCCTAAACATTTGCACCAGAGGAGCTGTCAACCTGAAGTGGAGAGGGAGATGGTGTCCTATCCTCTGTAGCTAGAAGCTCTTGAGCTTTGTCAGCTTGAACTGGATTCTGTAACTTCAAATCCCATCTCTGAATTGATGAGAGAGAGACTTTCTTCATGTGATGGAGTACTATTCCTTTGGAGAAGCTGAAGATTTCTGGATTGATTTCATGGAGGAGGAGAGAAATTATCCTGGCATAACTGGAAGCCTTAATGCTGTCCTTTATTTTATCTAGAATCATCACCCCAAACTGAAATTTCTTCCTGCAGACTATTGCTTGTATGATGTCAAAGAAAGAGAGAGAGATATCCCTTATGGAATTTGTCTTGCAGAGAAGAACTTTGCCTATGATATCCACTAACAGCTTCCCTTCTGGGTTCATGTGAGACCTCTTGATGTATTGGACCTCTGGAGAAAGTCCACAGAACATACATGTCCTGTCAGATTCATCAGGACCAAGATGATCTTCCTCATCAACAAACGGCAGTCGGAGAAGTTGGGAAACAAAGATCTTGGTGAATTTCATTTTGATTCCTCTGACTCTGGACTTGAGGACTGTACCATGTCTCTTGACTTTAACATTCTTGAAGAACTCTGCAACTTCTGGGAACAAAATTTTACATTGTTCCTATAGAACGAAGGAGAGGACGGCGGTGTCATGAAGTATCGGTAGGTTTCTGAAGTCATCTGAAATTTCAGCGATACTGGCGGCAACCAGTTCAGAACCGATGCCAATCTTGGAGGAGGAGGCCATGATCCAGAAATTGGAGAAAACACTGATGACGGGGAGGAGGAATGCACAGGCTCTGCGACTTGCGGGGAAGATGAAGCATTTCGGCTTACTCGAGAGAGAGAGAGAGAGAGAGAGAGAGAGAGAGAGAGAGAGAGATTGATTCATGTAGAAAATAACTTTTGGACTTTCGATTTATATATAACCCTAATTTATGTCTAAAGTAAGAAATAAATAATGCAAACATACATGGAGAGGGCGGCATAAGCCTCGGGTTGCGAATAAATAAATTTGAATCAAGTAACAAAGCTTGTCTGTCAGATACTCGAGAGACCTGGCAGTACTCGAGTGAAGATATGGAGGTACTCGAGTAGAGACTGTTAAAAGTACTCTAGTGATGTCTCGAAGTACTTGAGTGGATATATTGAATTACTCGAGTAGTTATACTGAAGTACTCGAGTGAAGCTCTATTACTCGAGTTAGTCATTTTGCTACTCGAGTAGTTTACACGAGTGGCTGATAAGGTACTCGAGTAGGTCATTTTCTTACTCGAGTCAAAGAGTTAGAAATTTATAGAATTCCAACTTTTGACTGATTCTTGATCTTTGAGCCTTCTTGTGAGTCCACCTTCTCTAATCTTCTTTGTTGAGCATTCCAAGTTCTGTTTTGAAGAACGAGAACTTGGTAACGTCCAACGGCTTCGTGAAAAATGTCTGCAACCTGCCTGTCTGTACAGACATACTGTAGATCTATATCCCCATGCTCCACATACTTCCGGATGAAGTGATATCTCAGCTCTATGTGCTTTGTCCGGCTGTGCGAGACTGGGTTGTTGCCTATTGCAATTGCGCTGGAAGAGTCGCAGAATAATAAAATGTTCTAGAACTTCATATTGTAATCTTCAAATTGATTCTTTATGCATATCAACTGTGCGCAGCAACTGCCTGCAGAGATATACTCTGAATCGGCTGTTGAGATTGCAACACAGTTTTTCTTCTTGCTACTCCAGGAGATAAGCCTTCTTCCAAGAAATTGGCAAGTACCGGAAGTGCTTTTCCTGTCGTCTTTGCTACCTGCAAAATCTGCATCTGAAAAACCAATTAGCTTGCTGTCATTACTTCTTGGGTACCATAAGCCAAGATTTGGTGTACCTTTAAGGTATCTCAAAATCCGCTTTGCAGCAACGTAGTGAGATTCCTTAGAGTTCACCTGAAATCTAGCACATACACATGTTGAAAACATTATGTTAGGTCTACTGGCAGTAAGGTAGAGCAAGGATCTAATTATGCTTCTGTACTTGGTTTCATCAAAAGGTTTCCCTTTCTCATCCTTGTCTAGAGACATAGCTGAACCCATTGGAGTCCTCATCGAGGTTGTGTTCTCCATTCCGAATTTCTTAATTAGCTCTTTGGTGAACTTAGTTTGCGAGATAAAAATGCCATCTTCAGATTGTTTCACCTGAAGCCCTAAGAAATTCTTCATCTCTCCCATACTGCTCATTTCGAACTACCCCTACATAAGTTTTGAAAACTTCTTACAGAGGTTGTCGTTAGTAGAGCCAAAAATAATGTCGTCGACATAGATTTGCACTAGCAAAATCTTGTCTTTTATTTCCCTAAGAAATAATGTCTTATCTATCTTTCCCCTTGTGAACTTGTTCTCAAGTAGAAAGCTAGATAGCGTCTCATACCAAGCTCGAGGAGCTTGTTTCAGACCATATAAAGCTTTGTGCAATAAGAAAACATAATCATGGAAGTTAGAAACAATGGAACCTGAAGGTTGTTCCACATATACCTCTTCCTTTATGTCACCATTAAGGAAGGCAGACTTCACGTCCATCTGATAGACGGTGAAGCCTTTGAGTGCAGCATATGCTAAGAATAACCTGATGTCCTCCAACCTTGCCACTGGAGCGTATGTCTGGTCGAAGTCGATTCCTTCTTCTTGACAATATCCTTTGGCGACGAGTCTGGCCTTGTTCTTTATAATCGTTCCATCCTCATCATCTTGTTCCTGTAGACCCATTTTGTCCCAATGACATTCTTACCTTTGAGTCTTGGAACAAGTTTCCATCTTTGGCAGTGCTTGAACTGATTTAGTTCTTCTTCCATCGCCATTATACAAGATGCATCTAAGTTTGCTTCCTCAAACTTCTTTGGTTCAACCTGTGAGAGAAAACTCAAGTATAAGTTCTCATTAGTTATACCTCTACGAGTTTTCCTTACTATGGCTACTATGTCCTACAAAAATACCTTCAAAGCTCTTTTCGCTAAACTTGGTAGTATGATACTTGTCATTGTTAAGCATGAAGCACTTACAACCAAAAATTCTAAGATATGAGACAGTTGGTTTCCTGCCCTTTAGAAGTTCGTAAGGTGTCTTATCGTGGTTTTTGTTAATAAGGGCTCGATTTTGCACGTGACATGCAGTGTTGACGGCTTCAGCCCAGAAGTATTTCGGAAGTGAGGCATCAGTCAACATGGTCCTGCAAGCCTCTATGAGTGTTCTATTCCTTCTTTCAGCATCTCCATTCTATTGTGGTGTACGAGGAGAGGAAAACTCATGAAAGATACTAAAACTTTCACAGAATTCTGTCATGGCCCCAGTCTTGAACTCTGTTCCATTGTCACTTCTGATTTTGACTATGGAGCAGTTTTATTCATTCAGGACTTGTCTGACAAAATTAGTAATGATGTCGAAGGTATCTGACTTTTATTTCAGAAAGAACACGCATACAAAGCACGAGTAATCATCAAAATTACTAACGTATAGTGCTTACCTCCCAAACTTCTAATTTCTAGTGGACCAAAAAAGTCCATATGGAGTAGATGGAGACATCTATTGGAATCTTTGCCAATAATGATTTTAAAGGTAGCCCTTGTTTGCTTGCCTTTTATACATGCATGACAAGGTCTATCTTTGACGTACTTGACATTTGAGGCATCACGTACTAAATTTAGTGAAAATAATTTATTAATAGTTTTGGAATTAATATGTGTTAGTCCCTTGTGCCATTAGTCACCAAGAGACGCACTATTATTTGCTAAAAATCATACTGGTGTAGAAGAGTCTATACAAATGAAATTTAAACAAAATATGTTCCTGCTTCGAGTGCTGGATAGAATCGTTACCATATTTTCAACAGATTTTATCAAGCACTTATCAGCATGGAATTCAACTATGTATCCTTTATCGCAGAGTTGTCTTATGCTTATAAGATTGTGTTCCAATCCTTCAACACAAGCTACATCTGAGAAGGATACATTACTGTTTGTGATCATACCATAGCCTTTAGTGATTCCTCGGTCTGAACCTCCAAAGATGACCTTTGGTCCGTTCACAACTGGAGAATAGTTCTGAAGTAGGCTTCTTGTCCCGGTCATATGCCGAGAGCATCCACTTTCTAAATACCAGATAGGGGTTTTAGTGGCCTTTGGATATACCTGCAATCATAATCAGTTTGCCTTAGGAACCCAAACATGTTGGGATCCTTGGTCTCGTGTTAGAATACTCCCCCTACGAGTATTAACATTATGAGTGGTCTTTCTTATACTGCCAACTTGAGGAGTTGCAAAATTTCTGGAATTAAACCAGCAGTCAATGGAAAAGTTACCAATTCTGCCACAACACCAACAGTCAAACCTGTTGTATCTTTGGCTTATGTTTTCCTGCTTGACCTTTTGAAGTTGCGGTCTAGCTGGAGCAGCATTCTTGGAGGAAGAAGCTTCATGATGATGACAATCACATGATTTCTTCTCCTTCATTGGTTTTTCCACAATCGGCTTTACCTTTGGTGCTTTCTTGAAGTTATGACCATGATTGTAAGGGCCATAGCTCTGAAGAATGACTTCTTGATAAGGTTCCTTAAAGACACTCTCACCAAAGTTTCTGGGGTGAGTCCATCCTTGGTAACGGGACTTTGGCTCTACATAGGTAGGCCTGGTCAAGTGACCGTAGGATGAGTCAAGAACAAACTCATTAGTTGGAAATATGACTTTCTTAAACGAAGTCTGATCTTGAGCGGCTTTCCCCTTCTCTTTTACCAAGGCCTTCTTGGCGGCCTTATTCTTTCTTTGAGCCTTGTTCCTCCTAGAAGATTTACTAGGAGCTTCCATATGGCCTAGTGCAGCACCCTTTCATGACTCGGCGACATTTATCGTAAGCCATGATCAACTCCTTGTACTAGGACATGAGTTCAGACTCATCGTCAGAAGAGCTGTCCTCATTATCATGCTCAGAAGCTTCAGATTCTGAAAGAGGAGTATAAGAGTTTACCTTCCCAGTGAACTGGGGCTCTTGTTCGTCATATGTCTGAGCCATAAGCGCAAAGTAGGCTTCTTCTTCTTCACTCGACTCACATGAGTCGGAGTCACTAAGATTTTTGCCCTTCTTGGCTATCAGGCTCTTCTCTGTCCTCTTCTTATTGTATGAGGACTTCTTTTCATCTCTTCTTCCACCCTCCTTCTTTTTATGGTGGCAGTCAGCAATGACATGACCTGGCTTATTACAACAATAACAAATGATGTCAGTAGAAATATGTTTGTTCTGTTTAGGAGTATACTTGTTGTAGCTGCTTGGGCCTTTTCTTTGACGATCACCATCATGACATGATCTTCTATAGGAGGCATCCTTGCCTTTCCATTAATTCTTTTTGTTCAAGAATTTCTTGAACTGACGTGAGAATAGTGATAACTCTCCTTCAGATAGATCAGAGCCTGAGGTACTTGGCTCCAAAGTTTCTTCTTCACTCACTTCTTATGCTGGGGCAGGAGAGGCAGCCTTTGACTTCCTTGAGGCGTCTGCCTTTAAAGCAATAGACTTCTCTTTGGATGCAGACCTGCACTTCTCTTCTTCATCCTTTCTGGTGTTGAGCTGATGCTTATATGCAATAAGCTTCCTGAAGAGATTCTGCGGGTCTTTTTCAGCTAGCTTTCCAAATTCCCTGATGGCACATACCTTGTTATCTCATTCCTTGGTTAGTGATCTCAAGAACTTATCATTTAGTTCTCCGTTTGTGAAGACTCGTCCATAGACCCTTAGGCCATTGACTATCTTGAAGAAATTCTCAAAGGTGTCAGCAATGGTGTCCTTGTTTCCTTGTCGGAAGGCTTCATACTTTTGATTCAGAAGGGATCTTCTATCATCCCTTACAGCTTCTGTACCTTCCATCAAAGTGACTAGGGACTTCCACATCTCCTTTGCAGACTTGTAGTGGATCAAGTTTTGCAGCATGGAGTCATCGATTGCACTTGCTATTATGTTCCTGGCCTTCTTGTCTAAAGACACAAGTGCAATCTCGTCTTTGTCTAGATCCATTAGTTTCTTTGGAACTTTCTTCGTTGGACCTATTGTGGAGATGGTCATGGGAATGTAAGGACCTTCTTCAATGATCGTGAAGATCCTTGGATCCACAGCTTCCATAAAAAATTTGATTCTGTCTTTCCACATGGGAAAGTTATTCTTGGTGCTCAAAGAAAGCTTGGCAAAATCTTTAGCCTTGTCCATGCTTAGTAGATCTCAAAAGATAACTAGGAAGATCTGATCAAGGTGTTAACCTTTTTATGATCAACCTCGTTTTGATACCAATTAAAAGTGTTCAGTTGTCTACCTAAATCAGCTAGAGGGGGTGAATAGGTGATTTGTGCATCTTTTTGCGGAATAAAAATTTTTGATCTATGCACACAATTATCTACCAAACAATCACAGATGACAAAAGATTTATAGTGCTTCCCTAACCTTGGGTACATCCACTTTCCCTCACCGATCTAGCAATACACTAGACTCGGCTACTCCACTATCTCAGATTGAAAACCAATCCTATGACTCGGAACAAAGTTCCTACAATCTCGATCCACAAAACGGATCTACACTCGGAAGATAAAACTTCCTACAACTCGGAGACAAAAGCTCCTACACTCGGAGAGAATTCTCCTACAAGAATGAGATTGAAAGTATGTAGAAATACAAACAGTACAACTTTATCAGATCTGCAAACAGTCGGCCTGGATCTTCTTCTTTAATCATTGCGGCTTTATCAGAGAAGTTGAAGAAGAATCTCGGCAAAAGCTAGATCTGAAATTTCTGGGCTTCACACGATCGGATAGATGATGAAGAATTGAACGACGAACTCGATCTGTGAATCTTATTGATCTGAATCTTCTGGAATCGAAAACCCTAGCCGGATGTGCAAGATGAAGGTCGTTGGTGGCAGCTTCCAATTTTTTAGAGAGAGAGAATGAGATTCAGATTTCCGTAGAATAATATTCGACAGCCTTGGTTAGGGTTTGTCTGTTTCTGGCAAGACTTTATATTAGATCTTCAATAACGGTCATAATTTATCTTAATGATATGCACGTGGACCAATCACGTCAAGGTTGTTAGAAATTTCTATCAAATCTAGACTTAACGAATTTTCTGAAAAAGAATGACTGACATACTCGAGTGAAGATTAACCTACTCGAGTACTAGATAAGACTACTCGAGTGAATAGAAGAAAACTACTCGAGTAAATGACTTGGAGAAATTCCAGAAATAGAGAGCAACTACTCGAGTACACAAAGACATACTCGAGTGCTAAAATAGTTACTCGAGATGTGGAATTTAACTACTCGAGTACAAGAAGTACTACTCGAGTGAAGAGAAATTAACTACTCGAGAGGTAGAGAAGCTACTCGAGTCAAGGACTTAGAATGTTTTCTGAAAGAGAAATCTGGGTTACTCGAGTAGTGAAACTGAACTACTTGAGAGGATATAAACTGCTCGAGTATGTAGATATAGCTACTCAAGTAATGGACTACTCCAGTATTTACTCTGGACTACTCGAGTAGTAGATGGACTACTCGATTACAGGAATTTGACTACTCGAGTGAGGAAAAATAACACAAAGTCCAATCTTCTGTAACTCGAGACAAAAGACTAAACTACTCAAGTACTTATATGACTACTCGAGTATTTTTACATAGAAAAAATTTCTGCAGAAGAAATTCTGTTAACTCGAGAATGAGAAAGGATCTACTCGAGTAGTTGAATTAGCTACTCGAGAACTATAATTTGGCTACTTGGTGGGCTAAAACCCGAACAGGCAAGCGTACCTGTGGAATCGTAGTACCAAGGTCGTATTTAAACACGGGGCTGTCAATTACTTCTACTCACGCTCTAACTATTATCCTACTGGAAAACTAAATGGATTTGAGAATCTTTTAGAATAAAACAAAAGACAATTTGCGAGACGAAAAACTTATAATAAAAAGCTAGCATTCGATCAATGATTCACCATGAAATTAGATGAGAGAGATAAAAATAAAGATAGTTTTAATTTTGCAAATCATACTCGACCGTGACGGATCCGAAAATAAGACAAAATCTCGCTAAAGCATTAGGTCTCCTAACTTATAGACTCTTCGATCGAAATCTCTTTACAAACCAAAGAAGCCTAAAGTTGCATTATTGAGGTGATCCGCACTATTGGATTTGACTCCAATCCGGAGGATTTACGTCGTCATATCTCTAGGATTGCGTTCAACTCCTTCCTTTTTTGAGTGATCTTTCACATCATGAGTCTCTCGACTACTATGAAATGAGAACAATGTCTACTACCGTATACCGGAAATACGGAGTCGACGCAAAATAAATCAAAGAAGGATCGAGCATGAAATAACAAAAATAAAACTAAGAAAGAAAATAAACTCTCATCTCACTTCATGGATCCTCACGATCGAATGCTATAGGAAATTAGCTACGCATAATTGAAAAGGAAAACAAAAGAAGATAAGAGAGGAACATTTTTTATTACTTGCAAAAAGGAGTACACAAAATATAAAAAAGACAAGATTATGCTATAAAGAAAACTTGCACTAATGAAAATTGCACTAATTGAGGAAACTTGCACTAATGGAAAAGAAAACTAATACAATAAGTAAACTAACAACTCACAAGCACTCTCCACTTAAACTAGCACTTCACTTGCTCTCCAAAATTCAACAACTCAAAGCATGGGATATGGGTTCTTTTTATAGATGAGGGAGAAGGTTCTAGAATGAAATGAAGAAGAGGGGCAAGGGGGGTGGCGGCCATGTAGTATGGAGAAGGTGCATGAACATTATTTAATGAGGGAGAGAGAAAAGGGCCAAATGCATGCACTTTCTTTTGGGAAAATAAAAAGGAGAATAATTAAAAGAAAGGGGAATGTATGAGTTTAAATGAGAATGAGAGAGAGGGAAAAAGGGATGAATGAGAATTATGAAAGGAGAGAAAATAATAAAGGGGAGAGAGAGTGGAGGGGACGGCCATGTGGAAGGAATGCATGGTAATGATGTCTGTAATGTGCATGTTCATGCATTGCATTAAATGGAGGAGAGAGGGGTGGATATACATGAATGTCATTGAAAGGTGGCCGACCATGTAGGATGTATTCATGCATGGTAAAATATGAAAGAGGGGGCTGCAGCATGGGCTCGGGTAGAGGCTAGGGCTGCATGGGCTCGGGCTCCACATGTAATGGGTTGGACTTGAGCTTGAGGGCTGCACCAAATTGAAAGCTCGGGATGCTCTTGATGTGGGCTTGAGTGAAATAATTCAAGGGCTGCATGGGCTTGAAGCTTGGGCATGAACCTACAAAAAAAAAGACAAAACAATCATGGATTAGTCTACATAAAATAACAAAGTTAGAACAAGATTTTAAAACACAACAATAATAAAAAACAATACAACATTAAAATTAAAACATTAAGACATATCATTAACTATAATTATTATACATAACATGACATAAAATATAATAACATAATACATGTAATAAGACTATATAGATTTTTATATCAAAAACTCTAATAACACTAGGAATTAAAATATTGTAAAGAAATATTAAAACATGAAATAACAATCATAAAATATAAATAAAATTAGGCATTTTGAATACTAAATTACCCCCAAAAAGGATGACTAAAACTAGTCATCAAATTCCCCCATGCTTAGACATTTGCTTGCCCTCAAGCAAATAGAAATAAAAACTAGGGAGGAGCAAAAAGAAAACAAAAGATATATATATTTATAAGTTCCATAGTTAAGAAAAACAAAACATGAAAAATTAAACTATCCTAATATTCATATTATCAACTAGTGGGGTGAGAAGTGCACAATAGAAAATTTGAAAATGGAACCCTAAAGATCTCATTAAAACATAAGAAAAGTCTACTAATTTCTAAATCTTAAAACAAGGCATCCAAAATAAATGAAAATAAGGAAAACAAAAGTAGAGGTTCTAAATAAACGGCGCATTAACAAACTACTCGGTTGCTAGATAAACATTAACCCTAAAACACTCCAAGATAACCTCCAAAGAAATCCATCAATGATGGTGGCCATAGGCTTGTACATTCACACTTTCTCCACTACGCGAATTTACGTTCTAAGATCAATAGGACTTCTACTAGGCATTAAAACTTGGCTTAGGTAAATGATTAGGAAGTGGAATCAAAGATAAACATGAAGGTTTTAGGCACTGAACCAAGGTGAGCTCAAAATTAAACATAGCATAAAAAAAAGTGAGAAATAACGAGTATTTCATTTTTCCAATACGAAACTACAAAAACAAGGCCATGAAAATTTTTCTTTTAAAAACTTGGCCAAACATAAACTTTTTGCATTCAGTTTTTTGATTTTGTAATGATATTTTTTTTTTTGATTTTTTCTCAATTTTTTCCTTTTGAATAGCATTGGATAAGCAAGCTCCAAAAATAAGCTTGAGAATTTCCTATTCATTTCAAAAATAATATCCTTCCCACAAAAATAATTTTTAAGCTCAAGTTTATAGTGCAAAAATAGGAAAGATTTTTGGCTTTGGTGAATATAATGAAATGAAAGGTGGAGCTGAAACATGGAAAAAAGGAAAAGGCCCAAAATTGTTTTGCAAGGGTTTTGTTTTTGGTGGGCAAGAAAAGCTCAAATTATTCAAATGGTGGCCAAAATCATTTCTAAAAAACGTAAAAACGGCGCAAATGCTTCGAGAGTAGCTTGGTACAAGTTCTAGACACCAAGAAAGACTACCTCGCAAGTGAAAAAGAGATAACATTACCTAGCAACCATTCGTAAGCAACTAACCGAATAAAAAGACATAACTACAAATTGCTAACTTAAAACGTAAAAATTGGATGCCTATATTTAAGGAAAAAGAAACTAGTAAAACTAAGCTATGTTAAACTGATAAATTTAGAAAACCAATTCAAAGAAATCTATATAGAACTATAAAAACCGCACGGGCCTACACTTCACTAGAAGAAACATGAAAATAAAGATAGAAATAATTTTAGGTTTTGTTTTTCAAATCGGTTTAAGCATAATTTTTTTTTAATTTTTGTTTTTCTAATTTTTTTGGGTTTTATATTTTATAATTTTTTGGATTTTGATGACATAACATAAAATACTATACTAAAACATAATATTATTTTTTTTGAAAGAAGAAAAACATAAAGGAAAGACAAAAAGAAACTAGACCCCCCCCCCATGCTTAAATTCTTCATTGCCCTCAATGAAGAAAACATAAAGAAAAAGAGAAGGGGACTGAGAAGAAGAGAAAAAGAAAAATGCAGGAAAAATAAATAAATAAGAACAGGACTTCCCCGGGTTCGTGAGATGAAGGCGGATGTCGCTCCCCCATGCTTACTTTTTAGAGTACTTGATCGTCAGCAGGTATGACTTGATCCATCTGATATCAGCAGCGGCGGAGCGGCGACCACGTTCATGGACTTGATTGGCCTCCGGTAGAAAGAGCAAAATAAAAGAAAACTAGATAGAGTCCATGGGCAGATGCCCGATAATGTTTTTTATTACAACAGTCCAAATAAAAGAGTTTCATAAAATAGTAGTCCAAAAATAAAAATGTCCATCAGAAAATAAAAAACTAAGAATCAAAAAGAAGATTCTCCGTCGCAGGAGTCACAGAATCATTAGAGAAATAGAGTTTAAGTCTATGGCCATTAACTTTAAAGTCCCCCTTATCGGGGTGTGAAAGTAGCACAGTGTCGTAAGGAAAAACATCCTTGACCGTGAACGGTCCGGACCATCTAGATTTGAGCTTTCCCGGGAAGAGACGTAAACGCGAATTAAAAAGAAGAACCTGATCGCCTGGTTTAAAAGTTTTAGGGTGGCGCAGGTTCTTATCGTGATACAATTTTGTGCATTCTTTATAAATTTTATTATTTTCATATGCGTACGCTCGCCACTCGTCAAGCTCATTTAGTTGGTTTTTTCTATGCTCGCCGACCGAGTGCGAATCGAAATTGAAAAACTTTAACGCCCAGTACGCACGGTGTTCTACTTCTACCGGAAGATGACATGATTTTCCATAGACTAATCGGAAAGGAGTACAACCGATGGCGGTCTTGTACGCTGTCCGATAGGCCCACAGAGCATCGTCCAATTTTAAAGACCAATCCTTACGAGAAGTAGAAACATTTTTTTCCAAAATTCGTTTAAGTTCGCGATTGACTACCTCGACCTGACCGTTAGTTTGGGGGTGATAAGCAGTGGATAATTTATGTGTAACGCCATATTTGGCCAAAGCCTTAGTGAGTTGAGCGTTGCAAAAATGACTTCCCCTATCACTAACGATTGCTCGAGGAAAACCAAAGCGAGAAAATAATTTTTTTAGAAAATTGACAACAACGCGAGCATCATTATTTGGTAGAGCTTGGGCCTCTGCCCACCTAGAAACATAATCGACTGCGACTAAAATATATTTATTTCCTAAGCTGGAGGGAAATGGGCCGACAAAGTCTATGCCCCATAGATCAAAAACTTCGCATTCGAGAAAGTAGTTTTGTTCCATTTCATTTTTATTTGAGAGATTTCTAGTCCGCTGGCATCGATCGCACCCGCCCACAAAGATTTGTGCATCTTTAAATATGCTTGGCCAATAGAAGCAGCACTAAGTACTTTGTGTGCGGTGCGGTTAGCTTGATAGTGCCCGCCAGTCGGACCTTCATGAACATGTTTTAAAATTTGGTGACCCTCTTCCCGCAAAACACATCTCCTTACCACCTGGTCCGCACAAATGCGAAAAAGAAATGGGTCTTCCCAAAAATAATACTTCAACTCCGAAAAGAATTTCTTCTTTTGGTGAGTGGAGTATTCTTTTGGAAGGACCCGGGCCACAAGATAATTGGCCAGATCGGCAAACCAGGGGGTAGGAGATGAAGAAATATTAAAAAGACGCTCATCCGAAAAGAGTCATTAATAAAAGTTTCATTTAAAATATATAGATTGGGATTTTCAAGACGAGAGAGATGATCAGCTGCTAAGTTTTCCGCTCCTTTCTTATCCCGAATCTCCAAGTCGAATTCTTGAAGTAAGAGGATCCAACGGATAAGACGCGGCTTGGCATCCGGTTTAGAAAGGAGGTACTTCAAAGCGGAATGATCCGTGAAAACAATAACCTTAGATAGAGTAACATACGGTCGGAATTTATCAAAAGCAAAAATAACCGCTAAGAGCTCTTTCTCCGTCGTGGTGTAATTTTTTTGCGCAGAAGTGAGAGTTTTACTAGCGTAGAAAATCGGATGAAAGTTCTTAGCGATTCGTTGACCTAAAACCGCACCCATGATTACTCGCATCACACATGATTTCGAAAGGTAAATCCCAAACTGGGGCGATCAAAATAGGAGCATTTATAAGTTTTGATTTAATTAATTCAAATGCCTCGAGACATGATTCATCAAAAACGAATGGAGTGTCTTTTTTGAGAAGGTGGGTGAGAGGCTTAGTAATTTTTGAAAAGTCCTTAATGAATCGTCGATAAAAACCCGCATGCCCTAAAAAACTTCTAATCGCTTTAATATTTGTAGGCGGCAGTAACTTTTCAATTACTTCAATTTTTGCCTTGTCCACTTCAATTCCCCTAGCGGAAATGTTGTGGCCAAGGACTAAGCCTTCACGTACCATAAAGTGGCACTTCTCCCAATTTAACACTAGATTGGTTTCTTCGTAGCGTTGTAAAACTTTTTCTAAATTTTCTAAACAAAAATGAAAGGAGTCGCCAAAAACAGAAAAATCGTCCATAAATATTTCCATAATATTCTCGACGTATTTATCAAAGATAGCAAGCATACACCGCTGAAAGGTGGCGGGTGCATTGCATAATCCGAAAGGCATTCTACGATAAGCAAAAGTTCCGAAGGGGCAAGTGAATGTCATCTTCTCTTGGTCCTCGGGTGCGATAGGGATTTGAAAGTATCCCGAGAGGCCGTCGAGGAAGCAATAAAAATTGTGCCCGGACAAACGTTCTAAAATTTGATCGATAAAGGGGAGGGGGAAGTGATCTTTTCGAGTGGCATCGTTTAGCTTACGGTAATCGATGCACATCCTCCATCCCGTTATAGTCCTAGTTGGAATTAAGTCATTATTTTCATTTGTCACTACCGTAATCCCACCCTTCTTAGGAACAACCTGGACTGGACTTACCCAATGACTATCTGAAATAGGATAAATTATCCCCGCATCTAATAACTTAAGCACCTCTCCCTTCACAACCTCTTTCATATTTGGATTAAGACGACGTTGTGGTTGAACTACACCCTTAGGATTATTTTCAAAAAATATTTTGTGTGTGCAGAAAGAGGGGCTTATGCCAGGAATATCACAAATTTGCCACGCTATAGCTCGGCGATGCTTTTGTAGTAGTTCGATCAATTGATCATTTTCGGATTGGGAAAGAAAAGACGAGATTATAACGGGCAATTTTGAATCTTTTGCGAGAAAGGCATATTTGAGGTGGTCAGGCAGTGGTTTTAATTCAAGCTGGGGTGGTTCGTCATAAGAATTTTTGAAATTTTTCTCTTTTTCAAAAACAAGATTTTCATACTTTTTTCTACTACAAACAAAATTATTTTCAAAATTTTCATGGATCGACATCACCGGGTTGTCAAAATTATGTGAAGAAATTTCAGAAAACGAAGAGGAAAATTCATTGGAAGAAATGTTGGAAAGGGAAAGGGAAGAATCTTCATTTAAAACATCAATAAAGAAGCATGAGTCATCATTCTGTAAAGAATTTTTCATTGATTGATTAATAGAAAATGTGACCTCATCATCTCCCACACGCAAAAACAACTTTCTGTTACTAACGTCTATAACAGCTCGAGAGGTGGCTAGAAATGGTCGTCCAAGGATAAGAGGAACCTCGACGTCCTCTTCAATATCAAGAATGACAAAATCCACCGGGAAGATGAATTTGTCGACCTTTACTAGCACGTCCTCAACGATACCTAGTGGATACTTGATAGACCTATCAGCTAATTGGATACTCATTCTTGTAGGGCTCAGAGTGCCCAATCCTAACTTCTTAAATAGTGAAAAAGGCATCAAATTGATGCTCGCTCCTAGATCTGTTAACGCATGTTTAACGAATAAATCACCAAAGACGCAAGGAATGGAAAAACTACCCGGATCGTTTATCTTTTTAGGCAGATTAGAATTTTTAATGACTGCCGAGCATTCTTCATTCAATGTTACATGCGATAAGTTCTCCAATTTCGTCTTGTTCGTTAATAGGTCCTTAAGATATTTTGCGTACTTCGGCATTTGACTAATCGCTTCATGAAATGGCAAATTAATGTGAATTTGTTTGAACATTTCAAGAAAGCGTTGGTACTGATCATCTAGTTTGTCTTTCCTAAGTCTAGCCGGATAAGGAGGTGGCGGAAGAACAATCGGAGCATCATTTTGAAAACCATTTTTTTCTTTTGCAGAATTAGAAATAATGGAGCTATCCTTTTCTTTTTCAAAAATAGATTTTTCGTTTTTAAGATCTATGTTATTATTCCCCTTGGGGGTACAAACAGGAGGGACAATCACCCTTGGCTCTTCCCTTGTGGTGGGCTCGTTAATAACTTTACCGCTCCGAAGGGAAATCGCATTTGCATGTTCCCTTGGGTTAGGCTCAGTGTTCGAGGGAAGAGTTCCAGGTGGTCTCTCGGAAAAGGCCTTGGCGAGTTGGCCGACTTGATTTTCTAAGTTTTTCATTGATCCTGTTAAATTTCTAATAGTGACATCGTTCGAGTTTATATATTTAGCGAGGATCTCTTCCAAAGGGGAAGGTTTTTGAAAATTTTGTTGCGGTGGTGGTGGTGGTGTAAAATCGTGCGGTGGGCGTATGGCGTTAGCGTTATTACTCCACGAGAAATTTGGATGGTTACGCCATCCGGGGTGATAAGAATTAGAAGAAGAAGAAAAACCAGGCGGAGAAAAAAAATTCGAAAAAGCAGAAAAATTGTTTGCAGAATTATTTTGAGCAGGCCTGGGTATGTTCCCCAGATAATCCACCTGCTCGGCAGCAGCAGCATTCACATTTTCATATACCTTAGTGGCAGAGGAAGCAGTCATCTCCGAAATCTTCTTGTTCAGCATTTCCACTTGTAGCGCCAGTTGCGAAACCGAATCCACTTCATAGATACCTGCAGGTTTAGATGGGCGAGTCCTAGACGAATTTCACTGATAAGTGTTCATCGCCATGTCCTCGATAAGCTCAAGAGCGGCTTCCGGAGTTTTGCGGTCCAAAGAACCAGCGGAAGCGGCATCTATCATTTGCTTAGTTTCTTGATTTAGCCCATTATAGAATGTCTGAACCTGTAACCATACAGGCAGAGCATGATGAGGGCATCTTCTCAAAAGTTCTTTGAACCTCTCCCAAGTGTCATAGAGGGTCTCAGAAGTAATTTGAGAATAAGAAGTTATGTCATTTCTTAACTTAGCAGTTTTAGCGGGAGGAAAATATCTAGCAAGAAATTTATCGACTAAAATGTTCCAAGTAGTGATTGATCCTCTTGGAAGAGAACTCAACCACTGTTTGGCTTTAGTTCTTAAGGAGAAAGGGAAGAGTCTTAGCCTTATAGCATCATCTGAGACACCATTTATTTTGAAGGTGTCACAGATTTCAAGAAAATTGGCAATATGCAAGTTCGGATCTTCATCTTGTAATCCGTCGAACTGTACATATTGCTGCACCATTTGTATGATGCTAGGCTTAAGCTCGAAGTTATTGTTCGCAATTGCAGGTCGAACAATACTTGTTTCAATCCCCTCCAGGTTGGGTCGAGCATAATCGAACATAGTCCTTTGCTGAGCCATTCCTAGGTTGGGATCTCCCATTTCAGAATAATTACAATCCCCGAAGGAATCCTCAACCGCTGTTTGAGAAGTGGAAGCCCCGAATCGTAGTTGTCTCCGAAAGGAGCGTTCGATTTCTGGGTCCAAATCAACAAGTAGCGACGGATTCGCTCGGGTCATGCACTAGTAAAGAAAATGAGGGAAGATGAGAATGAAAGCTTGGAAAAGAAAGAAAAAGAGGAAAAGAAAGGAAATTTTTTTTTCTTTTGAAAAAAAGATTTTTTAAACGGCTTGGCTCTCGAACTTCCCGAGGACTACCCTGTGAAGGGTTTGCCCGGTACTAGGTAAAATGGTGGCGCTTAAAGCCCCTTACCCTTTTCGAGAGATTTTAGGTGGGGTAGAAATAAGGTGAAGTGGGTTGATTATAAATATTTAAATATATAAATTATAATTTTTTTGATTTTTGGAGAAGTAATAGCGCAAGCGTTTTCAAAATATTGACGAAGAAAAGTCCCCGGCAACGGCGCCAAAAACTTGGTGGGCTAAAACCTGAACAGGCAAGCGTACCTGTCGAATCGTAGTACCAAGGTTGTATTTAAACACGGGGCTGTCAATTACTTCTACTCACGCTCTAACTATTATCCTACCGGAAAACTAAAGGGATTTGAGAATCTTTTAGAATAAAACAAAAGACAATTTGCGAGACGAAAAACTTATAATAAAAAGCCAGCATTTGATCAATGATTCACCATGAAATTAGATGAGAGAGATAAAATGAAGATAGTTTTAATTTTGCAAATCATACTCGACCGTGACGGATCCGAAAATAAGACAAAATCTCGCTAGAGCATTAGGTCTCCTAACTTATAGACTCTTCGATCGAAATCTCTTTATAAACCAAAGAAGCCTAAAGTTGCATTATCGAGGTGATCCGCACTATTGGATTTGACTCCAATCCGGAGGATTTACGTCGTCTTATCTCTAGGATTGCGTTCAACTCCTTCCTTCTTTGAGTGATCTTTCACATCATGAGTCTCTCGACTACTATGAAATGAGAATAATGTCTACTACCGTATACCGGAAATACGGAGTCGACGCAAAATAAATCAAAGAAGGATCGAGCATGAAATAACAAAAATAAAACAAAGAAAGAAAATAAACTCTCATCTCACTTCATGGATCCTCACGATCGAATGCTATAGGAAATTAGCTACGCATAATTGAAAAGGAAAACAAAAGAAGATAAGAGAGGAACATTTTTATTACTTGCAAAAAGGAGTACACAAAATATAAAAAAGACAAGATTATGCTATAAAGAAAACTTGCACTAATGAAAATTGCACTAATTGAGGAAACTTGCACTAATGAAAAAGAAAACTAATACAATAAGTAAACTAACAACTTACAAGCACTCTCCACTTAAACTAGCACTTCACTTGCTCTCCAAAATTCAACAACTCAAAGCATGGGATATGGGTTCTTTTTATAGATGAGGGAGAAGGTTCTAGAATGAAATGAAGAAGAGGGGGCAAGGGGGGTGGCCGGCCATGTAGTATGGAGAAGGTGCATGAACATTATTTAATGAGGGAGAGAGAAAAGGGCCAAATGCATGCACTTTCTTTTGGGAAAATAAAAAGGAGAATAATTAAAAGAAAGGGGAATGTATGAGTTTAAATGAGAATGAGAGAGAGGGAAAAAGGGATGAATGAGAATTATGAAAGGAGAGAAAATAATAAAGGGGAGAGAGAGTGGAGGGGCCGGCCATGTGGAAGGAATGCATGGTAATGATGTCTCTAATGTGCATGTTCATGCATTGCATTAAATGGAGGAGAGAGGGGTGGATATGCATGAATGTCATTGAAAGGTGGCCGGCCATGTAGGATGTATTCATGCATGGTAAAATATGAAAGAGGGGGCTGCAGCATGGGCTCGGGTAGAGGCTAGGGGCTGCATGGTCTCGGGCTCCACATGTAATGGGTTGGACTTGAGCTTGAGGGCTGCACCAAATTGAAAGCTCGGGCTGCTCTTGATGTGGGCTTGAGTGAAATAATTCAAGGGCTGCATGGGCTTGAAGCTTGGGCATGAACCTACAAAAAAAAAGACAAAACAATCATGGATTAGTCTACATAAAATAACAAAGTTAGAACAAGATTTTAAAACACAACAATAATAAAAAACAATACAACATTAAAATTAAAACATTAAGACATATCATTAACTATTATTATTATACATAACATGACATTAAATATAATAACATAATTCATGTAATAAGACTATATAGATTTTTATATAAAAAACTCTAATAACACTAGGAATTAAAATATTGTAAAGAAACATTAAAACATGAAATAACAATCATAAAATATAAATAAAATTAGGCATTTTGAATACTAAATTACCCCCAAAAAGGATGACTAAAACTAGTCATCACTACTCGAGAGCTAATTCCTTTACTCGAGTACAAAGAGTCTTTCTCAAGTATTGACTAAGTATTTCACTCGAGTATGTAGGTATCTACTCGAGTAAAGTACTTAGGAAAATTCTTTCAACAGAATTTTCTTCTTCTTTGGTGAATTCAGCAACAAGTCTTTCTCCAATTAGTCCTAGTGCTTGAATATGAAGTGTATGTTGAATTCTGTGAAGTGAAAGTGGGTGAATGGAAGGCTTGGGAAACCTATCCGCGCGGACTACGCGGACTGGGTTGGCGGACTGCTAGGTCGGCAGGGATGTTGCAGGCGGTTTGCTCTGTGGCGGCCTGGGCGGTCTGTTCGCGCGGACTACGCGGACAGCAGCAGCGGTCTGACAGGCCAGTGTATGCTCAGCAGGCGGTTTACTCCCAGGAAGTAACCGGGCGGATAGGAATGTTATCCGCGGAGTCCGGCTTGAAGCGGACTGAAGAACTGGAGCTCGGCAGACCGGTTTGGCAGATGCCTTGGTCTTGCTCTAGTGAAGCAGCAAGTGGAAGCCGCAGAGACCGCCGGTCAGCGCAGACAGGAACTGGAGGTCGCCCGATATGGCGGGCTAGATCCAGTGTCCTCCAGTAAGTGCGTACTGGCCCTTGTGGCCAGCGGACTGGACTTGGTGGGAACTGAACCAAGTCCAGGATGGCTCAGTCCGGGGAGATCGCGCAGTGGAGCGCGGGCTGGTTTCTCAGTCCGCCAAGCGTAGTAGAAGTGCTTTGCCTTGTTTGCTAAGCTTGGGGAAATGCGGACTGGAGAATTGCTTGTGCAGGAGCGTGTGGACTGGAGCCGGAGTCCGCTGAGTCCGGTTTAGCCTTGTAACGAGGTAATGGACTCAGGAGTTGCGGACTGGAGTCTGCTGTTAGCGGACTGGATTGGCGTGTCCGCTAAGTCCGGAAGTGCCTTGGCAATGAGGTAATGGACTGGGGATATGCGGACGGTAGCCGGGTGTCCGCTGAGTCCGGCAGGTGCCTTGATGGCGAGGCTGCGGGCTCGGGTTTTGCGGGCTGATGCCTTGTCCGCAGAATTGCGGACACGGCTGTTGTGGAGTCCGGCTGTGGTGGTCCTGGCTTGGTCTCTAGCGGCAAGGCGGGCTGGATATTGGAGTCTGGCCTTGGAGAAGCTGGGGCGGACTGGCTATCTGCACAGGAGCGGCGAACTGGAAGGTGTGTCCGCGGGCTGAGCGGACACACTTGTTCTAGCTGCGGGTTGTGGCGGTGATCCTATCGGTCAGGGCGGTGACCATACTCATCGTCGTGCCTATAAATAGGACTCATGTCACATCAGGAAAAGGAGGAACCTAGACCGAAGTAAGTGAACAGTAATTGAGCTCGCGTAAGTTGCTGCGGTCTGGACTTTGTGTCCGCGCGGATAGAGAGCTGACCTGGTTGTGCTGTGCAGGTTGTGCGGATAGCGCTGGAAAGCCAGGACTTGGCTTTGATTGCGGTCAGGGACAGTGCGGACTCTGCGGTTAAGCAACAGGCGGTAAACAGCAGGTCGCGATAGCGACCAGGCGGTCTTCTCTTTGGCGACTTGGTTCGGGGTTCAGGAAGTCGCCTACTTCAGGCGGACTGTTCCATTCGGTGACGCAGCTTGTGCGGTCTGGCGGCGTGCAGACCGGCAGTGAAGAGCTAAGCATTGGAGTAAGGGTGAGTCCGCGTGGCTTGGGTTGCGGTCTGGCGACCTGGCGGACTGGGCGGACTCCACAGCAGTAGGTCGGCGGCTTGTTGATTGAGTCCGCGCGGCTTGTTTTTTGTTCTTGTCTTTGTAACTGTCTCTGCTCTCCCGGTGTTGGGTTTTGGTGAAGCATGTCTCTCCATGTATGTCTCGCCTTGTAAAGAAGTTTGCTCTTGATCAATAAAGAAGCTTGTGCTGCATGTGTTGCTGGTTGTTACTGCTTTATTGAGATAACCCCTGCTAACTCCACGATCCGGGAAGACTTTCAACATTATAAGTGGGCGTATTCTCCTTCGGTTTGTTGAGTTTTCAACAGGGTATCCAAGGGGGCGTCTGCGGTTTGTTGAATTTTAACAGTGTATCCCAATAGAGAGGCTATACATGAGTCAACACTATGGATCACACAATGAGTGATTACATTGTATGGTCCTGTGTTTGGTGACCCATTATAGACTGACATTGGTCTATACTTTGCAATACAGTCCTGCACACACATAACTTAAGCAAAGCATCAAATAAAACTTAATTCATCTTTGTTCAAGGGTGACTTCATTAAATCTGGGTTAATGTGGATACAATACCCAACAGAGATGTTACAATTTGGTATCAAAACCAGGTTAGTGTCCAAGGTATGTCTTCGTGGATGAATGGCCTAAACGAATTGCATTAAGAAGTTATCCACATAGGAGTATCGTGGGACCGTGAGTGTCCTGGTGTCTAGTTGTGCGACTAGAAGCAAGTTGAGTTTGCTAGTTTCATGTGGAAGTGTGATGCTAGCTGTGGTAGGTGAGCCATAGCGGTCGCCAGTTTCCTGGACGCACCCCGCCATGGAAGAGTTCGGGAATGCTTTCTTGAAATGTACATTCCTGTGTCGACGAGGTTAGCCCTTCAGAGGCAATTCCTGCACTTGGTGCAGCATGTCAAGACAATGGACGAGTATGATCAGGAGTTTACTCGGTTGGGCCGTTATGCTGAAATGACCATGACTGACGATGTGGAGAGGGACAACCTCTTCTACCACAGATTGAGGGAGAATCTGAGGCAACCCCTCATATATATGAAGAATGCTAGTTTCAACGAGCTGGTTGAGGCGACCAGAACACTGGAGAGTGATTTAGAGAGAATCCAATGTCGTAAGGGTTTCGCAGCAAAGCAAGGAGAAGGAAAGCCTTCTCAATCTCAGGGAAGAACTGAAAGGAGTAAGTGGAAGAAGAAGTTCCATCCCTATAAGAATTCGGAGAAAGGAATAATGGCGGAGTCTAGCACTTATCGTTTCCAACTCATACAACCAAGGGCGTATAACCTTGGGCAACAGGAAGCGACCCTCCAACCCGATGTGGTGACATGCTATGTGTTAGTTTCTGAGTACCCCGCAAAGGTACTGTTTGATATGGGAGCGTCACACTCCGTCCTTGCGGAAATCTTTATCCGGAGGATTGGATTTGAGCCATTCTTGGTGGATGCAGAGATGAAGGTGTGCATGCCCAATCGGTCATCCATGACTACCGGGGCGAAGTGGCGCAGTTGTTGGAGTCTGGACGGAGTTGACTTCACGGTGATAGCAGCGGTTTTACCGTTGGTGGAGTTCGATGTCATTTTGGGAATGGACTGGCTTGTAGAGCAACATGCCAGTATTGACTGCCTGTCTAAGGTAATGACCCTAAGGGGTGAAGTGCGGTCAGAAGTTAAGTTTGAGGGCCTCAGTGGAGCGGCATTTTCCCTGATTTTGGCCATGCAGTTGGTGCAGGCAGTTAAACAGGGGGGAGTAGCTCTTGTAGTATTGTTGGAGGTTCGCCTTTCCAACTTATCACTTGGGGAAGTGCTAGTAGTGGTGGAGTATGAGGATTTGTTCCCTGAGGAGCTTCCTGGAGCACCTCCTCGACGGGAGATTGATTTCTCGATCAAGTTAGTGTCGGAGGCTAGGACGGTGTCACGTCCTCCTTTTAGGATGGCACCAAAATAGTTAGCCAAACTCAAAGTTCAGTTGCAGGAACTATTGGAGCAAGGGTATATTAGACCCAGTTCCTCACCATGAAGCGCACTAGTGCTATTCGTGAAGAAAAAGGATGGTAATATGTGGTTGTGCATAGACTACCGAGAGTTGAATAAATTGATTGTCAAGAATAAATATCTGATCCCTCGGATAGACGACCTGTTTGACCAGTTATTGGGGTCAGTGGTGTATTCCAAGTTGGATCTGAAATCTGGGTACTATCAATTGCGAATTCGTGATGAGGACATACCCAAGACAGCATTTGGTATGAGGTATGGTCACTTTGAGTTCTCGGTGATGTCGTTCGGGTTGACGAACGTGTCATCCGTATTCATGGACTTGATGAATCGAGTATTTCAGGAGTACTTGGACTCCTTTATAGTGGTCTTCTTTGACGATATCTTGGTGTACTCCAAATTGGAGGCCGAGCATGAGACTAACTTAAGAGTGGTCTTGCAAGTGTTGAGAGAGAACCAGTTTTATGCAAAGTTCTCGAAGTGCGAGTTTTGGTTGGAGAAGGTGGCTTTTTTGGGCCATGTGATTAGTGGTGATGGGGTGGCGGTGGATCCGGGGAAAGTTGAAGCCATCAGAGATTGGCCAATTTGGAGAACCGTGGCGGAAGTCCGAATATTTCTTGGACTAGCCGGGTACTATAGAAGGTTTGTGGAAAACTTTTCGCGGATAGCCCTACCCCTCACCTCTCTAACTCGTAAAGACTAGAAGTTTATTTGGACTCCGGAGTGCAGTCAGGCATTTGGCACACTAAAGGGGAGGCTAATGTCAGCTCCAATCCTAAGCCTTCCTAAAGGGACTGAAGGATTTCAGATTTTTAGTGACGCAACTGGATGCAGTTTGGGTGGCGTGTTGGTGCAACATGGCAGCGTGATAGCTTTTGGGCCTAGCAGTTAAAGCCTCACGAGAGGAATTACCCCGTCCATGATTTGGAGTTGGCGGCGGTAATTTTTGCATTGAAGTTATGACGACACTATGTGTATGGTGCGAGAGTGGAGATCTTCACAGATCACAAAAGCCTGAAGTATCTTCTGGATCAGAAGGACTTGAATATACGGCACCGCAGATGGGTCAAGTTCCTTGGAGACTATGAAGTGGCGATTCAGTATATGTCAGGCAAAGCCAACGTGGTGGTGGATGCCTTAAGTTGTAAATATTCTGTCAAGGGAGTTGGATCGAAGCTCATGATGAGCGGTTGATGCGGGACTGGGAGTCCCTTGGCATGGAGTGTGTAGCAAGAGGCGAGTATAGCGTGGCTCAGTTGAACTAGAATGAGAAGCAAAATGACTTGTCCGATCGTATTCGGGAAGCGACCTGTTTGCATGTAGAGTTCCTGCCATACGTGGTGGAAACTCAAAAGGGCGAGAGTAGCGCATGAGAGTTGATAGATGGGATTCTGAGGAAGGACGGAAGGATTTGTGTACCGCAGTTCGGCAAGCTCCGTGATGAGTTGATGTTTGAGGCTCACTTCACAAAGTACTCCATTCACCCGGGTAGTAAAAATATATACTTGGATATGAAGAAACCCTTTTGGTGACCTGGTTTGAAGCGGGATGTAGCTTTGTGCGTGAGTCGGTGCCAAACTTGTGCCTTAGTGAAGGCAAAGTGTTAGAAGCCGGGCATGTTCCTGAAGCCTCTTCCTATTCCCGAGTGGAAATTTGATGACATCTCCATGGACTTTGTACATGGGCTATCTAGGTCGCAGCAGGGTAGCGATGCAATTTGGGTGATCGTGGATCGCTTGACTAAAGTGGATCACTTCATCCCAAATTGGTACGAGGACAGCGTGGAGAAGCTGGTAGAGTTTTATGTTCGAAACATTATGCGACTACATGGAATTCGTAAGAGTATAGTTAGTGATTGTGATGGACGTTTCATGTCCAAGGACTGGAGATTGGTTTAGAAGAGTCTGGGCACGAAGATCAACTTCAGTACGACTTTCCATCCTGAAACTGACAGGAAAACTGAAAGAACGAACCATACTATGGAGGATATGTTGAGTATGTGTACTTTTGACTTCGGTAAGAAGTGATAAGATCACCTCTTTTTGGTAGAGTTCGCTTATAACAACAGTTACCAAGCAAATATAAAGATGGCGCCTTACGAAGCATTGTATGGGAGGCGGTGTCGAACACTGATGTCTTGGACAGAGGCGGGAGACACCAAACTTTTGGGAAAAGAAGTGGTAGCTGATGCATGTGAGTTGGTGTGAACCACTCAGGAGTGCACGAAGGTTGCTTAAGAACGGCAAGCAAAATATTTTAATGCTCGCCACAAGAAGGTGGAGTTCACGGTAGGCGACTGGGTTTATCTAAAGATCAAGCTGTTCAAAATCGTTTCGCGGATTCGCCAACTCAAGAAGTTCAGTCCAAGGTTTTTGGGACCTTCCGAGGTAATAGAATGGGTGGGAGAAGCAGCGTACTGGTTGGCGTTGTCCTTAGAGCTGAGTGGATTACATGATATTTTCCATGTCTCCGTCTTGAGGAAAGCATTAGTGGAGGCTAGTATGGTGATCGAATCTGCATCGGTGCCGATAGAAGAGGATTTGAGGACGCAAGTTTGTCTAGTTAGTATAGAGGATGCATAAGTTCGGCAGTTGCGGAACAAAGAAGTTAAGCTCGTGAAGGTGCGTTGGGATAACTGCGCACGCGATGAGTTCTCTTGGGAGCATGAGCAAGCAATGCGCGAGGACTATCCCGAGTTATTTGTGTAATGCTGATTTAAATAGTAATCGGTATGTAGAAACGGTGTTTTGAGACGTTGTAATAATGTTTTCTGCTGTTTGCCTGATTAGAAATGATTATTTTATATGCTGCAATCATTTTCTTGCTATCTTCTTATTTTATGATTAATTTCAGGGACAAAATTATTGTAAGGGGGGAGGAGTTGTAACAGCCCAGTTTTCAGGCCTGGAGTCGCTGGAAGCTAGCATTAGGGGAAGAGAGACCGCTGGCGGTAGGTCGATGAGCTCGACACAGGATCCAGTGCGCACGATCGTGGGATCCAGTGCGCACGACCACTGGTCGTGCGCTACTGATCGTGGGCTCTATATCCCTTTTCCCGAGTTCTGTCTAGGGCAAACACATGACCATTGGACTTAGTGCGCACAACCACTGGTCGTGCTCCACTGCTCGTGCGCGGTGATCCCATTTTTCTAGAGTTCTGCCATTGTTGATCGCACGATCATAGGATTCAGTGTGCACGACCACTGGTCGTGCGCCATTGATCGTGCGGATGGGTGCAGGTCCGTTATTTTATTTTGTGGCCATCTGATCCTTCCTTAAACCCGATCCGAGGGTCTAGGATCTTCCGCCCAAATGGTTATATTAGGGCTGAGAGCCCCTTTCCTTCATTCTTTATCACTTGGAGGGTTGACCAAGTATTTCGAGGAGAGTGAGGAGGAGGAAGGAGAAGTTCTTCCACCGCCATTGATGAAGCTTCGGATCTCCGATCATCATTCCGAGACCGGATCCATGGAGAGGGCATGGAGGCGCTCGTGTCAATCGGTTCAAAGCAAGGATTCCATGGCTAGGAGGAGAGGTCGTAAGGTAACGACTCTTTCTCCTCTCAGTTTTTAGGATGTGTGCATAGTGTCTCTTTTCTTTCTTGTTTTCAAGATTTTGGGCACCAAAACTCTCAAATGAGAGGTGTTTGGGTCCCCATGGTTCCATAGAAACCACCGGGTCGATTGTGTCCGTCCCCGGCATGATTTTGCATTAGAGATCCGCTCCATTAGTGGATTAGGCATTGTGGGTGAAGCCATAGTCGCGATCATTAGTCTGACTCGGTGATGTTGCATAGCGAGCCTTAAGGATTTTGTAGAAATCCGTTGCAGCAAGATGTTGTTTGTGATGTATGTGTTTTCTGCCTTTTCCGAGTAAGTACGCGTAGCTGTAACCGGACAAGGTTAGCTCCGCGTTGGCGGTAGATGGTTTCCTTGGTGCACGGGAACGTTGCAGTACGAATGATGGATTAGGGTGGGGAAAGGCTATGAATTGTGATGTCCTAAGGTGCGGCTTTGTCTCCGTGGTCGGCTGGCTATCCGGTGACATGTAAGTCATGCGGGGAGAGTGTCCCGGCGAGACTAGTCCCCTTTTGTAAAACTGACGAGAACGCCAAGCATGGACAAGCATGGGCGATGAAGCCCACGAGCGGGTGGGGTCCGGTGAGGGTTCTTAGAATCAGTTTGTGTGTGAGACGGAATCCTGATGTGCGTAGTCAGAATTTGCAGGCAAGCCCGGGTCTAAGACCCACGAGCGAGTGGGGCCTTGACAAGATTTCCATGTGGCGGCTTGTATACCTTTAGGGGAATTGCAGTACCCTTTTGTTTGTAGCTTGTATGCTGTTAGGGGAGGTGAAGTACCCTTTTTGTTTGCATCTTGATGCTGATGGGGAAAATTGGAAGTACCCAGTTGACATGTTATGATGATGTGCTAGATGCATACGTGATAGGGTGCCTTGGGTGAAGCCCGGGTTTGCATACATGTTGCATATTAGGCCTCTTTAATTATATGAACAACATAAAAAACATGTTTGTTGTTTGAGACATTCAAACATGTTTTTAAAGCTTTTCATGTTTATGTATATGGCATACGAAGTGCTGACTTGCAGGTTGGAGGTGTACCCCGGGGTCCGTTAGGGACGGCCGGGAGGAGATGTGTTGGATACAGTAGAGGTCATCCTTTGCTGACCAACGTTATCCCAAATTTTTACAGGGCAAGGATCGCGAGTGGCATCAAGTGCGCCGGCCGAAAAGGCAAAAGCCTCATGAAGTGATTACCATGTTTACTAGCTGTTTTATTCTTGACTATGATGCTAAATGCTTTTGGTATTTCCGGCTTGCATGCCGAGGTAGCCTAGGGGTGCTTTTGCACGTTGATGTTTGACGTTGTAGTCATGGACTTATTATGTGTAAGTCCTTAAGGCTATTTTGATACTCCTGTTTGGTAGTGGATAACTTCTTATTTTTGGTTGGTATGTTTCCGCTGTTGATTTGTTCTGAGATTTGAGTTGGGTAGTTAATATCATCTTTTAATGCTAAATATGTTGCGTCCGTATGTTGTGGGGCCTCGGACGGACCCATATTATATGTTCATTATAGGGTAGGTGTTATACAAAGGATTTAAAGTCTACTAGATGGATGTGAAGTCAGCCTTCCTAAATGGTGACTTAAAGGAAGAAGTATATGTTGAACCGCCTTCAGGTTTTGTTGATTTTAACTCTCCTTATTTTGTTTATATACTTAGGAAAGCTCTATTTGGGTTGAAGAAGGCCCCTAGATCATGGTATAAGACATTGTCTAGGTACCTCATTGAGAATAAATTCTCAAGGCGGATGATAGATAAGCCCCTATTCCTAAGGGAATATAAGGACAAGATCATCCTAGTCCAAATTTATGTAGATGACATAATTTTTGGGTCTACTAATGATAACCTTTATAGGAAGCTTGCCAAACTTATGCAAGAGAAGTTTGAGATGAGTAGTATGGGCGAGCTTAAGTTCTTCTTGGGCCTCCAAGTAAGGTGGGATGAAGAGGGATTGTCCATCTTACAGTCTAAGTTCACTTGGGAGTTGATTACAAAGTTTTGTATGGAGAATGCCGCCACCATGAAAACTCTCATGGGTTTGAGTATGCTTATAGACAAAGATGAGGTAGGGAAACCTATTGATGAAAGTTTGTATAGAGGGATAATTGACTCCCTTTTATATCTTACTACAAGTAGGCCAGACATCATGTATGATACATGTGTTTGCTAGATATCAGGCTAGCCTTAAAGAATCTCACTACTCTGCTACTAAGAGGATTTTAAGGTATCTTAAGGGCACACCAGATCTTAGCCTATGGTACCATAGAAATAGGGAATTTGAACTAACAGGCTATTCAGTTGCAGATTTTGCAGGGTGCAAAGAGGACATGAAGAGCACATCAGGCAGCTATCAGTCCTTGTGAGGAAGACTTGTGTCTTGGAGCCGTAAGAAGCAGACCGGTCTTGAAATTTCAATAACTGAGTCAGAGTATATCTCAACAGGTAGCTGATGTGCACAGTTGATATGGATTCAGCATCAACTACAGGATTATAACCTCATGATAAGTAACATCCCCATGTTCTATGATTCTATAAGTGCAATCTCCATTGTTAGTAATCCTGTCTCTCATAGCAGGACTAAGCATATTGAGATTGGATATCATTTATTAGGGAGTATGTGGAGAAGGAAGACATTAGTCTTTAGTTTGTCCCCACAGACAAGTAAGTGGCTGACATCATTACTAATCCACTTGACGAAGTCAAGTTCAACACCTTCAAGTTTGAGTTGGGTATGTTGATCTTGATATAACTTCAGTTGATCCTTATATTGTTTTTTGTTGAAGGATTTACCTTTCTTGCAGGTTGATAATTATTTTAAGTGATATCAAGATTTTCAAGTCTTTCAATTGGTATCAAGACTTAGATGAACTCAATTGTCAAGTAAAGAGAATGACAGCAGATGCTCCAGTTGAGGGGGAGCAAGTCAAGATGATCCAGTTGAGGGGGAGCAAGTGTAGCAGGTGCAACATTGGATCAAATATTAACACTGATGATCAGTATGTGCTCAGGAAAAAGAACAAACTGAGGGGGAGATCGACACTAGTGGATGGCTGCTGTTGTGAAGTCACTACTGCTGCTGAAAAGACAATGTTGTTGTAGGAGAAAAGGAAAATCCAGCACCTCCCTGACTACAACTGCATTTTGCAGAAGTTTTAAGTGGCATGAGGAGTGGCATGAGCTCAAGTGGATAACTGATAGTAGCTAGCTCAAGTGGATCAATGGACCACTCAAGTGTCAAGTGGCTGTAGCAATGTATTGTATCAGTGGTATCAACACAAGATGTGTGATATCTAGTCAAGTAGTTTGATCACTAGGATAATTTTTCAAGTGCTATCAACACAACATTTTTACAAGGATCAAGAGAAAAAATTCTCCGATGTATGATACTTTCACCTCCCTCTTAGATAACTGCTTTTTTTTGAAGAAGCCAGAAAGGAGGAGGTGTGCGCAATACCCTAAACCCTAAAGTGGGAGGTGTGGGCACTTGACATGACCAGGTCATGTTAAGTAAGTGCATATTAATTGAAAAAAATTCAAAGAGTATGAGGAGCGCAATGACTACATGTTGAGCCATTACATATTACTTTCCCACCTCCAAGTGGTATGGGGGAAGTTCTTCAAGTGGTATGTGGAAAGTGCTCCATTTAATTGTTAAATGGCATGTTGAGTCAATGCATTTAAATGGAGAACATTGAACTGGTATACTCGTAATCCAAGTGGTATGAGAGAGCTACATCTGCTAGCTTAGAGCTGCTTTGAATTTATATGCTTTATGTGTTTGTTCTTCTTAGTATTGTTGTATGTTCTGCGTTCTTCAAATAGGGGGAAATTGTTGGGAATATTGCCCTCTATGCTCCCTAGATTTGAAGAGGCATCACAATCAATACTAAGAGCATAATTATATTTGATGTTATTAAAGTTCATTATGTGCAGGATGTTCCTTGGAACAAGTTTAGACATGTTGTCTAAGTAATTGTGACAGGTGGTCACAAGGAAGGAAGGTGGAGAGACAGAAATTTGTCCAAGTCCATAGGCATTAAGTGAATCCAGTTCACTCAATGCCAGACATCATGGAAGGATGATAGAAAGACTCAAGTTCATCTAAGTCTACAGGCGTCGTGTGAAGGCAGTTCACTCGACGCCATATAACATGAGGCGTCGAGTAAAGCTCAATCTGTCAAAGCTTCAGCATTGGCAATGGAGAAATTTGACTAAGTCCAGAATCATTGTGTGAGGGCAGCTCACTCAATGAGTTAATAAAGAAGCGTTGAGTGAAGCTTAAGCAGACAAATCATTTGAAGAATTGTCAAGAATTCTATCTAAGTTCAGAAGCGTTGAATGAGGATAGCTCACTCAACGCCCAAATAAGAAAGCATCGATATTGCAATGATCAGTCAAAACTTAAAAAGAGATAGATAGAAAATTCTGTCCAAGTCCAGATGCATTGAGTGAGGACGGCTCAATTAACGCAAGCCCATCAAGAAGATTGGGTTAGTACATAAGCGCTGAGTGATGAAGGCTCACTCAAAGCATTCAAAAAGAGAAATGTGGCTAAGTATAGAAGCGTTGAGTGAAGCTAGTTCACTCAATGCCTCAGCATGAAGGTAGGCAGTCAGTGAGGTGGCTAAGTCCAGAAGCGTTGAGTGATGAAGGTTCACTCAACTCACTCAATGCATGACATTACACAAGAAATTGGCTAAGTTCAAATTCGTTGAGTGAAGCCAGTTCACTCAACGCACTCAACGTTTAATTAGCAGAAAAATTGTCCATGGACAAAAGCATTGAGTGATGAAAGATCACTCAATGCACTCAATGCTTAATAGTACAGAGATGTTGGCTAAGTCCAAATTCATCGAGTGATGAAGGTTCACTCAATGTCTGGCGGTGCAGAATATTTGACTAAGGGTTTTTGTGTTGAGTGAAGGTCATTCACTCAATGCACTCAACGACTGGGATGACACTGTGAAATTGGCTAAGTCCACAGATGCTGACGTCAGCAAACGATATCAAAGTTCAAAATGTTGCAGGAAGTCCACAGTACACGACAAATGGTACTACGTGCCTACTGTATAAATTTTCTTGTAAAAGCAAAGTTGCAGCCAACAACTTCAGTGGAGCCCATGGGTCAAATAGCCATTGGACGACGGAAGATAATGGGATAGAGATCGGTAGAAGCAAAATAACTTTTAGAGTTTAACGTTTCGCAAAGAGGCAGGACTTAATCGTCTTCTCGCTCGCAATTGTTACAGAGCTTGAAGTTGAAGTTCAAACCCGCTGATCTAAAAGTTCACCCAGATACCTGTAGCGATCAACACCTGCTACAACAAGTTCAAAAGAGATTTATGAGAAAGAAAAAGAAGCAGGGCATTCTAATTTCTACAATTAAGGTTAATTGATTGAAGAACAATAAGAATTGTCAAACTCATCTGTCCTCATCAAGCAAGATCAGGAACTTGAGTTTCTGAGTTTCTTCCAGCACAAGCAGCAACTTTCTGATGATCATTATTATTGTTTCTGTAAAGCTGTTAGGGCTGAGATTTTCTCAGCATAGGAAGAAGTAGACTCAGAGAAACTTCTCTGCAGTAAAATCATTAACAAACTCTTCATCTCTATAGGATCCTTTGGATCTGAGTTGTAAGACTAAAATTATAATGGCTGAGGTTTTATCCAGTTTTGGATATGAGCTGTAGGATCATTTGTTGATATGAGGTAAGGCCTGTGTGCTTGAGGTATGGCAGTTTACCTGAGGTAGGAGAGTGATTCTCTCTGAGTGTAGGGCATGTGTGCTTGAGTTGTAGGATCTAGCTTTGGATCTTAGGTAGGGCCTTGTGCTTGAGCTGTATGAGAGTCATCCTCTCTGAGTTGTAGGGATAACCTCCAAGCCTGAGCTGTAGGACTATTAATTTAGTCTGAGATAGGTAATCTTTGGATCACTAAGTTGTAGGAGCAGGCTTGCTCTAATGTAGGGCTTTGTGCCTGAGGTAAGTCTTGGAGGAGACTGAGAGAACCTAAGAGATCTGTGTTGTAAGCTCTTAGGAGCAGAGTTTTGGAGAGCTGCCTTATCTAACACACTATTAGAAAGGTGGGAGGGATACTGGATGTACACATAATCTAGGAAACCACTATAAATCTGGTGTGTGTTGTGTGATTTCTTAAAAGCTAACATATAACTAACTCACAACACACTTAAAGAGGATAAAGATTTATAAAGACACCAAAAAACTATTCACCACTCTCTAAGTGTTTAGCTACCCTTGAAACTAAAGACTTTCAATGACTAATGTCCCTTTCACTGGTTTTAATGAGAGGAAAGATGATCCCTTGGGTATAATACATAGTAATGTTTGCGGAACCATTAGTTCTATGACTAGAGGTGGGTACTTCTAATTTGTTACATTTACTGATGATATCAGTAGATACAGATATTTGTATCTTATGAGGTGCAAATCTAAAACCTTTGAAAAGTTCAAAGAGTTCAAGAATGAAGTAGAGAACCAGCTGGGTAAGATGGTTAAAGCACTCCGATCTGATCGAGGTGGTGAATACCTAAGTCATGAGTTTTGTGTTCATCTAAAAGAGTGTGGTATTGTATCACAACTTTCTCTACCCAGAATGCTAAAGCATAATGGTGTGTCAAAGCAGAGTAATCGCACTCTGTTAGACATAATACGATCGATAATGAGTCATGCAAATTTTCTTGTTTCCTTTTGGGGATTTACTATAGAGACTACTGCTTTACACTAAATTGTGCTCCAACGAAAATGGTTCTAAAAACATCATATGAGATATGGACTGGGAAACATCCTAGTATATCTTTCATTAAGATTTAAGGTTGTGAGGCATACGTGAGATGCCAAATGTCTGACAAGCCTGAACCCAAGTCAGATAAATGTTATCTTTTGGGGTATCCTAAGGAAATTAAGAGTGCTATGTTTACCTACTGTCTGAGGGAAAAATGTTTGTCGTGAGGACTAGTGTCTTTTAGGAGAAAGATTTCTTATACAAAAAGACTACAAAGGTAGAACTTGAAGTAGTTTAAGAACCATAAAGAGTGAATGTGTAACGACCCTAGCCGATACAACTGGTGATGAGAAGTGAAGGAACTCCATATTTAAGCGTGATTGGTCAAGAGTAGTACTGGGATGGGTGACCTCGTGGGAAGTCCCTGTATGGCCCAGCTTAACTATCGAGTTCGCTCATCAAAAGGAGGTTGTGGCCATCAACAACACGCTAGTGGGGTGGAGAGGGGTTCGGGTGCTTGGGCTGCATCCCGGTAGCATCACCTAGAGAGGATCCGTGACATTGTCACATTGTATCGGCTATAGTCGTTATAATAAACTCTAGGAGACGCTATCGGGCTGCAGCCCAAGCACCCCAACCCCTCTCCGGTCCACCGACGGGTTGTTGGTGGCCACAACCTCCCTTTGATGGGCGTACTCGAAAGTTAAGCTGGTCCATATGGGGACTTCCTAAGAGGTCACCCATCCCAGTACTACTCTCGCCCAAGCACGCTGGTGGACCTGAGAGGGGTTGTAGTGCTTGGGCTGCAGCCCGGTAGCATTGCCTAGAGCGGAGCCGTGACATCGTGACATTGTATCAGCTAGGGGCATTACAGAATGAACCGGAATTGTAACCTGAGTAAGGACTATAAGATGTTGTAGCTAGTGAACCTGCTCAAGAAACATAAGTACTACATAGATCTGGTAGATGAAGGTTTGAGCCAGAGAGATATGGATTTCTCATGTCTCAAATAGGTAATGTGTTGCTGATGGATCATGATGATGAGCCTGCAACCTAACAAAAGGATATACGTAGAACGAACTGCGAGAAGTGGCTTGGGGCCATGAAATATGAAATGGACTCCATGTATGCAAATCAAGTTTGGACCTTAGTGGAACCACCTGAAGGGGTACGACCTATAAAATGCAAGTGGGTCTTCAAGAAGAAGACCGACATGGATGGGAATGTACAGGCATTCAATGGGCGATTAGTGGCTAACGGTTTCAGGAAAATTCTTGTTGTTGACTATAATGAGACCTTTTTCCCTATTACTATGGTTAAGTTCATCAGAATTCTGCTTGCTATTACTGCATATTATGACTACGCGATCTGGAAGATGGTTGTCAAAATGGATTTCCTAAATGGAAACCTCCTTGAGGAAATGTATATGGCACAACCCAAGGGTTTTGTATCTCTAGGTGAAGCCACTAAAATATGCAAGCTGTAGAGATCCATTTATGGATTAAAACAGACTTCTCAAAGTTGTAATCTTCATTTTTATGAAAAGATCAAAGAGTTTAATTTTATCAAGAATGAGGATGAACCATGTGTTGGGTCTATTGTGCCCAATGTCCCGATTTATAAGAAGTCAAACAAGTCAATGGTGTACACATAGTTCTTTTTGATGTTGTTTAAGCTAATCATGTGCAAGTTATTCCTTGGAATAGGTTTAGACAGATTGTCTAAGTGATGCTGATAGGTGGTCGCAAGAAAGAGATGCAAAGAGACAAAAATCCATCTAAGTCCACAAGTATTGAGTGAAGTCTACTCACTCAACGCCAGATGACTAAAAGCTGTGATTACAACATGCATAATCAAAGCCTAAATATTGGCTAGACAATGATGTGGCTAAGTCCACAGACATTGAGTGAAGTCAACTCACTCAACGCCATATAGCTGAAAGCTTTGAGTAATACTCAGCCTGCCAAAGCCTAGCAAGAAACTGGCAGAAATGTGGCAAAGTCCACTACATTGAGTGAAGTCTACCCACTCAACGGCATACAATATAATTCGTTGAGAAAGACATAAACTGTCAAAGCCACAAAAAAATTGTGTAGATATTTTACCAAGTCCACAGGCGTTGAGTGTAGCTTACTCACTCAACGCCCTGTGATAAAAGCATTGACAGAAGCTTACTCACTCAACGTCATGTCAATATAATTAAAAGATGCAGAAAGCATTGAGTGAAGAAGCAACTCTTAACACTTCCTAGGCAGGAAAATTAGCTAAGTGTAAAAGCGTTGAGTGAAGTTTACACACTTAACGCAAAGTGACAGAGACATGTCTAAGGGCTTTGGCGTTGAGTGATGGTTACTCAATCAACGCCTAATGATAAAAAACCTTTCTAAGTGTTTTGGCATTGAGTGAAGGTTGCTCACTCAATGCCTAGTGATAAAGAATCTATCTAAGTGTTGAGGCATTGAATGAAGGTTGCTCACTCAACGCTTATGCTCTAATGCTTGATTTTGACTTAGTCCACAGGTGCTGACGTCAGTAATTATTAGCAAATTCAAAATGTTATGGGAAAGCTACAGTACGCGAAAAACGACGCCACAAGCCTACCACACGACTTTTGTAGTTAATTCAAGGTTGCAACAGGCAACTCATTATATGGGCCCCACAACTCAAAGAGTCGCTGAGCGGCGGAATAGAAGAGGGAGAGCCCTGTTTGAAGAAATCAGCTTTTCACACATACAGCTACCAGTCATCTTATTCCTTTTCATTGTTGTAGAGGAGGAAGAACGGAGTTTAAAGAAGCTGGTCTGAAAGCTCAAGTAAGTTAGTTGTTGTCTTCTTCACCGACAACAACAAGTCCAGAGAAAATCTCTGAGGAAAAGAAAGAAGGCAAGGTGCAACACGAGCTGCTGGATCTGTGATATAAAGTAAGTTAGCCGGTGCCATTTTTATCTGTACTAACAAGTTCAGAAGGATTACTTTCTGAGTAAGAAGAAGCTGAATAATCTGATTTCAGCAGTACAAAAGATATGGTATAGTTTATCTCATCTCAAGAAGTAGTTAAGGGAAAAATCCTTAGCTGAAGTTACTTCTCAGCTCAAGCGAGCCTTATCCTGAATATCAACTTCTGTAGCTTTGAAGAAGAAAGAACTAAGGTTATGGTTCAGTCCAAAAAGGAGAAAAGAAGCAGAATAGGTTTTGTCAAGTCACTTCCAGCCCAAATAGACCTACACTTACTGTTGTGAAGATAAATAGAGATGGGATAACTCAGCTCTAGTAGTAGACACAGAGAATTTTCTATGTCAAATTAATTAAAACATAATAATTCTGTAGGATCCATGTAGATCTGAGCTGTAGAGCTCTTGAGCCTGAGGTAGCGCAGTTTTGCCTGAGCTGTAGGAGAGTTTACACTCTCTGATTATAGGATCCAGCTTGGATCTGAGGTAGGTGATCATTTGATCACTGAGCTATAGGGCTTTTGAGCCTGAGCTAGGAGAGTCATTCTCTCCGAGTTGTAGGGCACTTGTTCCTGAGCTGTAGGATCCTTTGGATCTAAGGTAGGGCCTTTGTGCATGAGCTGTAGGAGAGTCATTCTCTTGGAGGTAGGATCCTTTATGGATCTGAGGTTGGGATGTCCTCCTAGCCTGAGTGGTAGGGACTTTGGCCTGAGGTAGGTGATTAGTTGATCACTGAGTTGTAGTGCTTAGTGCCTGAGTTGTAAGTATTGGAGGAGGCTGAGAGATCCTGAGGGATCCGTGGTGTAAGCTCTTGGAGCTGTGTTTTGGAGAAGAGCCTTGTCTAACTAGAAGTTAGAAAGGTGGGAGAGAAAGTGGACCTACCCATAATCTAGGGAACCACTATAAATTTTGTGTGTGCTTTATGTGTTATTTCTTTATTACAGGTTGTGTGTTTATTGAAAGCAGAAAACTACTAACTCACAAAGCAATTAAGAAGGAAAATAAAAGAAAGTCATAAGAGTCTAAGAAACCTATTCACCACCCCCCTCTAAGTGATTTAGCTATCCTTGAAATTAAAGACTTTCAAGTGATCTCAGAGGGAGGTTACTCAAAATGAACTTAATAGTCTGAGTGATCTCCAAGGATAACTAAAAGTTTTGTGCTTGTGAGTCAAGTAATGAACCATAAGGAGTGGAGCTCAATGAAGTCTCAAGTCTGTAGAAAGGAAAATCCTACAATGGGTTATTGGTAGCTATTTTAGATGATGAAGACTATCATGTTGCCAGGATAGGAATCACAGCCCCACTGTCCTCTATGTTTAGTGATAGTGATATAGATGATGTCTCTTCAGATGCAAGAATAGAGATCAGGGTCCCTCTATTTCTTTCAAACAGTGACGTAGAGGGTGATGATGATGAGGAAGATGACTACAAATGTTATGGGTTAATAGTCATGATAGAAGAAGAATCCTGTCAAGATCAGCCTGGTCTAGATCAGGTGCATTCCTCATCTAGCTCATCCTCAAAATCTGACTTTGAGACCAGTCCAGATTCATAAGCACCTTCGTCTAGTGATAAAGGTGACTCTGTGTCTAAAGTAGACGTCAATCAATTGATTGACCAGTATGGTGCCCTTCTAGATGATATGAAAAGAAGCAAGAAGCTGGTCAAGGAGCAAGCTAAGGAAATTACCTCCTTTCAGCTAGCTGCCAGCCATCTGGCTGAGACAACATCTATTCTAAATCAGAAAATGAGGGAAGTTAGCTGGTTGAAGATCTTATCAGATATCCATATAGGGCCCATCAAATATAATAACTCTCTTATTCTGGATCTTGAAGAGAGACTTGAGAGGCAGAAGAGAATTGTAGCTAATTTCTCTAAGATTGATGCCTTTAAGTGTGTTTCTGAGTCTAAGCAAAATTCTAGAGTTTACCTCTCTAAAGGGAAAGGCAAAGTTCCTGTTGAGCCTCAGTCAACCCTTCATAAGGTAATCCTCCCTTCCAACAGGTATGACCTAGACTGCATGTTTGGTCATTGGAAGAATAGGAATTCTCCTTATAAGAGTACAAGTGTACCTTGCAATGGAAGGAGAAAGGGCATTGGGTTGAGGGCACAGAAGGCTTCCCATGAAGAAGTTCAAATGGCCCATCATAGACCAATTATATTTGGTGCTTCATCCCCTACACTCAAGGAGAAGGTTGTGGACTATTATCAGGATCTTCCAGCAATAACCCAGACCATGGGTAAGTTAGTCTGTAGGGCTAACTTGGCTAGCTCTAAGGCCATTAATAGCTTGTCAACTACAAAGAAGACTGTTGTTAATGAAACTCAGAGTAAGTCAAGTACTTCTACTAGCAGACTTACCTTTAGTCAGACTCTTGCTGAGAGAAATAAGAAGAATGCTATATCACTGCCCTCTAAATAGGAAGTTAGTGATGGCTTGCACTCTTCAAAGAATGTTCAGAAGAGGAGATATAACATTCATGAGTGTTGGTGTTGTGGCAAAGTTGGTCACTTTCCCATAGATTGTTAGCACAACCCTAGTGTGCCAAGTGCAAGGGCAAGTCTTTATGACAGAGCTAGTGTTAGTCTTCCTATCAGAAAATCTGCAGGGTGGCATGTGCATTTTGATGCTAATCAAAACCAAGGGCCCAATAATTATTGGGGTCCTAAGGTAATGTAAACTTTATTTTGCAGGATGGTCCAAGTGCCCATACCTATATAGGGTACTTGGAAAGAGGATTCTCCAGACTTAGGACTAGAACAAGGAAGCTATCTTCAGGGCCATACACTTGTAGATGGATGTGGATAGACTGACTATCTAACAAAGAATGATTAAGAGATGTGCAAACATTAAGGGGGAGACCAACAAGCAAGATGCTCCTATTGAGGGTGAGCTAGTCAGATAGAGCCAGATACACATCTGTGGCTAAAAGAAGAGGAGAGGATTTGGCTCAGCAAGAAGAGAATTGATAGGGTGCAAGAAAGTTGTTGTGCATAGTTGCTGAGAATCCAGTATCTGTTCCAAGTCTACATTATTAAGATAAGTAGAACTCCCTCATATTATGTTTCTACTAAGTACAACATCAATTGCTAGGCATCCTATCTCTCACAGTAGGACTATGCATATTGAGACAAGTTATCTTGTTAAATTAGAGAGCATGAGGAGGAGAAAGACATTAGTCTTAAATTTGTCTCAATAGACAAACTAATGGATCTCGTCCTTACCAAGCCACTAGATGGAGCTAAGTTCAACTCTTTCAAATTATTATGGGTATGTTGAATTTAGTTCGGCCTAAGTAGCTCCCTATTATACATATGTGCTATGCTTGTAGGTTGCAGGTTTATGTAATCCATGCAGGGAAGGTTATTCAAATAAGACTAGGTATAATGGTGTTGAGAAAGTTGAGTGTATTAAGTTAACTCAGCAAATACTATGGGAGTATCTATTTGCGGCTAAGTAACAGGAATCAATCCCAGCCGTTGATCATATTGTGATCCCAAATAGGTAAGTGCCTTTCCGCCTTCTCACTTAAAAATAACTATAAGTATAAGGACTTATGGATAGTGCAAAATACATTGTTCCTTGTCTTCCTCTGCCCGTATTCGCCGAAACGACGGAACCATATCGCTGACCTCTAGAAATTCTATACAAAATGGCGTAGAAAGGTCAAGATTTCCTATTCGAAGGCTCTGAAATAGTGAGGAATGGCTTCAAGGTTGCACCAGAGGAGGTGCAATATATTCTCCATATGCTCCAGGTTTCTAACCTAACTTTCGTTCTGACGGAGCCCTGTTTGCTATGGAAATAGGAGGTCCTAGAATTATTTTCCAATGCCAAGGCAGATGCATCTGCAAGGAAGATCAATATTATATTCAGCGAACAAAAGATAAAGATAACATCAAGATGATTGAGAAAAGCCCTCCACTTGCCAAAGTTCATAGAAGGTGATGTGGAAGAGGACCTGGATCAATCTGAGGTTAGGTCTACTTTGAAATGGTGTGTCCCATCTAAGCATACCTCCGGTTCCATCCTAAAGAAGGAACTGAGCCTAATAGGTAAATTCCTGGCTGACATCTTTGGGAAGGCTCTGATCTACAAGACAGTGTCCCATGACAAGATATCTAAAAAGATGTTTGAAATCATGACTACAATGATTCACTCCAAAAGAACTGATTTGGGAAGTGTTCTACTGGAAAGGATAATAGATTTCCTGACTGATCCAAACCTGGGAAGGATCCTATCTCTGTTCTTACCTAGAACTATTCCTGAGATCCTCAATATGAGGTTAGGAGTCAGGATTCACCACATGTGGTGAATGGACATCAAGATGCTAGATAGATGGGACAGGGTCCTTCAGCCCCATGGACAGCTTGTCACCAAGAAAAAGCAAATGGGAGTTCCAACTCCAGCACAGAGCAGCTCAAGTAGTTATTCTAAAGAATATGAGGAAGAGCCTCATGATATGAATCTAACTGTGTCTGAGGATGAGACCAGGAAAGACACAGCTACCCAACTGTCAGTATCTTCTGATCTTGATGTTAGAAATCAGTTGTGCAGGGCTAAATCTAAATATGTTCTAGATCATGATGTTAACTTGCCATCAGCTGAGGATGATGGGCAAGTAGATGAAGTTATTGTCAACAAAATCTCTGCTAGGATGGAGGGGGAGATTTTTAGGCTTGATGCTGCTGCTGACAACATTCATGTACCAAATCCTGTTGATGTAACCTTCCCTCAGAGTTAGGGGGAGCAACTCCTAGAACAAGTAATGCACGATGCATTTACTGAGGGAGAGAATTTCCAAAGTTCTCTAGAGATAAATCAGGATGCTGAGAAGACTAGTGCTGCTGCTGATGATGCTATGCTACATGCCAATGAGGACATGACAGATATTGAGGGGAGATTCAATCTGAACTCCCTGATCAGGTTGAAGTGCATGACATAGACTCTTCTATGTCAGAAAAGGAAGAGAGTGTTCCAAAGAAAACTCATTCATCTGAATTTATTGTGGCTGACTCTGATGGAGGGGCAGAGGTCAGACCTGTCCGCCCTGGAAACCGTTATGGATGATGCACTCAAAAACATCAGAAATGATCTATCTACAGAGATAAAGTCTATAAGTTTTGAAGTCAATCTTCTGAAGGGTGAAACTGTTAAATTCTTCATTAGGGCAGCCCCAAGGAGTTGACTACACTATGAACAAGTTGGATGTATTTGATTAAAATGTCACTATAGTGATAGAAAATCAGACAATTTAGAATGAAAACATGATGGCTATTAATAATACTGATAAAGTTCTGAGGGAACAACAAAATACAACAATCTTTACCAATATGGATGGTTGTACCAAGCTACTAGATGATCATATGTTGGAGGTCAAGAATCAATTAACAGTAGGTGTAAACTATCTAGAATCGATAAGAAATAAGGCAAACACCTCCCAGACGCAGGAACTATGTAAAGAAGTCAAAAAGGGGGAGAGTGACATCATAAGAATAAATACTATAAATATGGTCTGGGCTACCAATGTGATGAGAGGATCATTTGGGATTGAACCTGTCCAATATGATAACATCCTCATGTTTCCTGCTCAAGTACAAGATGCCTTGAATCCTGAAATGTTTGCTCAGCACGAAGGCCAACTGCAAGATGATCAAAATAGAGAAGATGGTGTTCAATGGGGGAGATTCATATGTTGCTCCTGAGTTCAGCCCCTATGCAGAACAGCTACAAATGTCAAAGGGAAAGTCAGGAGCTGATGAAGAAGAAATTCGATTAAGTAAGTAGAGGTTCAGGGAAGAGATGAAAAAGAGACATGATTTCGAGAAATGGAGCCCTGAATCAAGGACAATCATTTTGGCATCCTGGGAGCAAATCAAGTCAAAAAGGATGAATAGAGGAAAACTCTATAGCTCTCTGGAATAGAATAAAATGGAAGAAAGGGAAAATGAAAGGAAAAAAAATTCAGAAGGGACAGGAATGCAGGCATTTTGCCTACGGATGCTATTGAGCCTACAAAATACATTCCCAAGCAATACAGTTATTTTGAAAGGCTGAAAGTCAAGAGAGCTGAAGTAGACAAGGCTGACAATAAAGGGAAGAATAAAGCTAGTGTTGAAGATAAGGCTATCAAGAAACCTAAGGGCAGTGACATAGTTATAAGGTAACCTGAAACTTAAAAAGTACTTGTTCTACTTAAAGGGTTCAAGGAAAATTTCATGTTTTATACTATGCACAAAAACATTTATTCCTTCCAAGATAAATGAAAATCATTTTTGATTATGTTCATTATTTTATCTAAGTTATTTAATGTATCTTTTATTGTATGTGTTGTATATTTGTGTTAGTGTATAACATTGTCTTAGGTTTTGACTTCTTCAAATAGGGGGAGATTATTGGCTCCATTGTGCCCAATGTCCTAGATTTGTAAGAAGTCAAACAAGTCAATGGTATACATATAGTTGTTTTTGATGTTTTTCAAGCTCATCATGTGCAGGATGCTCCTTGGAACAGGTTTAGACAGATTATCTAAGTGATGGTGATTGGTGGTCGTAAGGATGAGATGTTGCGAGACAAAAATCTAAGTCAACAGGTGTTGAGTGAAGTCTACTCACTCAATGCGAGATGACTAAAAGTTGTGAGTACAACATGCATAGTCAAAGCCTAACTATTGGCTAGACAGAGATGTGGCTAAGTCTATAGGTGTTAAGTGAAGTCAACTCGCTCAATGCCATATAGCTTAAAGCTTTGAGTAATACTCAGCCTGCCATAGCCTAGGAAGAAACTGGCAGAAATGTGGCTAAGTACACAGGCATTGAGTTAAGTCTACCCACTCAATGTCATACAACATAATTCGTTGAGTAAGACTTAAACTGTCAAAGCCACAAAAATCTGTGTAGATATTTGACCAAGTCCACGGGCGTTGAGTGTAGGTTACTCACTCAATGCCCTGTGATAAAAGCATTGACTGAAGCCGACTCACTCAACGTCACGTCAATATAATTGACAGATGCAGAAAGCATTGAGTGAAGAAGAAACTTTCAATGCTTCCCAGGAAGGATAATTATCTAAGTCTAAAAGTATGGAGTGAAGGTTACTCACTCAATTTCAAGTGACAGAAACATATCTAAGGGATTTGGCATTGAGTGAAGGTTACTCACTCAACGTCTAATGATAGGAAACTTTTCAAAGTGTTTTGGTGTTGAGTGAAGGTTACTCACTCAATGCCTTGTGACAGAGAATCTATCTAAGTGTTGGGGCATTGAGTGAAGGTTGCTCAATCAACGCTTATGATCTAATGCTTGATTTTGATTAAGTCCACATGTGCTGACGTCAGCAATTGTTAGCAAAATTCAAAATGTTGTGGGAAGGCTATAGTACGCGACAAACTACGCCGCAGGACTACCACACGACTTTTGCAGTTAATGCAAGGTTGCAACGTGCAACTCCTTGTATGGTCCCCATAGCTCAAAGAGCCGTTAAGCGGCGGAATAGAAGAAGCAAATCCCTGATTGAAGAAATCATCTTTTCACACATACAGCTGGCAGTCATCTTTTTCTCACCATTGTTGCAGAGGATGAAGAATAAAGTTCAACGCAGCTGGTATGAATCTCAAGTAATTTAGTTGTTGTCTTCTTCACTGACAACAGCAAGTCCAAAGAAAATCTCTGAGGAAAAGAAAGGAGCCAAGGTGCAACCCGAGTTGCTGTATTTGGGCTCTAAAGCAAGTTAGCTGGTGCCATATTTATCTGCACCAGCAAGTTCAGAAGGCTTACCTTCTAAGTAAGAAGAAGAAGATGAATAATCTGATTTCAGCAGTCCAGAAGATAGTGCAGAGTTTATCTCAGCTTAAGAAGCAGTTAAGGGAAAAATCCTCAGTTGTAGTTACTTCTCAGCTCAAGCAAGCCATATCCTGAAGATCAACTTCTGGAGCTTTGAAGAAGAAAGAATTGAGGTTCTGGTTCAGTCCAGAGAGTAGAAAATAAGCAGAACAGGTTTCTGCAAGTCACTTCTAGCCCAAGCAGACCTACAATTGCTGCTGTGAAGATAGATAGAGCTAATATTACTCAGCTCTAGTAGCAGATACAGAGAAATTTCTGTGTCAAATTAATTAAAACATTGTAATTCTGTAGGTTCCTCTTGGATCTGAGTTGTAGGGCTCTTGAGCCTGAGGTAGGGCAGTTTTTCCTGAGCTGTATAAGAGTTGTACTCTCTGAGTGTGGGATCCAGCTTGGATCTAAGGTAGGTGATCATTTGATCACCGAGCTGTAGGGCTTTTGTGCCTGAGTTAGGAGAGTCATTCTCTCTAAGTTTTAGGTCACTTGTGCTTGAGCTATATGATCCTTTGGATCTGAGGTATAGCCTTTATGCCTGAGCTGTAGGAGAGTCATTCTCTCTGAGGTAGAATCATTTATGCACCTGAGGTAGGGCTGTCCTCCCAGCCTGAGTGGTAGGGACTTTGGCCTGAGGTGGGTGATCAGTTGATCACTGAGTTGTAGGGTTTAGTGCCTAAGTTGTAAATCTTGGAGGATATAGAGAGATCCTGAGGGATCTGTGGTGTAAGCTCTTGGAGCTGAGTTATGGAGAAGAACCTTGTCTAACTAGAAGTTAAAAAGGTGGGAGGGAAAATGAACATACCCATAATCTTGGGAACCACTATAAATTTTATGTGTGCTTTGTGTGTTATTTCTTTGTTGCAGGTTGTGTGTTTCTTGAAAGAAAAAAACTACAAACGCACAAAGCAATTAAGGAGGAAAATAAAAGAAAGTCACAAGAGATTAAGAAACCTATTCACTCCCCCCTCTAGGTGATTTAGCTATCCTTGAAATTAAAGACTTTCACCGTGTATTTATACGAGGATTAGTAAGAGCATTGTTGTATTCTTGATATTGTATATAGATGACATATTGTTGATCAAGAATGACAAACTGACCCTACAAGTTGTTAAGAACAACCTAGGGAACTACTTTTCTTTAAAAGACTTGGACGAAGGGACTTACATACTTGGTATTAAGATATATAGAGATAGATCAAAGAAGTTGTTGGGTTTGACCCAAAGTACATATATTAAGAAGGTGTTAAAATAGTTCAACATGCTTGAGTCTAAGAAAGGATTCTTACCCATGTCTCAAGGTATGAGTCTCTTTAAGGACCAGTGTCCTAAATCTTGTGAAGAAAAGGACCGCATGAAGTTGATTTCGCATGCTTTGACAATTGGATCAATCATGTATGAAATGATATGTACTCGACCCGATGTCTATTATACTTTGTGCATGACTAATAGGTATTATTCTGATCCCAGTGATTGTCACTGGATAGTCATTAAGAATATCCTAAAGTACTTGAGAAGGACTAAGGATACGTTCTTAGTATTTGGTGGAGAGGAAGAGCTCGTTGTAAAGAGTTACACGGATGTTAGCTTCCAAATAGATAGGGATGACTCAAATTCTCATTCAGGATTTGTATTTTTTCCTAAGGAGGAGCTTTTAGCGGGAAGAGTTCCAAGCATGTGACAATTCCTGATTTTACAACTGAGGCTGAGTATATCACTGCTACAAGTACGGCGAAGGAGCATGTATGGATTTGGAAATTCATCAATGAGCTAGATGTAGTTCCTAGCATTGCTGATTCAGTAGTTCTCTACTATGACACTAACGGTGCAATTGTACTTGCTTTGGAACTTAGATCTCATTAGCGCTCCAAGCACAAACTGCGGCGGTTCCATCTTATTCGCGAGATTATCGATCGAGGAGATGTAAACATTTGTAGAGTGTCGACTGAAGAAAAAATTGCGGATCCTCTAACAAATTCTCTTGCACAGAGAAAACATGATGGCCATGTTAGATCAATGGGTATTAGACACCTAAACGATCAACTCTAGTTGGAGTCTTGTGGATTGTATAATTGTTAGTTGTTGTAATAATTCATTTGATGAATAGAGTACTATACATTTCATTTTATATTTATGGAAAGTTATTTTATTATGTCATTTTATTTCTATGTGATAGAGTAATTGACGTGATAAATGCCCTTAGAATGTTCGCATCTATAGGATTCAAGTTCTTGACTTGAATGTGAGGGCATATGTTCTTAGAGGCTTCATTCTTAAATGGTCCCTAGTCGGTGTATCATCTTAGAAGCCAAGGGCGGTGATGTTGCATTAAGACTAGCATTTGCGTTGACTGATGACCGGTTCTCACAGGTCATGATATTGTGATATCAAGTCATCACATGGGTACTTGTTAGTGAACAAGTTGTGCTGGAAAGACACACCATGAGAATACTTTATGGATTGTTATATGAACATGTCACAAGTAGGTATCAAGTGGAAATGGTGTTTGTGGTTCCTTGACCTGAAGTCATAATATTCATAAATTGAGGAAGAACAAACTTTGATGTCATCCAAAGTCTTCCTTGAGAAAGGTTCATGATAAAGGTGGTTATTTGGTACGTTACAAATCATTTGGGTGTTTGCGTATAGTCAAAAAGTGGGATTTGTCCTCCTATGTGACATGAGTTACATCCATGGGCCCCTTGATGGAATGGGATTTTGAAATGCATGGCCATGCTTGGTTGAGTCAATATATAATATTGGGCTCACCAATTTCTAGAAGTCCATTCTAGATCATGAAACTTGGGTTGAACAATAATGAGGGTGACAAGGTCTATACCTATAGTTCTATCCGGATGTAATGGATGAAGGGACATGGCAACACTAATACATTAGTCATAAAGGTTTACTAAGTTTAACTCTTTTTGCTTGGGGAGCAATCATGTATTGCTAGATGCCGCTCATTGTTTGCGAAACATTTTTTTGATACTTTCAAGATCAAGTAGGATACTTGGTGTTACCTTGATGATCCTGAAGTGGTCAAACTGGTAGTTTCACTGCCAATGCAATATGAGCATATAGGGTAGCACATAAGAGCGTTTAGAGAAGTTGGAGGAATGGATTATGTTGGTCTTACTCATATGTGATGAGTGAAGGACCAAGCACTTGAAGGCATTGAGTGTGTTGAGACCATACAACCAAGACGTTGAGTGCGTTGAGACCATACAACCAAGGCGTTGAGTATGTTGAGACCACACAGCTAAGGTCTTGAGTGTGTTGAGACCATATTGCCAAGGCATTAAGTGTGTTGAGACCACACAGCCAAGACATTGAGTGTGTTGAGAACACATAGTCAAGACATTGATTGTGTTGAGACCACATAACCAAGGCATTGAGTGCGTTGAGACCACACAACCAAGGCATTGAGTATGTTTAGACCACACAACCAAGGCGTTGAGTGCATTGAGACCGCACGGCCAGTGCGTTGAGTGCGTTGAGACCACACAACCAAGGCATTGAGTGCGTTGAGACATCTCGACAATTCGTCGAGTCAAGTGTTGATTCATCGAGTAAATTTCATGTATTACGGGTCTGCCGATAGCGATGATTTTCTAATGTTTATTCCTTTCGGTATAAATAGAAGAAGACTTAGTTTTTTACCTGACTACACTGTGATAAACCCGAGAGGAAAAGACCAATGGGAATCATTTCTGAAAGTCCCGATCCCATCGCCATCGCTCAGCGCGTTTCCAATGCCTATCACCGCCGCCTCTTCTGTAACAGACCTAGCAGTCGGTGAAGATGCAAAGTGCTTCCTATTCTCCTTCCCAGATTTCATTAGGCATAGTGTTGACGTTCTCCCATTCGTGTGGTTCGCACTAGAACCGCAGTCTTCTTAGTTAGAATGATGGCAGTCATGACTTTGAACATGTCCCTTGAAATCCTGTCATGGGACCCACGTTTGCATAACAGAGCTCTGCCTATTATGTCGGCCAACAATTTCCATAGATGGTTCATGTCGTTCTTATCTAGTGAGCCATACTCTTTTCCAGAGTATTCACACTAAGTGAGGGCTGCTTGTGTATCTTCTTTAGTTATCTCTTCTTCTTCCTCACCCTCTTGGAGGGTGGGCAATTCCAAGTGACAGCTGACAATTCTCGTCGCGTGACCCATAATGATTCTGTATAATAGATTTGATGTTATGGCCGAAACAACTAACCTCTATATTCTGGAAAAAATTCATTAACTACTGTTGGAATAGCCTTTGTCGGTTCTGACAGGACTATCTCTAATCCCGCAGCACTCAGGAGGAAGATCACATGCCTGATTTCTTCAGAGCAATATTGGAAGCCGCCCTTGAAGACTTCACTACCATTGTTTATTTTCTCAGAGAAGAACCCCTTGGGTGACATTGACGAAACTAGTTTTGACGGTGAGGGATTTTTCTCTGTCGGAACAAAAGCGAGAATGCGAGAACTCGGGTACCAATGTTTGGGATTTCTAGGGCTTATTTAACCGAGTATTTCCCTCTATTTCTAATTTAATAATATAAAAAGAAATACCAAACGAAGCGTACCTGTTGAAAAATAGAATATACAAAAATATCGTGCCAATTTCCTTTTAATAAGAATTTGGAATGTTGGACAGATTTTCCTCATGTTCCTAATCATTCCTTTTGAATAGGATTTGGTCTTTATTTCCTACATCTTGATTAGTATTCCAAGCACTATTTGCAGACCACACAGTAATAGTTGCAATAAAATAATAGAGTGTGCAAAAAATTCTATTTGCAGACCACACAACAATAAATGTAAAAAAATAATAAAATGTTTCAAAAATTCTATTTACAAACCACACAATAATAAATGTAAAAAAATAATAAAGTTCTTCAAAAAGTCTATTTGTAGACCATTGAGAAGGAATATTAAGCTTCTCATCTAGTTAAAAGGTTAGGCTTAAGATTTATCCAAGATTTAACATGTCCAGTTCAATTTTAAAGAAATTGAACTTCTCTTCATCCACAGGCTTGGTGAAGATATCTGCCACTAATTTGTTAGTAGGGACAAACTCAAGACAAATGTCTCTTTTTCCACATGCTCTCAGATAAAGTGATACCTTATCTCAATATGCTTGGTCCTGCGTGTGACACAAGATTTTTGGAAATTGAGATTGCACCAAATGAGTCACAAAACAAGGGTGATCTATTTAGCTTGATATTATAGTCTTGAAGTTGGTGTCGTATCCAAAACATCTGGGCACAACAACTTCCAGCTGAGATATACTCTGACTCTATTACAGATATTTAAAAATTTGTCTACTTTTTACTGCTCCAGAAAATAAGTCTCCTTCCAAGGAACTGACATGTTCCTGAAGTGTTTTTCTTTTCTTCCTTACACCCAACAAAGTCTGCATCTGAAAAATGAATTAACTCAAAATCATTACTCCTTGGGTGTCATATGCCATGATTAGGTATACCCTTAAGGTATCTTAGAATCCTCTTGACAGAGGAATTATGAGATTCCATAGAGTTCACTTGGTACCTAACACAAACACATATGAAGAACATGATGTCTGGTCTACTAGCAGTAAGGTAGAGAATAGACCCAATCATACATCTAAACAGGGTTTCATTAAAGGGGTTTCCCTTTTCATCCCTATTTAGAGATATATTAGAGACTATTGGAGTCCTCATAGAGGTTACACTCTCCATTCGAAACTTCTTTATAAGCTATTTTGTGAACTTAGTCCATGAGATAAAAATCCCATCTTTAGATTGCTTCACTTGGATCCCTATAAAGTATTTTAGGTCTCCTATACTACTCATTTCAAACTTCCCTTGCATAAGTTTGGCGAACTTTTTGCAATGGTTATCAACTATAGATCCAAAGATGATGTTATCAAAATAGATTTGTACTAGCAAAAGTTTTTCATTTTATTTCCCTTAAGAATAATGTTTTGCCTATTTTCCCTCTTGAAAATTTATTCTCAATGAGAAAATTAGACAGGGTCTCATACCATGCTCTAGGTGTCTACTTGAGACCATATAGTGCCTTTCTTAAATGGTATACATGTGTAGGATGAGATGAATTAACAAAATATGTAGGTTATTTTACTTATACTTTATATTTTAGATCTCCATTGAGGATTGCAAACTTCATATCCATTTGATAAACTTTGAATTCTTTGTGAGTTGCATATGCTAGGAACATCCTTATAGCTTCCAATCTTATCACTTGTGTAAATGTTTAGTCAAAGTCTATTCCTTCTTTTTGTTTGTACCTATTTGCAACTAGTTTTGTTTTATTCTTTATAATTACTCCTTGCTCATCTATATTATTCCTGAACACCCACTTTGTCCTTATGACATTGTGGTTGAGAGGTCTGGGGACTAGCTTACATACCTTACTTCTCCTAAATTGTTTAAATTCTTCTTGCATAGCCAAGATCCAGGAAGAATTTATATTGTCCTCCTCAAACTTCTTTGGCACTATCTGATAGAGAAAGCACAGGTGGAGCACTTCATTTATTGTCCTGCTTCTGGTCTGTACTCCCAAATCCAGATCTCCAATGATTTGAGTTTGACGGTGGTCTCTTAGATGTCTTATTGCTGCTGGCAATAAGTCTTCATTCTCTTATTCCCTTGGTTCAGGTTAGACAACATGTGGTTCCGTCCTTTCTAATGCTCACTTCCTTTATCATAAAAGTTATCTCTATCCTTGATTAGTTCATTGGGTGAGGTTTGTTCAATTTCTCTTCTTGGATCATTGATGGTTGAATTCTCCAATCTTTTCTCTATACCTACAACACTAGAAGAACTCGACCAACCCTTATTGATCAAGCTAGTCTCATCAAATATAATATAAATGAACTCTTCTACAACTCTATTCTATTTTTTAAATATTCTCTAGGCTCTACTATGGGAGCTATATCCAGCAAAAATCTCCTTATATGCTTTCTCAACAAACTTGGATAGAAAATGCTTCTAATTATTTAGTACATAGCACTTACTTCCAAAAATTTTGAAGTAGGCCAAGGTTGGTTTTCTGCCTTTCACAAGCTCATGGTGAGTCTTATTGTGAGTCTTGTTGATTAATGCCCTATTCTATACATGGCAAGATGTGCTGACAACCTCTTCCCATAAGTATTTTGGGAGAGATGCGTCACTTAGTAGGGTCCTATAAGCTTCAATTAGGGTTCTATTCCTTCTCACTGCAACTCCATTTTGGTGTGGAGTTCTGGGAGACAAAAACTCCTAAATGATACCTAGGCTTTCACATAATTTGGTCATAACACCAGATTGAAATTCAGTCCTCTGGTCACTTCTGATCTTGACCACAGAACTGCCTATTTCATTCTGAATTTGCTTGACATAATTTGTGAAGATTTTTAGGGTATCTAACTTTTGTTTAAGGAAGAACAACCAAGTGAACCTAGAATAATAATCAACAATCACAAAGGTATATACCTTTCCTCCTAAACTGTGAATTGGCATAGGACCAAACAGGTCCATTTGCAATAGGTATCACACCTAGTGAGGTCCTTAATACCAATGGGTTTTAATGAGCCCTTTGTTTGCTTGCCCTTTTGGCATGCATGACAAGGGCTTTCCTGGTCATATATCCTTTTAAGGCCATCTCTAACTAAATTTGTTGAGAGCAACTTATTGATAGTCTTGTAGTTGAGATGTGAGCTATTCTCCTATGTCATTGTGCATAGAGAGATTCTATATTCTCAGCCACAAGGCAGATAAAAGAGCCTAAATCATTACAAATGAAATTCAAACAGTAAATATTTCCACTCAAAGTGTCAATTAATATGGTCTCTTCAGACTTCTTAATTAAGCACTCATCCATGTGGAAGGAAATGGCATATCCAAGATCACATAGTTGGCTTATGCTTATCAGATTATGTTGTAATCCTTTAGCATAAGCTACCCTTGATATCGTGACTATGTCATTTGAAATCTTACAATAACCTTTAGTCTTCCCTCTATCAGAACCTCCAAATATGACGTTTTGTCCGTATTCAACTGAAGAATAATTTATTAGAAGGCTTCTTATTCCAGTCATATGCCTAGAACATCCACTGTCCAAGTACTAGATGAGCGTTTGGTTGACCTTTGGACATTCCTGCAAAATAGATTACCTTTTCTTAGGTACCTAAATCATGTTGGGTCCTAGATACTTGTTAGCACTTGCATCTTACCTTGGCTTTGGACCTGGTAGAGGAGCATTGTGGAATTATCTATGTCTGGGTGTTGGTCTACTAGGGAGTGCTTTAGGGACATTTAGGTTGAACCAGTAGTCAATTTTAAAATATCAAACCATCCCACATCACCAGCGCTCAAACCTGTTATATCTTCTCTTGGAGCTCATAACAGGATTTAGATGAGTCCTCTTTGGATCTAGGGAATGTATGTAAGAGATTGCATGTGTCTTTTCTTGGCTCATGGTGTTGTTCTGGTGGTGACTTAACCTCCACAGCCATATTTTTGCCCTTCCTAACATCTCTTCTTATAGGGCCACTCTCCTTACTCTTGGTGTTGGTGTTGATACCAAACATAAAGGGACCATGGTCGTTCATCACTATCTCCTCATGGGCTATCTTGAGGGCACATTATACATAATGCACATCTTTAGCTCCAGTAGTGGAACTAAAATTTTTCCAGTGTCCATAGACACTTTCCAGGTCACAGTCATTTGTGGCTAATAGAACCATTTTTTAAAATTTATGGGTTGCATGGGTGCCTTTCCTTTGGCCTTGGTTCTCCTCCTATTCCTCTTCATAAATCATACACCATTTTTGTTTGGTGCAGAGTGTAACATCCCAACTTTTTTTGGTCCACCAGAGCCCTAGTGGGCCTAATAAAACCTGAACCCCTACCCGTGACCCGGTAGAAGGTAACCCTTGGCGGGAAATGGAGATATAGAACTTCGATTTGAGTTATGTCAGTTCTTGTGGCCCCATAAAACAATATGATTGCGTTGGAAATCATTTTATTGGAACCCGGGGTCATATGGTGGATTTGACTGCTTGTCATAAACGTCGCAATAGCAAGATTTTGGATATCGGTCTAGAGAACTCCAATTTGAGTTCTGTTAGTTCTTTTGGCCTTGTATTACCAATACGAGCGCATCGGAACTCATTGCATCACAATTTGAGGTCTACTGACGAATATAGATATTTTAACCGTTTTAGCGTGCCGCAACGCTCAGATTTTGGACTTTCGCCAAACGGACTCTGATTCGACCGCGGTCAGTGGAATTGGACTCGCATGGTCGATACGAAGTCAACCGAATTCGTCCGGGTCAATTTCTATCACGAGTTCTCAACCCATGGTCAAATCAAGCATAATCGTGCACTGAAAAGCATACACACACAAATTATGATGCGACACCACAACTTTGACCCGACTCTCGATGTATTGTCCCCACTATGATTTTGACCTGCATGGGAGACCCACCCTAGGGTTGAATTTGGTTAAAACCCCCCAAAAAGCCTTTTTAGGATTTTTCTTCAAAGAAGAGCCCACCTCCTCTCATGGTGAGATTAACCCCACCCCTTTGGGCTTTCTAAATCAGCAAAGGCAAAGTGGAGATGGGCCATAGGACAAGTGGAGTCCCACCCATTCCCCCACAACTTCTCACTCTCTTCCTCCACTTTGAAAGCCCAACCATGAGGGGGAATTTCATTTCCCCACATGGGGGAAATTCCTTTAGCCTCCAGATGTCCTTGGACAGCTTGAGGGGGGAGATTAATCCCTACCTAAGGAGGGATTAATCCCACATCGGGTAGAGTTGGAAAACCCCTCTCCTCCAGCCTATATAAAGGCCCCCCTCCCCTATTATCGTCCTCACAACGCAGTAAGCATCTCCCCCACCCCTGTTCCCCCTGTCAGAGCTCAGGCCACTGGAAAAAGAACAACCAGAGCTCCATCACCCTGCCACCTTGCATGGCCGATCAAGTCGGACCCTCTTGAGCCCCTCCTGCACAAGTGGAAACCCTTCTCCACCTACTCCCTCATCTTTTCGACGTGGTGCATGCACCTTCCGGTGGTCGGAGTGCCGCCGACACCACCCGAGACAAGCTCTAGGTTGGGTGGTGGTCGTGAGAGTCTAGCATCTCCCAGCACTGGCAGTTGTACTGGGTAAGGGTTAAACCACCAAGGATGACACTTCCTGCTTGTCCCGAGAAACAGAGTTTTTTCTCTATATTAATTCCGGAGGCGGCCGGTGGTGGTTGGTCGCTGGGCCACAACTGGAGAGGAGCCTAGCCCCCGGCACACTAGCCAGCGGTGGTTTTGTGGCTGGGTTCATGGCAGAGATGCAGGGTGGCACGGTCGCGTTGGGAGCAGAACCACCGCCACCCTGCTCTCACGTTGACGATTTCAGGCGGTGGTCGGTGGAGGCAGGCCGTCGGGCAACCACCCAAAGACTCACCGGCCCCCGGCGAACCGGTTAGGGTGGCACCGGTGTCTAGCGGTGGCTTGCCGGTTGTGGCAGAGGGCTATCTCCTTCTTCCGTGGCGGGAGGGATCACTGCCGCTCATCACACAGAATGATATGAACGGTTGTGATAGCCTAAATTCCCTCTCCCGCCTTAGCATCAGCGCCCCCCCCACATCAGATCCATGCCTGATCCATTGTGGGCCAGAAGATGGATTGGGTCGGTCTGGCTCAATCTAAGCCGCAAGATCGGGTACATTTCTGCTATATGCAGACCTATTTCTAATCAGAACTTTGCCTAATTTTTATAAAAAAATATAGACCCCTAGGGAAAAGTGCTGAACATGAAATTTGTTCTCCTCATAAGGGCTACCTTCGCAAAATGTTTGAGAATTTTTTAAGGCGTTTTAGTATTTTTAAAAGATTAAATAAAGTTTGATTAGCCAAATTAAAGGCCCAAGACTTTTGGGAAAATTATGAAAAATTTTCTAAGCACATTTTAGGCTCTTTTAGAAATTATATCAAAATTTGGGATCATGGTAATAAAATTTGATATCTTTCCCAAATTATGTAAGCCTAGGGTCATGTTCAGAATTTATTTTGCTCATTTTCCCCAGAAATGAAAATTAGAGCGCGCAACAACCCTTCCTAATTGGAATAATAAATTCAAAATTATATTATCAATGAGAGTGGCCGAGTCAAGTAACCAAGCTCCGGGTCTTCCAAGATTTTGTGAAGCCACCGAGCTCCTCGACTCTTGGGTGATTTCGACATGCTTGGAAGGTGAGAGTATAAGTAGTGAGTTACAAATTATTCTTGATAAATAATAAGGGTGTAACTCCTAATAAGCCCTTGATCTGATTAAGCCGTGATTAACAAAACTCAACCAAATTACTATCGGATCTTAATAATGGGTGTAACCCAAGGAAGCCTTTAAAAACTGAAATAGAATTGATGAGCCTCCTGTAAATGGAGATGGAACTGAATGTGCCTCCTGAGAATGGAGATGGAACTGAAGCCTCCTAGATGGAGTGATTGGACTACTAACCATTTTCTTTATGATTATTCTAGTTTCGAACTAGTCCAATTTCTTTATTCATTTCAGTACTTTTAATTCATCACTACTCCAGTCTCGTACTGGTCAAGTTTATTTCAGTAAAGTACCACTCCAGTCTCATACTGTTCAAGATCATTTCAGTTCAGTACTTTCAATTCAGTACTACTCCAGTCTCGTACTAGTCAATTTCATTTCAGTTCAGTACTTTCAATTTAGTACTACTCTAGTCTCGTATTGGTCAAGTTCATTTCAGTTTAGTTTAAATTCAGTACTACTCCAGTCTCGTACTGTTCAAGTTCATTTCAGTTCAGTACTTCCATTTTAGTACTACTCCAGTATTGTACTTGGCATATCTCATTATGCAGTGTTTATTATCAACAACTTTAATTACTACATTTTCGTTACTGCAATTTACTATTATAAGCCCGAGTCCTGCTTTGACAAGCAGTTGTATGTAAAGGTTGATCCTTAGTTGGGGATAACTAGAGTAGAGGTGTTCCTTCTAGTTTAGCCTCGAATAAAGTGCTACCATGCCCCTTGTCAAAAGTTGAGCTTAGCGTCACTGCCTAAAGGTTATCGTATAGTAGGGCAGTCCGTCGCAGACCCGGTGCGTATTAGAATGATTGTTTGATTGATTGCTTGTGAATTGCTTGGGGTGGAATTGTGGTGGGTCAGTCCCTTCCGCAGATCATTCGTACTGGTGTAGTAAGGTCGATGACTCAATACGACAGGGAGATGGGTACCACGGGTGACCGGCCGTTCTGATTTCCCCATTGGGTTTTCCTCCGCTGGTCTACCAAAATGAATTGCCAGATGTCTCTCACATCCAAGGGTACACAGGGTTGTAGGTTGGGGCCTGTGGCTGTGCAGTACGGCCACCCCCATAAGTGGAAGGAGTCACCACTATCACCGATGGCCACATTGGTGAGGCCCGCGGGGCTCGCTACCCTGCTGGAACAAACGCAGTCTATACTATGTCGGCATAGGATATGTGTGTGCGACTGTTAATGCCTGCGATAAGATATAGGTTGTGAATACTTGATGTGTTGATGTGCAAGTGGAGTCCTGATTATAACTAATGTTATTGCTACTGTCATTTCAGTTATATTATGCTGCCCTTTCTTTATCATTGCTTCTAGCTTTAAAATATGAAATGTTGTGCTAAACCTCTCATGATTCGGCTATCTTATATTGCTGGGTGGGTGTGTGTGTGTGCTCGTACCCGGGATATAGATCTGGTGAGGAGATTTGTTTCCACTTAGACCTGTGACTAACGGTTATTTAAATAACCATTTATGGGAAATGGAGCACCATAGTGACCCCCTGCCGCAGGATAATGCTCTAACAGTTAGGAGTACTCGAGCAGAAGCTCCACTGACATCTTCAGAGTTTCGAGACATAAGTACTAGCGAGAAGGATATGGAGAGAGAGAGTGAGAATCTATATATAGAACTTATACAGCCTGCGGGATTATATAAGAACATAAGCTATGGCCCTAGTACTCATGTAAAGAAATATAATATTATATATATTTGATAGTGTTTTCCTACTATTGCTTCTGCAAATCTCTGATGTGTTGTGAATGTTTTGAATCTACCAGAGCAAGGCGGCCAACTAGTGCTTAGATAGGGTGGATCGTCACCCCTAGGGAGCACTGAGTGGACGTCTTGGGCAAGTAGTACACCCTCCAGCCCGACCCGAGCAATGGTTGGGGGGGTGCTACACAAAGAAGGTGGCTATTTTAGGGAGAATGGTCTGTGGATTAGAGTATTTTGCCACCAGTTCCCTTTCATTGAGGAGATCATTGTCAAGCTTCTTAATGATTCATTTACTCTGATGTGAAGCTCATCATTGTCATCAATAATCCCTTTGAGCTCAATGATTTTTAAGTTCATTTGACCAATCTTATCCATCTTCTTCTCAAGATGACCCTTCAGAGGTCTGAGGAGTTCAAGCTCTTCAGCTTGCTTCTTTGCAAGCTTCATGCTTTTTCACAAGGATTCCATGAGAGCCACATACTTCTCCATAATTTCATCATAAGAGTTCTTTGGTTCAGAGTCCTCCCCATTTTTAGAAGATGAGGTGGCCTCTGACTCAACACCAATTTCATAATCTGAATCAGTCAGGATAGTTTTAGATTGTACCTTATCAGGAAGAGAGTCATCCTAATCTTCTTTGTCATCCTGAGCCATTAGTCCAAAGCTCTCTTAGTCTTCTTCATCATCACTATCAATAGATGACATTGGAGCCCTAATGTCTATTTAGGTGACAATATGTGTTGCATTTACAAGCAGGGAAGTCAACCCTAAATTGGCTTCTTCCTCTTCAGATTTAGAGAAGCTGGTGTAAATGTCACTCCAAATTCTTTTCTTCTTGACCAAAAGGCTCTTTTCAGATCTCTTAACATTCTTGTGCTTTTCCTCCTTATTTCTATTCTTCTCTTTTCTCTTGACTGGGTAGTTAGCTATAACATGCCCTGGCCCATTATAGCAATATCAAACAATGTCAGTATTAAATTTTTGTTCTATTTAGAACCATACATGTCCCTCTTGGGGTCCTTTCTGAAATATATCAGAGGTCTGATTGTGCCTTTTTGGAGTTTAAAGAGGAGGGTTTGGAATTATTCCCATTCTTCCTCCTTCTCATCATCTTCTTGAGCTGCCTTATGAATAAGGCCAACTGTCCATCAGACATCTCTTTCCTAGAAGTGTTTGGTTCAGATTCTTCTGAAACTTCTGCTTTGCTTGGAAAGGTGAAGCTTTCTCCTTGCCTCTGTTGGAGCTATTAGCTTTCAAGGGTCATGGATCTTTCCTTGTTATGCCCTTCTTCATTCTTCTTTGTATTCATATAAAGATCGTGGACATCAATTTCCCAACTAGATTTTCGAGGTACAATATTCCCCAGATATTCCATCTCCCTGATAACAATAATTTTAACATCATTTCCTTATGCAGAAATCTCAGGAATTTATCATTCAGTTCATAGTTGGAAAATGTTCTTCCATAATTTCTTGGTCCATTTACTATCCTCACGAACTTCTCATAATAATAAGAAATGTTGTCTTTCTCTCATGTTTGAAGGCTTCATATTCCTGATTGAGTGGATTTTTATCATCCCTGGCCTCTTCTATTCCTTCCATATAGACAATCAATGTGTCTCACATCTCATTGGCATCTTTGCAGTGATCAAGTTCTGGAATATAGATTCATCAAAGCACTGACAATAATATTCTTGACTCTTTTGTCCATAGTGGCCAAGATGACTCATATTTGTTCATCTCTAAAAGCTTCTGGGAACTTTCAGCTTTGCATCAATTACTGAGATATTCATGGGGACATAGGGTCCTTCCTCAATAGTGACAAAAATTCTGGGATCTGAAGCCTCCAAAAAAGTTTAACCCTTTGTATACAGATTCTAAAATTATCCTTCCTATTGATAGGAAGTTCCTTGGAGGTTAGTTTCTTGTAAATTTCTCCAGAGCTCATTGTGCTTTAAATCTTTCAACCCTTTAAGGATCTTGTTCAGCTGTTAAGTCTTACTGAATACATGCCTCTGATACCACTTGAAAGATGAGTGTTACTACTCACCTAGAGGGGGGTGAATATGTGATTTACTGATTTTTTAGATTTCTTTGAGTTATATTACCTAGAGCACATGAGAGAACATATTAACAGAAAAATAACACCACTTTGTTTATGAAAATGTATTATAATGTATATATAAGAGAGAGTAAATAAACCAGATTAGATGTTACATACATCAAACATGTTTCTAGGGTTGAGCATTTAAATAAAAAGCTGCCACAATGCAGTATGTATGTAAACCTGAGTTTCACCCAAGTCACCCTATAGTGCATGGATCTAACACATCATCATCACATCACACTGGTATTTCCATTTTCCCTAACGAAATTCAAGATGCCACACGAAACTCTTGCCTAGGCCCCACCCGCTCGTGGGTCTCAAAATTGGGGCTTGCATGCAAGATCTGTCTTCTCACGTCAATATTCCATCACACAAACAACTAATGTTAAGAACCCTTGCTTGACACCACCGCACCCGCTCATGGCTTCATCGCCCGGCTTGTCAAAAGCTTGGCATTCTAGCAGTTTCCAAAAGGGGAATTGTCTCGTCGGGACACTCTCCACAAATGACTTCCATGTTACGGGCTAGCCGCTACCACAGAGACAAAGCCACGCCTTCGCACATCAATCCACGAACATAGCCTTACTGCCCAAATCCACCATTCGTTCTCGCACTAAAAATAATGGGGGGGGGGGGGGCAAAACGTCATAAACAACATCTTGCTGCAAATGGATTTCTAGCAAAATCTTTAAGGCTCGTTATGCAACATCACCGAGTCGGACTAACGATCCCGACTACGTCTTGCCCACAATGCTTATTCCACCAGCGCAGCGGATCTCTAATGCAACATTATGCCGGGAATGGACACAATCGACGCGATAGCTCCTCTTGAACCATGGTAACCTGTACCCCTCTCATTTTAGAGATCCGGTGCCTAAATGCTTGAAAGTAAGCAAGAATAAAATGGATGTCATGCACGCATCCTAAAGCCCGAGAGGATAAATGCCGTTACCTTACGACTCCTCTCCCTAGCCATGGAGATCTTGCTTTACATGGATGAAACTATGTGCCTTCGAGTCCTCTCCACGTATCTGACCTCGGTTCGATGAACGGAGGTTCGAAGCTTCTCTAACGGTTGAGAAAGCACTTCTTCTTCCTCCTCCAAACCCTCTCTATCAAACCCTAACTCCCACTCAAAATGAGAAGAGAATGAGGGAAAATAACCTTTCAGCCCTCCTTAAAGGATGGAGGATTCTGAGCCATAGGATCAAATCCCAAGTGAATCGGACGGCCGAAAACCACAACCCACAGAACTGCTTCCATCTGCTGCCGCCGAGTGGTAGATACCTACCGCGCCGTGGTAACTTCCCGAGCCATCGGTCAAACATAATACAACCATACCGCCATTTGTAGCGATACAGCAGTGCAGTAACTTACTCGACATTTTCGTCTCTACGACTTTGACTCGACGAACCAGGGCTACTTCCTAGTAGTAACTGGATAACACCGCGTGCACTACCCCTCGATGTCTACCATTTGATGCCTACCACTTAATGAAACAAGGCTACCACCTGGAGATAGAAACCTACCGTCGTGCGATAGCGCACAGAGCCTCAAGTCTAGAAAACTGGGGTGTTCAAACTCCTCCCCCCTTAAAAGAATTTCGTCCTAGAAATTAAGCATGTATTCAAACACCAAAGCATACCTGATGCAAAGATATCTGGAAAATCTCCCCACGTCGCTTGCTCACGATCCCAGGAGAATTCTACTTGCCCACGGTTATCCCAACACACTTTTACAAGATTAACCTCTTTGTTCTGCAACTGTCAAACTTCAGAATCCTTTATGTCGACTGGACGGACATTTGTTCTCAAGTCCTCTTCTACTAGCACCGTCGTCGACTCAACCACAACACTTTTCTCCACCAAGTCTTTCCTTAAAACTGAAACATGGAAGATATCGTGTAATCCACGCAGCTTCATGGACAATGCCAATCGATAGACTGCTTCTCCAATGCGTTCCATAACTTCGAATGGCCCCAAAAACCTCAGACTCAACTTCCTGAGTTGTCGAATCCGCGAAACACCTTTGAACGGTTTAATCTTTATATACACCCAGTCGCCTACTGCAAACTCCACGTTCCTATGGCGTGCATTAAAATACTTCGCCTGTCGATCTTGAGCAACCTTCATGTGCCCCTGAATTATTTGCACCAACTCACAAGCATCGACCACCATCTCTTTCCCAAATGTTTGGTGTTTCCCACCTCTGTTCATGACATCAGTGTTCGACACCGCCTTCCATGCAAAGCTTCTTATGGAGGCATCTTGATACTCGCTTGGAAACTATTATTGTAGGCAAACTCCACCATGAAAAAGTCATCTTCCCACCTCTTACCAAAATAAAGTGTACACATTCTCAGCATATCCTCCAATGTATGATTCGTCCTTTCCATTTGACCATCGGTTTAAGGGTGGAACACCATACTAAACTTGAGATTTGTGCCCAGACTCTTGTGTACTAATCTCCAGTCCTTGGACATAAACCATCCATCACGATCACTAACAATATTCTTTGGAATTCCGTACAAACGTATAAAATTTCGAACAAACAATTCTACCAGCTTCTCCATGTTGTCCTCCTTACGATTCTTGATGAAGTGAGACACTTTGGTCAAGCGATCCACGATCACCCAAATTGCATCGTTACCTTGCTACGACCGAGGTAAGCAATGCACAAAATCCTTCGAGATGTCGTCAAATTTCCACTCAAGGATAAGAAGGAGTTTCAGGAACCCGCCCGACTTCTGACACTCAGCCTTCACTAAGGCACAAGTTTGGCACCGACTCACAACCAAAGCTACATCCCGCTTCAAACCAGGCCACCAAGAGGATTTCTTCATTTCCAAGTACATCTTTGTACTGCCCGAGTGAATGGAGTACTTTATGAAATGGGCCTCAAACATCAACTCCTCATGGAGTTTGCCGAATTGCGGTACACATACCCTTCCATCCTTCTTTAAGATCCCACCAACCATCTCCCAGGTATTACCCTTGCCTTTTTGAGCTTCCACCGCAAATGGCTGGAACTCTGAATCCACACAGGTTGCTTCCCAGATACTGTCAGATAAGTCATTCTGCAACTCTATCCAGTTCAACCGAGCTATGCTAGACTCGCCTCTTGCTACACAATCGATGTCGAGGTACTCAAAGCCCCACACCAACCGCTCATCATGATCTTCAATCCAATTCCCTTGTCCAGAATATTTCCTACTCAAGGCATCGAGCACCACTTTGTCCTTGCCCGACATATATTGAATTGCCACGTCATAGACCCCAAGTAACTCGACCAACCTACGCTACCGCATGTTCAAGACTTTTTGATCTAGAAGATATTTCAGGCTTTTGTGGTCCGGGAAGATCACCACATTCGCACCATACACATAGTGTTGCCATAATTTTAACGCTAAAATTACCACTGCCAGCTCCAAGTCATGGATGGGGTAATTCCTCTCATGAGATTTCAACTGTCTAGACCCAAAGGCTATCACATTGCCATGTTGCACTAGCACGCAACCCAAACTGCAACCTAACGTGTCACTGAAGATCTAAAATCCTTCAGTCCCTTTCAGAAGGTTTAGGATTGGAGCCGACATCAACCTTTCCTTCAAGGTGTCAAACGCTTGATTTCACTCCTAAGTCCACACGAACTTCTGGTCCTTACGAGTCAAAGAAGTGAGGGGCAGAGCTATCCACAAAAAGTTTTCCACAAACCTTATATATTACACGGCTAGTCCAATGAAACTCCTGACTTCTGCCACAGTGCTCAGAAATGGCCAATCCCTGGTGGCCTCAACTTTCACTGGATCCACCATCACCTTATCACCACTAATCACATGGCACAAAATGCCACCTTTTCCAACCAGAACTCACACATCGAGAACTTTGCATAAAGCTAATTCTCTCTCAACACCTGCAAGACAACTCTCAAGTGAGTCTCATGCTTTGCCTCAGATTTTATATATAAATAATATCCCGGTAAGACAAATTTTCGGTAAAATAATAGTCCACTCTAGGTAAGAGTAGATATAATCAACCCGTCCCCGTGAACAATACGACCCCGATATTCCTCACCGGAATATCTTGTACTACACGCGACAGGTGCACTTGCCTCCTCTCGTTAAAACTCGATTTCAACTGTTTTATATCCAAATAATAAATCCGCGCGCCCCGTCTTCCTAAATAAAACCAATTCCGCATCTCAAATAAACTGCCTGGGGCACCGCGTGTCCTAAATAATTTTTGGAGTTTTAACACCCATCAAGTTTTTGGCGTCATTACCGGGGAAATTTCAAGTTGTTATTTTGAACTCTAGAGAACTATTACTTTTACCTATATATATATATATATATATATATATATATATATATATATATATATATATATATATATATATATATATATATATATATATATATATATAAACAATGGCCACCAAAATAATAATAATAATACTAATAATAAAATTACTTAAAAAACAAACACAAAAAAAATTATTTTAAAAAAACTAAGAAAAAACTTAAAACTAAAAATTTAAAAACAATAAAACTTAAAAAACAAAGATCTAAAAACTACAAAGTAAAAAAAAATCTAAAAATTACAAAATCTAAAAAACTTAAAAAAACTAAAAACTAACAAAAAATCTAAAAACCAAAAACACTAAAACACTAAAAAACCCCAAAAACTATGAAAAACAAAAAAACTAACTACAAAAAAACCTACTTAAAAACACAAAAAATATATATATGATAATTTGTTATTTAAAATGTATATATCTATAGCAAAACAAAAAAACTCCTCCTAAAAACCACAAAAACATTCTCGTATATATGTTTTGTTTTAACTTCTTTTATTTTTTTTCAAAAACCCACAAATGTTTTACCAAAAAAAATACTAAACACTGGAAATAAATAAAATTTTTCTATTATTACAAATTATATATCTATTTTCTCGCTTTGGCATGCTTCACGCTTTTGTGGGCGCTAGGGGAACATATATCTGTAGCACTCATATAGCTAAGACGTTAGCTTACGAGTCACACACACACTTGCTCCCCTACAACCCGCAATCTTTGGCCGAGTTTATCTTTTTTTGTTTTTTTCGTTATATTTTTGTTATTTCTTCTAAATACTGCAGGGTTTTGTATCGGGCCTCCACGAACTCATTGCAGGGAAGTTCCTACCCCCCTTCCTCTCTATTTTTGTACATACTGCCTTTTAGCACTTTTTATTCTACATACTTAGATTGCAACATTGGGGACAATGTTGAATTTAAGTATGGGGGTATTTTCTTATTTTTCAATTTTGCACTAATAAAAAAACTTACAAAACCTTACAAAAAATGCAAAATATTAAAAGCTTCAAAAAAATCGCCCGGGGCGCCACTTCTCAAATAAACTGCCCGGGGCGCCGCGACCCCTGGAACGACGCCAAAAACTTGATTGGATTTCATCAAGTCCCCGGCAACGGCGCCAAAAACTTGATGGGGGTTAAAACTCCAAAAATTATGTAGGATACGCGGCGCCCCGGGCGGTTTATTTACAGAAAGTGGATTTGGTTTTATTTAGGAACACGGGGCGCACGGATTTATTATTTGGATATAAAACAGTTGAAATCGAGTTTTAAAGAGAGGAGACAAGTGCACCTATCACGTGTAGTATATGATATTCCGGTGAGGAATATCGGGGTCGTATTATTCTCGGGGTCGGGTTGATTATTTCTACTCTTCCCTAGAGGGGACTATTATTTTACATAAAATTTATCTTGTCGGGATATTATTTATATATGTATATATATAAATAGAAAATAAAAGCATTAAAATGTAGCCGATGAATAACTTAGCGCAAATTATCTAAAAGAATTTGAACTAAAATAAACTTTTAATAAAAAGAGATCCTAAATTTCAAATTAATTAAGGCGGAGACTTGATCGTGGAGGTTCCACAAACATGAGCTCACCTATCTCTAGGACTATCGCTCACCTGAACATTAAGACTATTCGACCGGGATCTCGTCCGGCGAAGGATTCCTCTTAATGCCCGCATTATGCTAAGAAACCCATTATTGGGTGGGGAACCCAATCCGGTAAAATTTCGCCTCCTCTCTCGAGGGTTAGTGCGGAACTCCATTCACCAAGGGGGTGATCGGTCCAAACACACGGTCTCTCGGCTAACTAACGTATGAATTACGAAAATAGAGCTCACACATCGATATGTGGATCTACGAGTCGTAAACCCGGGGCAAACCTTAAGAAATTTAATTAATGTGAAAAAAGACCTTTAATTATTTAAAGCGATTTTATCTGTCCCAATGCTCTTCGATACTGAGGGCTAAGAGTGGTTAGCCACTAATCGGAATGGGGATGGCTTGCGGAAAGAAAGTGATAAAATGAAAGCAGAAAATAAAGCAGTAAAGAAAGCAGTAAATGAAAGTAGTAAAGAAAGCAGTAAATTGCGAGTCCTACTTAAACGAGTAGGTTGTAAATGAAAGTAATAAAAGTGCGAGTCCTACTCAAACGAGTAGGCGGGAAATGAAAGCGAATCCTACTCAAACTAGTAGGAAGAAATAAATGCACACACGCACGCACTCTACAGAAATGAAAACGCACACACTCTATAGAAAATAAAAACATACACTCACTCTACTGAAATGAAAACAGACCCATGCACTCGACTGAAGTTAAAAACACACCCACACTACAAAAATGAAAAACTCCGCTCACTCTACTGAAATAAAAACACGCACACATACACACTCTACTGGAAATGAATATGCGCACACTCTACATAAATTAAAAACTCCACTCTACAGAAATAAAACACACATACACACTCTACTGAAATTAAAACACACGCACACACTCTACAAAATTTAAATGAAGTGATAAAAATTAACTCATACACGCACACACTCTACAGGAATGAAAAAAATCTATAAAAATTATATCATACACGCACGCACACATATGAAAAAAGCGAAAACAAAGTTATTTAAAAATTAAAACAACTACATTTCTATCGCTATAATGTGGTAGAAATGCATAAAACGAAGAAATAAAAATTAAATGAGCAAACGTTTTTGAAAATAAAAGCAAAAATGAAGTTGTTCGAAAAATTAAAACGATAACCTTTTCATTCTTATGATTTTATAAAAGAGCTTAAAAAGAGCAAATAAAGCAGAAAAAGTACAAAAAGTTTTAAGACTTAAAAAAACCTAAGTTAAAGAAAAATCAAAACCACTTTTAAGATACCTTTATAAACTTATAAAAATGAAATAAAAAGAGCGGAAAAGTCATAACACTAAACGAATCTAAGTAAAAGAAATAATAAAAACCTAAAAACATAAATTTATACTCATACACGCACACACCCATTTTAAAAGAACTAAAACAAAGATATAAAAGAAACAAATAAAAATAAGATTGCTTTGGGTCGACACATAGATGAAGTCCATAACAACATAAAGGGAGAAAATATACAAATTTCATTAATCTATAAAGGAGATTATAAAGATAAAAATAAAGGAGAGGGGGAGAAATTCCCTTACATAGAATAAAAACCACCTAAGCAGCCAGCCCTAAGCAAAATGGTTCCAAAAAAGAAGAACAACATCTCAAACAGAAAGCTTCAATTTATAGGCAAAAATTCTAAGTACACGCCCTAGGTCATGGGCATGTAGGGGGGCGTGTAACTACTATTGGTGATGTGATCCAGAGAACTGATGGCTAGTTTGACTTTGCGGCTGTACACGTGGCGGTCACGAGCGTGACTCTGCAGACACGGGCTTACAGCATGGGCGTGTTGGGAAGGTTGAACTGGGGACGGCGTCGTGTCAATAAGTCGCCGACGACGTCTTGTCTGGGCCACGTGGAGAAGTCACGGCCGTGTCGCATCTTGATACGGGGGTGTTGAGTTTGTTCAGTGAACTTCGAGTGCGAATTGTCGAAGGCATGACATGGGGCTTGGTCACGGCCGTGTCATATTGTACACCGGCGTGTATGTGGGCGTGTTCAGCAATTTCTTTGCGGGCAGCTGATTTCACTTGGAATTGATGTTACACGCCGAGGTCATGAGCGTGACCGAGAAGTACACGAGCGTGTACTATGAAATTTTGGCAATTTCCTGAAAAATTTCAGGAAACAAATTAAAGTTAAGTTAGAAATGTATTTACAAAAATGGAACAATTTATTAAAAAAATAACAAAAAGAAACTAAAACGACTTATTTATTGTACCTAAAAATACGTATATTTACAACTCATCACTCTTCAAGGGCATCGCCGTCTATAGGAGTGAAAATTCTGGAGGGGAGAATCTAGAGACCTAACCCCAAAGCAAGAATGATGTCCATCGAGGATCCATGCCCTACCAGCTAAGTGGAAGCCTGACATCAGGATCATCTCGAGACTTAACTCTTGGGTCATAATGATGTCCATCGAGGATCCCGGCCCTGCCAGCTAGATAGAAGCCTTACAGCAGGAGCATCTCGAGACTTAACCCCAGAGTAAGAATGACATCCATCGAGGATCCCGTCCCTACCAGCTAGATGAGAGCCTAGCAACGGGATCATCTCGAGACTTAACTCCAGGGTCATAATGATGTTGATCAAGGATCCCGGCCCTGCCAGCTAGATGGAAGCCTGATAGCGGGAGAATCGTAAGACCTAAACCCAGAGAAAGAAAGATGTCCATCGAGGATCCCTCCCTATCAGCTAGATGAGAGCCTAGCACTAGGAGCATCTCGAGATTTAACTCTAAGGTCATAACGATGTCCTTCGAGGATCCCGACCCTGCCATCTAGATGGAAGCTTGATAGTGGGAGCATCTCGAGACCTAACCCCAGATTAAGAAAGATTTAAATCGAGGATCCAAACCCTGCTAGCTAGATGAGATCCTGACAGCGAGAGCATCTCGAGACTTAACCTCAGAGTAAGAACGATGTCAATCGAGGATCCCACCACTACCAGCTAGATGAGAGCCTGGTAGTGGGAGCATCTCGAGACTTAACTCCAGGGTCGTAACGATGTCCATCAAGGATCCCGACCCTGTAAGCTAGATGGAAGCTTGGCAGCGGGAGCATCTCGAGACCTAACCCAAGAGTAAGAAAGATGTCCATCGAGGAACTCAGTACTGCTAGTTAGATCAGAGCCTGGCAGCGGGAGCATCTCGAGACTTAACTCCAGGGTCATAACGATGTCCATATAGGATCCCAGCCCTGCCAACTAGATGGAAGCATGACAATGGGAGAATCTCGAGACCTAACCCCGTAGTAAGAAAGATGTCCATCGAGGATCCCAACCCGTCCAGCTAGATGAGAGCCCGGAAGTGGGAGCAACTCGAGACTTAACTCCAGGGTCATAACGATGTCCATCGAGGATTTCGCCCCCCCCCCCCCCCCCCCCCAGCTTGATGGAAGCCTGACAGTAGGAGCATTTCGAGACCTAACCCCAGAGTAAGAAAGATGTCCTTCAAGGATCCCAAACCCTGCCAGCTAGATGAGAGCCATGCAACGGGAGAATCTCGAGACTTAACTCTAGGGTCATAATGATGTCCATCTAGGATCCTGACCCTACCAGTTAGATGGAAGCCTGGCAGCAGGAGCATCTTGAGACCTAACCGCAGAGTAAGAAAGATGTCCATCGAGGATCCCAGCCCTGCCAGCTAGATGAGAGTCTGGCATCGGGAGCATCTCAAGACTTAACTCCAAGGTCATAACGATGTCCATCGAGGATCCCTGTCCTACCAGCTAGATGGAAGCCTGGTAGCGAGAGCATCTTGAGACCTAACCCAGAGTAAGAAAAATGTCCATTGATGATCCCGGCCTTAACAGTTAGATGAGAGCCTGAAAGTGGGAGCATCTCGAGACTTAACTCCAGGGAAGCCACCGGGCACTACCACTGACCCAACCAGCTAGGTGAGAGCATGACGACGGGTGTTGAGCATCAACCGGACTTTCCTTTGGCTGACAACCGGGTGCTACCAACGACCCAACCAGTTAGGTTAGAGAATGACAATAGGTGTTGAGAATCAACCAGGATTTCCCTTGGCCAACAACCGGGCGCTGCCACCGACCCAATTAGCTAGGTGAGAGCTTGACAGTAGGTTTTGAGCATCAACCGAACTTTCTCTTGGCCAACCACCGGGCCCCACCACCGACATAATTAGCTAGGTGAGAGCCTGACGGGCGGTGTTGAGCATCAACCAGACTTTAATTCAACCAAGTCTAATGTTGTTCCTGCCAAGCAAATGAATCCTAAGCAAATAATAAGATTGTGAAAAAAGCTCTCATTAATTTCAAGGCTAGAATCGCATCAAGTCATCACAGCTCCAAGTGTGACTTAGGGTCTCATCCTCTACATTTCGGAGGCGATACCCTCCTGATCTTAATGCTTCTGTATAATTTACGGGCCTTCCCATTTGGCGTTGAGCTTTCCCACGGCAGCTGATCTTCCGGCTGCATAAACCTTTTTCAAGACCAAGTCCCCTTTCGTGAAATGCTTGATTTGAATGTGCTTGTCAAAGTACTTGGCCATCCTCCATTGGACCTCTTCCTGTAGGATAACTTACAGTTCACGCAGCTCCTCCACCATGTCAAGGGAGAGCCAAAGCTCATCCTCATTCTCAGCTTGCCACTCTTCTCCACCTTCCTCTGCCGCCGCCACCCGCAGTGTCCGAACCTCGAACTCAATAGGAAGTACTGCTTCACAGTAATGAGAGAGTTTAAAATGGGTCTCACTTATGGTTGTGTTTGGGGTGGTCCCCAAGGCTTAGAGGACTGAAGGAAGCTATTCTACACAGATCCCCTTCAAGTTCTCAACTTTCTTCTTTAAGCGGTTTACAATGATCTTGTTTGATGCCTCCACCTGCCCATTACTCCTGGGGTGGTGGACTGAGGCAAACCTGAGGACAATCCCAAGTTGTCCACAAAAGCTGATGAACTCCACGTGAGCAAACTGAGGCCCATTATACGTGACAATGGCCTAGGGCAGCCTGTGTCTGCAAATGATCTCCGCCCATACAAAGTTTTTAATTACTTGGGAAGTCACCTTGGCTAGCACCTTTACTTCCAACCACTTAGAAAAATAATCAATCATCACCAATAAGAACCTCCTTTGCCCACTGGCCTGGGGGAAGGGTCCCACCAGGTGCATTCCCCAGATGGAGAAGGGCCAGGGTGTCGTGATGCTCTTGAGATGCTAAGCTGGAAGAAGTTGGAGAGGGGAAAACCACTGACATTTGTGGCACTTCTTCGCGAATTTAGCGACATCATGGCCCTGGGTCAGTCAGAAATATCCTTGCCTGACTATCCTTCCCTCCAGGGTCCAGCTCCCAGAGTGACTCTTGCTGATCCTGATATAGAGGTCCTGTGTTTTGCTGCCCCCAAGGCGCCCTTCGAGGGCATTTTGGTTCTTCCACTAGTGAAGGAGAGGCGAGTTTCCGCTTCTCTAGAGGCGATGATTACAGTGTTGAGTAAAGCTCCTTTGTTTTTGAGCTTTGTGGTTTGAAAGAAATCTGTCTTTTTTCTTCAATTTTAGAATGGAGTCCTGACCAGCGTTGCACAAATGTGGAATGACAGTTATGTGGATATAAAAGATTGTTATTTTACTCTATAGTGGGAGCATCACAATTCTAAAAGTACCATGTCTAAGTTAAGGGAAAAGTAGGACCACAAAATTTCTCGCTTCTAGCAGATAGAGGCTGACTTGCGAGCTAAACTGGAGAGGCTACAGGAGGAGCTCTGGACGACGAAGACCATCAGCCAGAAGACTGTAAATTTATTGGAGTAGGCACATGGAGAGATTTTTTACCAGGACATCATTCTTTGATTCTAGAGGGATGAGGTGGAGAGACTCTTCCCGTTAGAGTAGGCTACCGAGGAGCTGAAGGCTGAAAGAGTCACCGAGTACAAGGATTCCTTATCATATATACCGGACCGCTCTTAGCTATTTGAGTAGATCCGAGTATAGGTGATTACCCGGGAGGTAGAGCCATTACTGTGGTACGAGTATGTGATGGCCTTCATGTGGGGGATATGGAGGACCCTTTTTATGGTGGAGCAAAGGTTTAGTTGCAGCATCGCTGGGCTTAGCCTCGTAGACCTTTCTGCGGACAAGTGCTATGATGTTGACATTGAGGAATGAGCCATGTATCTTGTACCTTTGTACCTACATATAGTTTATATTTTTGTATATGTAGGTTATTATTTGCAATCGCACATTCGACACTTGTAATGGTTACATAATTATGTGTGGGTTTTTCCACCTTAGAGAATTACATATGTAATGACTTTGTATTTATGGCGCCGACATTATTTTTTATGCGTGGCTTTAATTGGTTTTAAGTTCTTTAGCACCAAATATGTGGGGACAGGGCCCTGATGGTGTCATGACCTACAATATAGGCCAAGTGCAAATGCTTCAAGAGGGGTAGTGCGAGTTCAGATTGTGAAGAGCTGACATATTTAAACCATTGACAACTGTGCGAGGCGCTGACCTTGATTGTGGCATGAACTACTATAGGGTAGAAGGGAAAATGCTTCGAGCTTGGTAGTAAGAGGTTGTGGGGACTAGCTCCAAATTTTCGATGAAGGACAAATACTTTGAACTGTGGGCGACCATGGGGGGAGGGGCAGGTCATGGCGGTGTCATGACCTACTTGTAACATCTCATTTCCAATTAGACCCATTAACTGAGATTGGGTTAGGGCATGTGGTGGGGGCATGGGTTTAGGCTAGGTTTGACCCAGGGAGTTAGGGTGTAATAACATAGGACCCACTATAGGAACCAGGATAACTCAAGTCAAACTAGCCCAAATTGGGATCTTAGCTACACATTGGCCCCACCACTATGCCCCTAACCCTAAAAGCAATCTAAGTGAACTATAAGACACATCATTAGGTCACCCATTGACCCAAGTTGACCCAACTCAACCCAACCCCTAAATTGGTCAAACCCACACCTATAGGCCAATATTCTAAGTGGGGCACCACCATGGCCCAACCCAAGTTGGGTGGTGTCATTGGATCCATAACCATCAAGTGGTGCCAGCCCACTCATCATGTTGACCAAGTCAACCCAAAAAGTAAACAAGTCAACATAGGGCTTAAAGAAAAGAAATGAAATGAGCCGAGCCTAATCCCAATGGCCAGAGCCCATGATTCAAGGCCCATGACCAGCCCATGAGGACAATGACAACCACTAACCCCCTGAAATAGGAGAGAGGGTACATGCATGCGGGTAGTTTAGGAATTTTGTTGAAAAGGAAGAGAGAGAAAGGAGGCAATTGGTGGATGGGGGCCATGTGGCCCTCCTTCCCTCTGCCCAACCCTTCTTACTGAGTTCCCAAGCTCATTTCAGCAGTAAATAAGGGCTGGTGGCCACTTGGCAGCAGGGGTGAAGCATCCAAAGAAGAGGCCGACCACCTCCTTAAGCAAAACAAACACACCAGCCCATCTCACCCTCATTAGACCATTCCATCACCTTCAGTGAGCCCTAAGGAGTGGAGATCGACTGCTGGAGAAAGCCTTTTACTGATGAATTGAGGAAACAAGCAAGCTCAATGGAGAGATCGTCGGCCATGGTGCACCACCACCGCACACGCCACCAAGCACGCATCAAGGTCCATTTCACCTCCCCTTACCCCGTTCTAGCTATCTAGATCGATTAGGCGAGACATCGGGCTCAATTGATCCCTGATACCATGCGAGTCGTGAGGAAAAATGCCGAGCTTTCCTTCTAGCTTGGGATCGCCGGAGAAGCCACCTCCGGCGGCCACACCGCCGGGAAACGAAAGCCCCCACCTCAACGGAGGTGGTGGTGATAATAGCCGGCAGTGGCGCTGGCTAAGTTTGCTGGAAATAACAAAACAAACCGGCCCAAGAAGATTGAATCCTGACCATCGGTTGATGGGGACGATGAACCTATCCCGTCGGTTTTTAACACATTTAAATTAATTAATATGATTAATTAGGAATAGTGAAATCTATCACACATTTACAGTTGGCTTGCATGCAATTTTTAGGCCTTCTAGATGCATTTTCAGAAGTTATGATTAATAGGAAAAAGGTAGATCTAGGTCGTACCTTTAAAATTCCACCCTAAAGTCATGATTTGGAATAGTAAAACTCCTTATAGGGCCATTCTACCATGACTGGTCCTAGGCTAGGGCTAATTTTAAAATGAGAGCCTAAGCCAACCCATAAGTCCTCATGACCTGAGATTATGGTCATGCATGTGACTAGGTCATACCTAGGTACTGACCAAAAATGGGAATTTTTGGGATGTGTTTTTTCATAGTTTTTGGAGAAATATCATTTATCAAATAAATGGAATTTTGGAGATCTACAACTCCAAATGCCTCCAAATTTTGTTGGCATGTCCATTAGGTCAATATAAAATCATGGTAGAAATTTCAGGTTCTTGTGACATCTGCATGTTTAGGAAATCCCACATGCATGAGAAAGGTATGTTCAAATTTGGGGTGCCTATAGTAAAACAAGAAAAATGGGAATTTAGCCCATTTGGACCATTACATGTCCATGAAACTCTGGACAGATGCTTATAAGTATGAAATACACCTCCCATTGGAAGGATTGTATTTTTTGGGATCAAAAATCCCATTAAATAGATTTATTGGAAATTATGTACATTTGGAAATATAAATTTGAAAATAAAGCAATTACTTTATTAAATTCTGAAACTCTTTTACAAGCCCTAGTGGGATATTACCATAGAGTAATTACTTGTTTGGAAAATTTATCTTGGGTTTTTAGTAGAATTACCATATTGCCCTTTTTGGAAATTAATTAAAAGAAAAGGAAATTGTTGCTGAAAAATTATGGGAAAATTCATAGCATTTTAATTCTATGATTAGAACCCTGTGTAATTATTTTATAATTTATGGCTGATTATGTAAGTTTAAAACTCAAGTAGTGGTATTTTGGTAATATTATCATTATGGAATTTTGCTAGGTCAAATCACTGGTTAGGATCACCAAATTCTGTATGTTGTTTTGTTATATCAATATTGACTTCCAGTAAGTTTCCTAGAATTTTTGGTTATATAATGGATGTACATCATTTGGAAAATGGTTTAACTATGATTTTAATCTTAAATGGAAATTATATAGAAATTTAAATGGAAAAATTATGATCCCTGGTAGGCAGTCATATTTAACCTATTTGAACACCAACAAAATTTCTTAGGTATGTGGACATATTGGATATAGTACATCATGCACAAAGTGACTTAGGTCACTTAATTAAAGATTTAATTTAGGGACTTAATTACTTAGAAAAATGGTGAAATCCTAAATGGTCAACTCCATACACCATACCAACCCATGAAAATTAATTAGGGGCATTTGGCCCAAGGAATTGGTAGTCCTATTATATGGGTTAGTATTAGGTCATGGGTCGCGCTTAGCAAAAGTAGCAGGTTTTACTAGGACCCACAGGGGATATGATAGAAGGTTGAGTTAATAACTATATTGGGAAGATAAATCCTGGTTGGTGTCTAGTCTGTCACTTCATAGTATCGAGTGAAAGAGTACAAAACCCCAAAGACAGTAGCTAGAACGGAGAACGGTGGAAGACCACCGATTCCCCAATAATATCCTAAGTCATTAGGTTCGTTCCAAAGTAAGAACGAGAGCTGGGTATGGATCATGGGTAGACATTAATAAAAGTAAGTATCCTTGCGAAAGGGAACTTTGGGCTTTCAATCCCATCTTGGTTCCTAGTGCCCCCGAGACACCTTCATTGGGTATACCCTGGGCAGTGCTGAGATTAACCCTAAATTGCTAGGTATAACAAACATTAGACAAAAGTAGTCTAATAGGCTAAGAGAACATGGTAGAATTCTCACCCGTGAAGGGTTGGAGGGATTCAGAACTAAGGCACTGGTGTGCAATCTCACCCGTGATGGGTTGGAGGGTTTCAGGACGGGTTGGTCCTGCGAGCTGGAGGCTCGGGAGTTTGATATCAGGACAGGTTTGGTCCTGAGAGATGGAGGATCGGGTTGGAATATCTTGCATGTGCATAGAAATAAATTTGTGGCAGGTCATGCGGTACTGGGTCAATCATCACACCGATGACAGTATGGTGACTCTGGCGAGGTGTGATGGTTTAACGAGCCAGTGGGTTGTTTTACGCTGCGGTCTGGAGGACGATCCCCAAAAATGCACACTCGACCAAAAATACTGGTAGGTAGCCAACAAATAGTATGCAGAGACTTTAGAGTGCACCTAGGACGTGTATAGAGGTGTATGGGAGGTCTAGGCCTGGTAGTGTGTATACCCGCCTAGGAGTGGAGATGCCCACTCCACTGCTGCCGTAGCCACAATGGTGGTACCAGAGAGTGATGCTAGCTCCAAAAAGCGGGAACTAAAGGTCTGTGATCACAGAGTCATGTGTGTGAGTTGCACCTGCATGAATCATAACCTGCATACATAACATACATACATATTTAGGTCATGCGCACCATAGATCCTTATCATATAAATTTGTATGGGCTAATTTATATGATAAGTTACATTTGGAAACCTTAACTTATAAGTTTGTATGGGCATTCATATAAGTTAAGGTTCTTCTGTGATGGTTGTTTATTAGTAGATAATTTATTTTCTGCTCTGTTCTTTACTTGTTACAGCTCTTTCTTATTTTACTTGTACTATATAAAACTACTAGAATAGAGATATACTTGCTACTACATAATTTTGATAGATTAGTTCCACTATCAGCTGCTTTCTATTTTATACCCCTTGTTGTCCTCCGCTTCGTCCTCCCGCACGGTTCTTAGGAGCCGTGGGGGTGAGGTGTGGAGGAAATGGCTTAGTCTTTATGACTAACGGTCGGTTGTGATCGTATCATTTTAGAAGCTCGAGGAGATGGAGCACCAACACGACCAGCAGGATGAGGTGACAGGACTTGAGGAGCTGATACCACCTACTACTACTACAGCTCGACGTCAGGTGATGACGCGTGTACCATTGATAGATTAGCTTCCGCTTAGCTTTCCTTTGTGAGAAAGAGAGATTTGATATCATGTACAAGGCATAAGCCCTTTTCTATTTCTGTTGTACTCATTGTGGACAGTTGTTGTACTTTTCATTTCCATATATATATGATATGTAATGTGATTTTGTGGACTATTTAGTATTACACACTACTTGTTTTACTTCTACACTCGATTGGCCGAACAGGTTGAATTATTGTACTCACCAGCAGGATTCGCGTCTTACTGTGTCGACTACCCTGCGAGTTAGTGTCACCGTAAGGCGGCGGTTCTGGGCATAAAACTGGGTTACCTCCTTGGTGAGGGGAGAAAGGTCTTACAAACTAGTATCACTTGTACAAACGATCATTAGAGAAGAAGTCCACAACACTGGGTCACCCCGCTCGAGCATTAGTTTGCGGGCAAACTATGCCGCGAAAGCAATGGTGTGCCAATGTGTAAAAAAGTCACATAAAACAGTCCACCTAAGCAATGAGTTAAGTCAATTCTAATATAAACCTTACCTTTATGCAGCCTCCACAGGTCGCTGTACCGTAGAATGTGGTTCCTCCCCCTCCGACTGCCATCCCTTTTTAGTAGACGGAGATGGGACAGACCCTGACAGCCATTCTTGAGGCCTTCAGAGCATAACAGGTCCCGACACAGCTGCCAAATCCGGGATCAAACTGGTTGAGTGCATTCAGGAGCTTGTCCCCGCCTATGTACCATAGGATGGAGAATGCGGTAAAGATCGAGGAATGGTTCGAGGCCATACAGGAGATGCTAGTAGGCATCAGCTGCCCTGTCAGCCTGGCAATCCCTTTGGCATCTTATGCACTGGTTGTCCACACCAAGAAGTGGTGGAAGTCCATGCTGGACTCCACCTATGCAGATAGGGCACTGTCAGATATTTCTTAGGAGGAGTTCAGCGAGGCATTCTTGGAGCATTTTGTGTCCACCACGGACCGGGACGAGATAGAAGAGAGGTTTTTGAACCTTAAACAGGGGACCGAGTCAGTGATCGAGTACCAGAGGGACTTTTCCCATATGTCCAGGTTTGTGAGGGTACTTGATTTGGATGACAGGAGGTACGCAAAGAGATTCTATTGGGGATTTAGAGAAGATTTGAGAAAGGCCCTACTATTCATCTCTCATGGTACTTCAGCTCAGATCATAGAGATGGCCAAGAAGTTGGAGGCAGACCAGCTGATGGTGCAGAGCAGGGGAAAGAGATCGCTGGATGTGTCATCCTTCGGGGAGAGTAGTCGGGGCTTACAGAGAGGTAGAGTTATGAGGCACAAGAGGGGCGGGGGACGCTATTGTCCCAACTTCAGGTAGGAGCAGAGGCCTCCTACAACACTAGATCCTCCACCACTACAAACACATGGAAAGATGAGGCAGGATGATTGTGGCCAACGACTGGTAGTTTGTTTCGGGTGACACCAGCCGGGCCACATTAGATCTGAGTGCCCGCATCAGTTTCGTCCATTTCCTCCTCCACCTCCTCCACCTCCAGTGGCCCCTCCAGTATAGCAGGGCCGAGGCCGAGGACGAGGCCGAGGCCGAGGCCGAGGCCGAGGACCTTATGGCCGAGGCAGAGGATAAAAGTAGATGTACGCATTAAACCTCGCCGAGCTGAGGAATCATGAGGACGTCATCACAGGTACTTAGATTATATTATGAATTTAAGATTTTTCAACATATGGTACTTGACCTTGTAGAATAACAACCAATTTAAATCTCAAATAAACCTCAAGCATAATCTTTATCAGCAACAAGCCCGCTCATACACTGTTCAATACGGGGGCTTTGCACTCGTTCATATCAGAAGCCTTTGTGGAAGGACTAGATGTCATGGAATGATTCACGGGCTCGACGATGAGGGTGCAACTACCTGATGGATTGGAGCTATTATCATCTGCCAAGTGCAACATGGAGCCAGAAATTGGCAAAAAGACATTTGAAGTAACTACAACGATCCTAAAGATACCAGACTTCGACCTGATCCTGGCCATGACATGGTTGCATTGTAACCATGCCCAGATCGATTGCACGTCGAAGAGGATCACATTGAGGCACGGGGACTCCTACGTCATCGTCGAAGGTATTAGACTTGGCTCCCACCTTTTATTATCATCTGTACAGGCTATCAAAGCCCACAAGTAGGGAGAGGAAGTATACATTATCTGCTTCGAGATGGCGGGAGCAGAAGCTTCTATTGTTGACATCCCGGTGGTTCGGGATTTCTCCGACGTATTTCCGGAGAAACTGCCTGGATTGCCACCAGCCGGGACATGGACTTCCGCATTCAGCTGGTGCTGGTAGCGAGGCCGATATCTCGGGCACCATACATTGGCCCCAAATGAGCTAGCGGAGTTTAGGATGCAGCTATAGGAGTTCGTGGAGTCAGGATTTGTCCGACCGAGATTATCACCATGGGGAGCACCTGTGTTATTCGTCAAGAAGAAGGATGGGTCGCTGCGGCTCTGCATCGCCTACCGGGAGTTGAACTGGTTGACGGTCTGAAACACATATCCGCTGCCCCGGATCGACGAGATTTTTGATCAGCTTCAGGTAGCCTTATGGTTCTCCAAGTTGGATTTGAGATACGAATACTATCAGCTACGGATCTAGGAGGAGGATATTTCGAAGACGACTTTCAGTTCCCGCTATGGATTGTACGAGTTCACGGTGATGCCCTTCGGGCTCACGAATGCGCCTTCTACATTCATGGGTCTGATGAACCGTGTCTTCGAGCCCTAGCTGGACAGATTTGTCATAGTCTTCATCGATGACATTCTGATCTACTTCCGGACACAGGAGGACCACACCCAGCATTTGGCATTGGTTTTGGGGAACCTGGGAGAGCACCAAATGTATACCAAGTTCTCCAAGTGCTAGTTTTGGCTGCAAGAGGTGACATTCTTGGGGCATACTATCAGTGGGGCCGGGTTGGCCGTGGACACGGCCAAGGTGCAGGCAGTTAGAGATTGGTCGCGGCCAAAGTCAGCTTCGGACATACGTAGTTTTCTGGGACTCGCGGGATACTATCGCAAGTTCGTGGAGGGGTTCTTGAGGATAGCACTCCCCCTCACATCCTTGACGAAGAAGGAGGCAGCTTTTACTTGGACGGAGAAGTGCGAGGCAGCATTTTAGGAGCTAAAGGATAGGCTCACCTCTTCTCCCATCCTTGCACTTCCATTTGGGAAGGAAGGATTTCACATTTATACTGACGCCTCATATCAGGGGATGGGTGCGGTACTGATGCAGCACAGACATGTTATCACTTATGCTTCAAGACAGTTGAAGAAGCACGAGCAGAACTACCCCATACATGATTTAGAACTCGGGGCGGTGGTATTTGCATTGAAGATTTGGAGGCAATACCTATATGGGGTTCATTGTGACATCTTCTCAGATCACAAGAACCTCAAGTATATCGATACGCAAAAGGATTTGAACCTTTGCCAGAGGAGATGTCTAGAGTTCCTATGCGACTATGATTACGAGATGCATTATCACCCGGGAAGATGCCTTGAGTAGGAGAGCCGACACTACTGCTCCGGAGCCCCGGGTGATGGCTGTGGAGCTGATACAGATGCTGGAGGATATGCACATTACTATGGTTTCCAAGACCAAGCCAGAGAAATATCGGCAGTATTTGAACTCCTTGATCATTGAGTGTGATATACGAGAGCACATAATGACACATCAGAGGCTAGATGCAGCTTTGGAGCCGGTATTCAAGGCCATGAAAGGGGGGCAAGTCAGAGGATTATTCATTGCATGATGACCTCGTTCATTTACGTGGTCGTGCTTATATACTCACAGGAGGTGGTATCCGGGAGGATATATTCAGGGAGTCATACTGTTCTCAGTACTCAGTGCACCCCGGTATCACCAAGATGACAGCGGATCTGCGGAGGATCTTGTTGTAATACCCCAAGAATAGATTTGGGTTTCAGGTGGGGTGACACGACCTGAGACAAGGGCGTGTCCCAGGGCGTGTCCTACGTTCGACGAGTGTTCAGGAGGAACAGTCGATGACTGGTCGACAAAATTTGGTCGACGATCATCGAGCTTAGGACACGGCCTGTGACACGGGCGTGTCAGCGCGGTCGACGAACTTAGCAGGCTGAATTTGAGCTGGGGCATGTCTAGTACCGTGTCTGGGCACACGGCCTGGAAAACGGGCGTGTCTCAGGGCCGTGTGAGTCTCGGGTGATTTTGAGGTTGTGCAGCCTGATGAACATGGGGGTCCAACACGGGCATGTCAGGTATGATACGGGCGTGTAAGGTGTGACACGGGCATGTCACACGGCCGTGTACTAGCTGGCTTTAAGTCGGTTGACTACCGCTTAAGAGACACGGCCTGTGACACGGGCGTGTCACAGGGCGTGTCAGGCCGTGTTCATGCTTTTCTGGACATTTCTGAGCCGTTTGATTCCCTATTCCTAGATCCAATGGATAGGCTTTGTCCATGTGTTGCTAAGGCCGGGGAAAAGGGGATTTAAACCCTTCCTCTTCATCTTCTTCCTCTTCTCATTTCAAGAGAGAGAAAGAAGAGGGGAGTGCAAGGGAAGGAACGAGGAAGAAAAGCCAGCTGCTGGAGAAGCTGTGGAGTGCGGAGCCAAGATCCGAGAGTGGATTTGTGAAGGCTAAGTTAAGGCAGTGACTTCCGTCTGGCTACTTCATGGCACCGAAGCGATCTTCAAGGGTAATGATCTCCTTCTTGGACATCGAAGTCATTTCTCTATGCATATGCGTGGAATCCTCCACCAAAAGGTGGATTCGTGAAGTGATTCCGTCGTTGAGTCTGCATCTAGAGTCGGAATTGTGGAGTACGGCATAGACATGCTGTGTGAAGCCCATCTGGACCGTTAGTATGGATTGGTGATGATCATGGGTAAACCGGAGAAGACTCTGTGGGTTTTGCAAAGATGAGCTATATGCTTTGTGTCTTGGATGAATGAATAAATGCTAGGTGTGGATTGTATGCTCATGCGTGAGCTAGGCATGGATATGATCTTGGATGCTTTGCGTAAGCTCCTTGTGATGTGAGCGTTGTGTGTGCTCGTTTTCTCTGCGAGAGCGAAAAGCTGCGGCTACCCAGGAAGGGAAGGCCGACCCGCAACATGGTGCGCCTAATGACGATTTGAGCACGGGCAAGGCTAACCTGTACCTGGGCATGTTGGAGAGATCGATTAGTGGCAGTGTTCGGGAGCATGCGATAGCCCGACTTACTACACTGAAATAAAAGCAGGTCGATCTGATGGTTTAATGCTCATGTTTGCCATGCGGTACCTACCTCTGCTTGGTTTGGGCGGAATGCAACCAGCATGCGTGTTGGGGTGACTAGGACCGTCCAGCCAACAAGTTAATTACCGTTCGTTGGTGGTGTTACCACGGGTTTCCGGTACACCGTAAGGTGCCCTGAGTGCATGAAGCGTCTGGCTGCGGTCGGCGTTTGTGATTTGATGTGTGTGATTGTGATTGATAGCTATTATACTTGCAAATGCATACAGGGAAGGAACTGCTGCCCCGGGTATGGGGTAGGGTCGTTATAATAGGTCAGCTGTAGCTGACCGTTACTTTGTTTGTCGCTCTTTGGTGGATGTCTACTTGCAGGTGCTACGACTTGAAATGAAATAAGCGAATTGGAAGCTTGCTGCTAAGGCCCTTGAAGGCCAAGTGAATCGTGGTTGGATTTCATGTGTGGCCGGCCTGCGTGCCGATGTATGAACCTGTATATGTGTAAAAAGAGAAACTTGTAAGGCCTTAAGGCCATGTGTGTGTGGGTTGTATACATTCCTGGTTTGGATATATATATAAATATGGAATTTATGTATTAGTGGACATTCCTGGAGTTGAGTTCATACAACTAAAAAATGCTGCGCTAGAATGGATTGGGTTAAGGATACAAATATAATTTGATCACCACAAGTAATTCCGCCACTTGTCTGAGACCTATGGCGCGGGGCCCCGGCCGGACCCACTGTTATATGTCATATGACGAGTTGGGGCGTTACAAAGTGGTATCAAAGCCAGGTTTAGATTGTTTGGGAGGAGAGAACAAAATTGAACTCACGAATGTCCACTAGGAATGTATTTCATGCACGTGACGTGCATGAGTGTGTAGTCAATGTATAAGTACTGTTATGATATGAATTATTAATGGTGTTATACACATTGATAGGTTGCGAGGAGTGGAGCTGGGCCGTTTGAGCCCCAATGGTCTGATGAGAGTGTAGCACTGGGTGAAGCGCCGACGCCTCCCTTGGGGAGACCATTCGGGTGGTGACGGAAACAGTGCTCGCAGTATTGCAGACACAACCTACAAGGCCTGCAGTGGTACCTGTGCAACTTGGTGGTTCGACAAGTGTCTGTTGATGAGCAGTTGAAAATATTTATGGAGTTTCATCAACCCACGTTTGGTGGAGCAGTTTCTCCAACGCAGGCGGAAGATTGGCTTGCGAGAGTAAAACGAATCATGACTTCAATTAGGACGGTGGAGGAGTAGAAAGTGACTTTCACCACTTTTCTGTTGGAAGGAGACGTGAGATTATGGTGGGATGAGATGGAGGTGCATTACTTGGCCGGTCGAGGGTTAGCGAAGTTGTCCATGGAAGAATTCTCGCGCTTATTTTTAGCCAAGTACTTGCCAATGTCCCAGCGGATTGCTATGGAGAATGAGTTTTTACGTCTGGTGCATGGTGAGACAGATATTGATACGTACCTTCATGAATTTACTAGACTGGGGCGGTATGCGGGATCTACTTTCGCCGAGGAAGCCCGAAAGATGTATCGATTTTATGAGGGCCTTTGGGATGAGTTAAGGTTGGCACTCCCGAGTTCGGTGAGCCAAGGCTTCCAAGCGTTGGTAGACACACCCTGTGCATTGGAGAAGGATATGAAGCGTGTGTAAGAAATGAGGAGACTGGAGGTGGAGAAGCCAGAATTCAAAGTTCCGCTGTCGGAACAATTGGATTTCCAGAAACTAGAGAAGAAGAGGTTCAAGCCCGCGGAACAAACCTCTTCTTATGTTGCGTCAGAAGCAATGTATGGACAAAGACGTGTTGAGACACGTACCTGTTTTAAATGCGGAAAACAGGGGCATATAGCCTATAATTGTCGAAGCAGCCCTCCTAGAAGTGAGAAAAAGACGGGTGCATCTTGTGAAGATAAGGGTAAAGTAGTGGCCGAGTCATCTGCATCCCGGACGCAGCCTCGATTGCATAATATGGAAGTGTAAGAGCCACAAAGTGCACTTGGTGAAGTTCAACCTCGTTTTTTTGAATTTGGCCTTTACCAAAGAATTTAAACGCTATCTGCAAAATAATACGGATGAGCGGAAATAAGTGTGACCCGTCTTCCATGTGTGTATGTGAATGTTATGGATCTGTATCTGTGACATATGATATGTGCTATAGTGGGAAATGGCGAGTTAGATGTATATATGACTGTGTTGATATTTGGTTTGATTGTGCTATCGTCTGAATGATGTGTT